>CM035408.1:27537020-28097020 GCA_020310875.1 Ceratopteris richardii | reverse complement strand
TGCATACACATATACACACATGCATGCATACATACACACGTACACACACATGCACACACATGCATGCCTACATACACACACATACACATACACACACATGTATACACATGCATACATACACACGCACACATGTACACATGCATACATACACACACATATATACACACATGCATACATACACACATATAATCCTATTTTTATTTTGAAGCTTTTTTTTAACATCAAATATATAAAAATAGGATTAGGGTTTTTACACTATTTACACATACATACACATATATAATATATATATACATGTATATACACATGTATACAGAAATATACATATTTTAGGTCTAGATATTTAAGATTAGGTTTTTAGGGTTTAAGCATACATATCACTCAATTATATTTATATTAAGAAAAAATATAGAGAAAAATAAGAAAAACAATTTGAATATATATATATATATATATATATATATATATATATATATATATATATAATATGATTAGGGTTTTAGGATTAGGGGTTTGGATTTTGTTAGGTGTTTAAGTATTTAGGTTTTAGTATTTCAGATTTAAGTTTAAGTCTTTCTGATTAGGGTTTTAGGGTTTTAATACATAGATAACATATATACACAAACACACATATACATATAATACATACATACATGTAGATACACATGCATACAAAAATATACATATTTTAGATTCAAATCTTTAAGATTAGGGTTTTAGGGTTTTAACACCTACATAACATATATGCACACACATACACATGCACATATAATACATATATACATGTATATACACATGTATATAGAAATATACATATTTTAGGTCTAGATCTTTAAGATTAGGGGTTTAGGGTTTAGACATACATATCACTCAATTATATTTATATTAAGAAAAAATATAGAGAAAAATAAGAAAAAAATCTGAATATATAAATAAATATATATATAAAATATGATTAGGGGTTTAGTTTTTGATAGGTGTTTAAGTATTTAGGTTTTAGTATTTCAGATTTAAGTCTAAATCTTTAAACTTAGGGTTTTAGGGTTTTAACACCTTCATAACATATATACACACATACACATATACATCTAATACATACATACATGTAGATACACATGCATACAAAAATATACATATTTTAGATTTAAATGTTTAAGATTAGGGTTTTAGGATTTAACACCTATATAACATATATGCACACATACACATGCACATATAATACATATATACATGTATATACACATGTATACAGAAATATACATATTTTAGGTCTAGATCTTTAAGATTAGGGTTTTAGGGTTTAGACATACATATCACTCAATTATATTTATATTAAGGAAAAATATAGAAAAAAATAAGAAAAAAAATCTGAATATATAAATAAATATATATATAAAATATGATTAGGGTTTTAGGATAAGGGGTTTAGATTTTTATTGGTGGTTAAGTATTTAGGTTTTAGTATTTCAGATTTAAGTCTAAATCTTTAAAATTAGGGTTTTAGGGTTTTAACACCTACATAACATATATACACACATACACATACACATATAATACATATATACATGTAGATACACATGCATACAAAAATATACATATTTTAGATCTAGAATTTTAAGATTAGGGTTTTAATTAAATATATATAATTGAATATATAAAATTAAATATATAAAAAAAGGATTACATACGAAAAAAATCTGAATATATAAATAAATATATATATAAAATAATATAATTATATACATAAATAAATATAAAAAGAACTAGTGTTGAAATAATTTAATTAAATATATAGAATTAAATATATAAAATTAAATATATAATAATATGATTACGTAATGAAAAAATCTGAATATATAAATAAATTTATATAAAATAGGATAATTATATAGATAAATAAATATAAAAAGAACTAGTGTTTTAAAAAATTTAATTAAATATTTATAATTAAATATATAAAACTAGGATTAAGTAAGGAAAAAATCTGAATATATAAATAATATATATATATATAAATAATATATATATATATATATATATATATATATATATATATATATATATATATATATATATATATATATATATATATATATATATATAAGGTAGGATAATTATATAGATAATAAAATATGATAAGAACTAGTATTTTAAATAAATAAATGAAATATATATGATTAAATATATAAAAATAGGTTTAAATTAAATCATTTTAAATAGAGTGAATATATATACAATACACAAACACACATACTTATACACCTATCTATATGCACATATATATACATATACACATATATATACACATGCATATATATATATATACATGTTTTAGGTCTAGGTCATTTGGATTAGGGTTTTAGGGTTTTAACACGTACATAACATATATACACACATACACATACACATATAATACATATATACATGTATATACACATGTGTATAGAAATGTACATAATTTAGGACTAGATCTTTAAAATTAGGGTTTTAGGGCTTAGGCATACATATAACTCAATTAAGAGGAAAAAAATCTGAATATATAGATAAAATAGGATAACTATATAGATTAGGGTTTTAAAATTAGGGTTTTAAGTTTTTTTGGGTATTTAAGTATTTAGGTTTAGTATTTCATATTTAAGTCTTTAAGAGTTAGATTTTTAGGTTTAATAAAAAAACAAATGTTCTAAAATGTCCATATTGTAGTAGATGGCTTCTTTGGATCCTGAAGAGAGAATGGCATGTCCTTGCAGACAGTGCAAGCATCATATTTATCAGAAATGAAGGATTTGTACTGCACATGTTAGAGAGCATGGATCCTTTGATAGGAGTCGACTGGAAAACCTACGTTATCAGTCGCATGGTCCCCCAGGTGAGCATATGGACCCAAACGACATTGCACCGGTAACCTCTTGTGGACAAAAGAGAGCAAAAAAGGACTTAGATGTACAAGCAAGCACTAATAATATTACACAGAATGAACATATCGAAGAGATGCTTGAAGCATTTTATGAGATGGACGAAGATCATGATGGTGAAGAAGGTGTCGAGATGGACACAACAGAAATTCCACGATCAGAAGTTGATGAAGAATATGAAAACATGCAAAGATTAGCTCGTTTACCGCTTTACAATGGAGCAAAGATATCTGTACTACGTGCTTCACTCGCGATGCTCAATCTGCAATCCATTTATGGATGGTCAGACTGTAGTGTCACTGAACTGTTCAGGTAAGTGGAGAACAAATTGGCTTTCATTGTTGTATCACAATAACTTCATTTACCAATATCATTTTAATTGCTTATTGCAGGCTTCTTAAAGATCAATTTTCGCCAGAGGGCAATGACATGCCTCCAACACGTGGAGATGCGAAAAAACTTTTACAATCCATTGGAATGGATTATACTAAAATTGATGCTTGTCCGAATGATTGCATTCTCTTTTGGAATGAGTATGAGCATCTCCACGTATGTCCAAAGTGTGGAGCAAATAGATTTAGAGAAGATGTTGTAGGCGAAGCAATCCCCGCAAAGGTTATTCGCCACTTTCCTATCATTCCACGAATTAAGAACATGTTTAGATGCAAATCTATAGCTGAGTTAATGTCTTGGCATACAAAGAGCAGGTCTAAAGATAATGTAATGCGAGTGCCAGTTGACTCTGATGCTTGGAAGCACATAGATAGTAAGTGGCCAGAGTTTGCTAGTGAGCCTCGGTCCATACGTCGAGGCCTAGCTATGGATGGAGTGAATCCATTTGGATTACACAGTTCTTCATGGAGCACATGGCCTGTATGTTTGGTCAATTATAATATCCCACCATGGTTGGCCACAAAGAAAGGTCATTTATTATTAGCTCTTATTGTACCAGGTAAGTATAAGGTAAAAAACATGGATGTATATCTTGCACCACTTGTGGAAGAACTACACATTTTATGGGACGGGATTACTATGCGTGACATGTCTCAACCTATAAGAAGACGAGACGTGCGAGTGCAAGGCATACTTATGTGGACAATTCATGATTGTCTTGGTTATGGTGAGTGTTCAGGTTTATCGATTTCGGGTTACCATGCGTGTCCTTTATGCGGACCACGACTCGAAGCACGCTATTCCAAAGCACTACGTAAAACTGTCTATGAAGGACATCATAGATACTTGCCTGATGGACATGTTTTACGTGAAGGACAAATAGGTCGACAAGCGCAACACCAAATGAAAGCTAGCAATTGGAAACAACTGTGGGATTCAGAAAATCCAGTTGCTGGCATGAAACAATTGTCCATTTTTCATGAACTCCCTTATTGGAGTGAATTGGTGATCAGTCATTTGGTAGACCCGATGCAAATTTTTAAGAATGTGGGAGAGATGCTTTGGAAAACTTTGATCGGAAAGAAAGAAAGCAAAGCACAAAGGGAGGACTTAGAAGAGCGAGGTCGTATGCAAGAGTTGTGGGCAATTACTAAGCCCAACGGAATAGTATCGTTACCAAGAGCTCCTTGGGTGCTTCGCAGGATGGAAGAGCAACAAGTGAAGAAAACAATTTGAGAGTTTCGTACACCTACTAGATGCATGAGGTGTCTAAAGACTGCTTTCACACAAAACGATGATCTTGTAGGACTCAAGTCTCATGATTGGCACAAGTTTTTATAGTTTGTGCTCCATGTAGCCCTAAAAGATTGTCTTTCAGAGGATGTACGAAAAACCATTTATAAAATTAGTTCTTTAGTACGGTGGATATCTTCTAAAGAGATAAATAGAGATAGCATAGAGAGTGCGAAACTCAATGCTATTGAGGCTGTTTGTATGGTAGAGAAATACTTTCCCATAATTATTCTCACTATTCTACTTCATTTACTGGTTCATGTGGTAGATGAAGTTGCAATAGCAAGAACTGTCCATAGTCGATGGATGTTCTTCTTAGAGCGCTTTATGAAGACATTAAAAGGGTTTGTTCGACAAAGAGCACGTCCAGAGGGTAGCATGGCAGAGGGATGGCTTGTACAAGAATCTCTTGTATTCATAACAGAGTTTCTACGTATATCGGATCCCAAAATGCCTCGCTTATGGAGTGATGATGAAGATGTTCGTCTCGTAGGCGATGAACCACAAGATAAAGGATTGCAACGAAAAATGGATGCAGCTTTCAGAGAGAAGGCAATGAAGTTTTGCATAGTTAACTGTGTATGTATGTATACATGTGTGTGTATGTATATGCGTGTGTGTATATATGTATGTATGCATATGCATGTGTGTATGTGTGTATGCATATGCATGTGTGCATGTGTGTATGTATGTATGTATGTATATGCATGTGTGTATGTATATGCAACTTGTGTGTGTATGTATGTATGCATATGCATGTGTGTATGCATATGCATGTGTATGTGTGTATGTATATGCATGTGTGTATGTATATGCATATGTGTGTGTATGCATGTATACATGTGTGTGTATATACTATTTCATATCACAATTAGCTTCCTTTGAATAGCCATGTCTCATAGCAAGCCATTGATCATTACTTGTGTCTTTGTTTGAATCATTTTCATAGTTCCCTTGTTTTCTTTGAGTTTCTTTAAAATCATTATATTTATAATCTAGATAAATATGATTTGACTTCCATAATTATAGAAAATCATGCAGTTCTAGGGGTTGTAGCCTCCTCTTCCTTTGCCTCTACCTCTTTCCTTTGATTGGGATGTAGAATCACTTGAGCTTTCTCTTTATTCTTTGCTTAGGTGGTTGCCTTGATTGTTATAGCCTCTCCCCCTTCTTCTTGTTTCACCTCTCCCTTTGCCTCTTGAAGAGTATAGGACCGACCCATGAGTGTGCTTGCATTTGGATGGATCTCGAAATGATGCCTACTCTATCACCAAGTAAGGAATGAGGTCTTCTAAGCATGGGAGTGGATCTTTAAAGAGGATATTGGCTATGAGAGGTTTCCACTTTTCTTCCCTATTGTTGCAATTAGAAAGCCTAAGTGCCTTGCTAAGGATTTAGGACTACACTTATATTTATCACCTCACATAGGGAACTCCATGTGAACTCATGGTTGTCAATTTTAGTTTATTTACTTTGGATAATTGTAAAATTCAAGAGAATAAGGAATCTCGTGAAGTTAGGAGAGTAAACCCATGAGTAAAAATCAAATCAATCAGATTCCCAAATGTAAGATCACTTTTAGGTGAGGAAATATTTGAATTCAAACTCAAGAAACATGTATAAATACACATCAGTTTAGTTGTGCCATGGAAGAGCATTTCAGAGAGCATGTGAGCTACTTCACTGATCATACATTGAGATCACTTCATCTCTGTGTAGTCCCCTACATCCCCTCTATATCATATGTTCAATAGCGCTTATGCGTTGATACATATCATTGAGTACATCTCTATTTACTGTCTACTCTAGCATCTTCATCATTATACCAAACTTTTCAAATCAATCACTCTGCATGTACTTGTTCATGTGCTATAATTTAACTTGGGATAGTTAAAGTAGAAGTGTAAAGGTCATGGGTCAACTTTCACTAAGTTTGGTTGAGTAGATCTAGAGATAGAAAGCAAAGAATTGAAACATAGGGTTGACCCTCCTCACTTCATAAATTCATTTCTCATCATATGTTATAGATACATTCATGAAATAACTTGATTTAGTTACATATTTACTTTAATTAAATGTGTGCAAAATCTCTCTTGTCAGTCCATACACGGTTGTTAGCTCTAAGCATACTATTGAGACCTTCTAATCCCAAAATAGAAGGGTCTTCTCATTTCTTGCATTTAGAATTTATATGTTTTGATGCAAACATTTGAGAGTGATGCTCCAAAGGACTTTGTGAATCTTTATGCATCATTGTGAAGCTAATGAAGTACATCAAGCATCCTTGAAGTTGAATTGGCAAGTCTATAACAAGATTTTTGCAGCATTACCTCATCTCTGGGATTATCTCACCAACTTCTCACAGTGGTATCAAAGCAACTTGTCAACATGGGAGACGGATTTACTTCATCCATAGACAAATTGAATCAAGGCAACTACTCAGGTTGGTCACTTAGAATGGAAGCATATCTTCAAGGGAGAAACTTCCATGGTTACATATCTAGTGATGAGATGATTCCAATGCTCAGAAGAAAAGGCCAACCAACACAAGAAGAACAAGAGAGGTGGAATGCACGGTGCTCAAAGGATGCTCTAGAAAGGTCATATATTCTTAACTTAATCTCTGGTTTTTTACTTCCACACATCAAGAGTTTCAAGACTTCATAAGAGACATGGAGTGCTCTTGAAGCATTCTTCTCATCAAGTACAAAGCAAGGAAGAATCAACTATGGATGTAATTCTCCATGCTCAAGAAGATGCCTAAATAGACTGTGACTAATTTTTGCACCAGAATAAAGGACATAGCATATCAACTTGGAAGCCATTATCTCAAGGGGAGGTTCTCTCTTCGAGAACTTTTTTTGGCTTATGTGCCTAGAGAAGATAATGTTGTAGACCTTTTCACAAAGGCTACACCTAGGGAGAAGTTTGAAGCTTTCTACAAAGCTTTGGGATTCTTCCTTCTGTTGATATATTTCTTCACACATACTTTGGCACTTCATTATACATTAGTGCTAGCTCCCTGTTCACCGCATCACTCCGAGAGGAGATTTGTTGATACATTTTGGTAATGATGTGTGTGAAAACACTTAGGATTTTCAACCAATTTTTTCATGTCTAGAAGGTTTCTCTCCTAGACTTGTATATACATTTATAGCATTAACATATCACTGATCTTTGTACATTCAATTGCTAATTAATTCTATATTGTGTTGTATTCCAAGATTCTTCTTCTTAAGCATACATCCAAGGCAAGTGAGGCATGGAGTATACTGAGGAGTCACTTTCCAAACATGCATTCAAAATTTAGAAAGCCAATTGGAAGTAGAAAAGTTTGCAGAAGGAGAGAAGGTTAAGGCATTCACTACTCAGATCAAGACGCCATGTGATGGAAAGGATTTTGAAGGAATAGAGAAGAATAGCAAGGGGCTAGCTTGAAGGTGTCTCAGAAATTCTTCACCAAACTATGATGGTAGGGTAACTACTCTCAACACACAGGTGAGACCTCAAGCTTTGATATTTGAGGAGTTTTACTCAATAGCAATTTCAAAAAAACACAACAATCAGAGTATAGATGGCTGGAAACTTCAAGTGCTCATAACTCCATGAACATAGAACCAAATTGAGGGCTTCAAGTTCCTTCTTAATGAAGAATCCAAATAAGATATTGAAAAGTACTTATATTGAGTAAAAACTATTGATGCATCCACTTCAAGGTAGATGAATTTCTCTAATCCAAGACAAAATCTTCAAACCTACTTATAAACTCATTAATGATCCCCACATTCAAGTCTCAACTCAATCTACAAATGAATAATCAACTAAACAGCATAGTACAAGTCACAGAAGACATCACATAAAGGCATCATAGTGAAGAAGGAGATGGTAACCAAAGGAGAAGCTTTCTATTCACAAAGAAAGAAGTATACAAATAACATTGTGTCCTTTGATTCCTCTTTACATTGACTATATACTACTTTCAGAAATGAGCTAGTTGCTCAACTTCTAGACTCTTAAATAACTATCTATGATTATCGAATGACTTCCTAACTTTCTACATAGCTTTATGATAACTCAAGGAAGACTATTCTTGAGTTTTAGAAAATTTAGAGCTTTCTAACTCTACATTTTGGGCTAGCTACAAAGAAAAAGTATCAATATACAAGTGTTGTGAAACATCTTTGTTGAATATCCTTCCCCTCCTAAATCTTTTGATATCCTCATCAAAACCTATGTACACAATTTTGCTTTCCTTTTTACTATTTCTACTTTCAATGATACACTTGTTGAAGCTTTATACATTTTTGTTTTTCTTCCTAATTTATGTCATTGATTAGTTATATCATGGCTTTTCTCTAGTTTATTGATCTTTCTACAACATCTATTGTATTCGTACTCCAATATTCCAAAAAGATGTTTTCATATGCGACTATTATTGCCTTAGAACCTAGGGAAACTTTGCCAAACATCTATGACTCGTGTTTAAAAAATCCAACCATGAAAGCATCTTAAAAAGTTTAAAGATGAATACTTTGCATAGGCATGATGTGAGTAAAAGTATGAAATAAGGCATTTTTTTGGTGCTTCACTTAGATAAAAAGGTAATGTGTCAATTCTTGAATGAAAACCCAAAAACTTCATGATTTGTATATTGACCTCTGAAAAGCTTTCCAAGCATGCCTTTATGAGCTTAAGAATTCTTATCTCTATAATGATCTTTTATGTCCTTCATATCATCTATAAATGTGTCACAAATATTTAGCATATATGATTATGGTGGCCATCTTCCCCTAGGTGGACTTGCTAACTTTGAAAAAATTAGCCACGTCTTTGGGATCTACTAATTCTTCTTCTTTCCCAAAATAAGAAACTTCATGTGCATGAATAGTATACAGGATTCAAGCTTAAGTTGATGGGTGCTTATTTCCACATTGCCTTCATTCTTTATGTTCATTTGTTAGTAGAAATTGACTATCTAAATACTGCAAAAATGGATCAGGTTCTTTGTTGAGTATACTCATTTGATACTCTTTGATATATTTTTGTAAATAAGGCAAAGCCACATCCACGATTTCAAAATTGGATAGTCTCATGAGAGGCGTTTTTATCTATTATTAATGTACAAGTAGGTATATCCTGAGTCTGAATTGCATTATCTGGTTGATCATACATTACTATCTCTTCAGCACCAATTGTTGTATCTCTGTTGGGATTGGTTCTTCCTTCTTCATAATCATGTGCTTCTTCCTGTCGTGTTCTTTAATTTCTTCTAATAGCCTTTGAATTTGTGCTTCTTTTTTTATCTCCTCCTATTGCAAATTTGCATCCATCTCTTATGTGCTATATTGCTTCATTTCTATGGCATAATTTTGCATTTCTTTTTGTTAATGTCTTCTTAGAACTTTTGATATTCTTCTCAAATCTTGTTTATCTACAACATCGTTTTCCTTTATCTTTGATCTTGGCTTTCCTTGAGTTTTTCTTTCTCTCTTAGCTTCTAATTTTCCCTTCTTAGTTCTTGCAACTCTCTTCCCATATTCTTTACTCTTTTTATTTCTTCATTACTCTAAATAAATGTGCTACAATCACTATCTAACATAAACAAGAGTACCTCATTATGGTCCTTGGCTTTTCTGAATGAAGAGTATAATATTCCATACTTCCTCATTCGATAATTATCTCTTTTTCCTTCTGATTGATCTCATCTTCTTTAAGTTGAAGGTGTTCTTTTTGCGTTTTGATAACCATCTCTTTTTATTGGAGTAGTTGGTCTTTTCTATCCAATTCTTTCTCCAATTTATACTTCTCTTTAGTAAGTAACCTAGTTTTATTTGAAGAGGTAATTAGCTCTTCAGTTATTTTGATACTTTCATCTCTTAATTATTGTTTTTAAACTCATTTTCTTTGGATTCTAGAAATTTTCTTTTTTGTTGTAATCGTGAAAGTTTCTTTCTTATTTCCATTTTCTAATCTCATTTTTTCATATTTTGATTTTCATGTTACCTTGATGGTATCTTTCATAATCTTGAAGATCTCCAAAAAAAGGTAACTTGGGCTGTGTGGATATAGGTTCCTTCCTTTCCTTTGTTTTGTCCTTCTGATCTACTATGATTATTGCTTCCCCTTTGTGTTCTTATTTTGTTATTTCTTATGATGCCTCTACATCCTCCATGATCACATCTGCATCCTTATCATCCATAGTGGTTAGAAGCACTACATCCTAGTGTTCTTCATATTTTGGTTCCTCTTGTACTAGTTTTCCTTCTTTTGAAGTGGTCTTAGACACATTTTCATGTTGTTGAGAATCCTTTTTTCTTCTTGTGGAGGTGTATCCATTATTTTGTTGCTTTCTCCTTGATCTTCTTCTAGAGTGGTACCAACCACTGTTTCTTCTTGATCTTCTTGAGCTACTTGTATTTCAAAACCCATTGATGCATCAAAGATAAGTCATCAATGTTTGCATTCTTTTACAATTCTTTCAACTTTTGAAAATCGAATTTCTCTAATTGCTTAGCTTCCTGAGAAGATAACTGAATATTCTAGAGGAATTGATAATCCTAGACTTCATCATCTTCATCTTGAAATAATTCTTCTTCCTCAAGAGGTTGAGGAATGCATATGATTTCATTCATCCTATGGACTAGCATAGATCCTCCTTGCAGTAAACGAGGAGGGGGTTCTAGTAGTATAGGAGGTGGTTCCTCATATTGCCTTCCATCTTCTTCTTCATCTCCTCTCATTTTCATTCTCTTTTTATCTTTCTTCATCACTTTGTACTCCTCCACTTCTTCCACTACCTCCTTGTCCTTTGAAGGTTTTGTTTGGTTTGAAATTCTAAGGGGCTATGTTCCTTTTTTCCTTTGCTAGACACAACATATCAAATAATTTTCTGAATCCTTTCTATCTTTTGACAAGTGTTGAAATTTTTTTTAGTTGTAGACTTTCATGATACTTTTGAAAAACTTGTAACTCTTCTTCAATCTAATTTGTGGCCTTGTTTGAAACACCTTTAAGCATTTTTTTTGTATATAGGTATTCATATTTTCCTCTTTTATCTTCACTCCCCTACTGATAATAAGTGTACAACTTTTGTTTTGTAGTCATGGGAGGATGAGGTGCTATGCCTGATTGTACTTCTCTTTGAGTAGCTAATACCTCATCACTAATAGGTTCTTTCAAATTCTCCACTTCTTACCTTGAGTCTTCTTTCACCCTTATAGTTATTTCATCCTCTTCTTGTTCTATTCAATTCAACGTCTTCTTTAGGGCTTTAGGTCTAGTTGCCTCAATCACTCTAGGAATTGAATTTCCTATTGTTTGCCTTGTGGTTGCTTTTGGAGTTCTATCCACTTCTTTTCTTTTATTTCATGTGACCTTTTCTATTGAGTAACTTGTGATCTAATCATAAGTTAGTCAAAATCTTCCATCTCTCTGTATCTAATCATGGGTTCTAGCTGTTACTCTTCTTTTAAAGGTGTATAAATGATTCCGGTCAATATTTGACCTTGTCCTAGGAACTTCTTGTCCTTCCAATGTGTAGCTACATCATAAATATATTTCAATATTTAAGCAAAAAATTCCATCTTCTTAGTGCTCCCCCTATTCATAAAGGCCAATGTGAGAGCCCTCTGTGGTTGGGTGTATTTTTCCATTTGGATGGAGCAAAAATGCTAATGAAACAACACGACAACCAACTTGACTACTTCAGGTTCGAAATTGAGGATTTTTTTAGTATCTCTATATATGTCCACCTCTTTTGCCATGTGATTGATGTTGTAATTGGTTACTTCATTGATTTCAAGGGTCTTCTTTATAAGTTATTGATTAATATGAATTCCCTTATAAACTCCTTTATAGTTGGTTACATAGCATCTCGATTATTCCCTTTGATCATGCTCATTCCAAGTGTTATTATCAATTGATTTTAGTACTTCAATGCATCTTTGAATATCTATGGTTATTCCTAGTGTTGGAACATCAAGCTTACACTATGCTTGAGGTGGATTAGCTCTACATAGAAAATTCATCATTTGAACTGTGTGGAAGTTTGCCATTGAAGAGATATTCCTTTGTGCTCGTTTTTGGTATTTTTTATAAGGATGTTTTATGGATCATTTACAAATTTAAAAGCCTAGAGTTTTACACATGGAAAAACAGAACATTCCATGAAGTTTTGAGGTGGTTAAGCTTGGCAATCAATTAATCGATAAACCACCTAAAAGTATATCATATTAAATCTTCACTTTTTCTAGATTGTAAGAAAGTGATTTGATTCTCTTTAGCTATCCCACCTTTACTTGAATTCAAAATCCACTTATAGAAGCTTTGGAACACTTCACAAGTCTATATAAGTACTTCAAAACCATTGTAAAATACATTGAAGCAATATACATACACTTTGGATGATCATTGTGTTGCTCCTTCATTTCTCTACACCATCTTCTTCAACAACAATGAACTTGTAGAGGTTTCTCCTCTCGCTACACAACACCAACTTGATTTAATGAGGATTTATTAAAAATATATTAGTTTCAATGAAATTTATACAATTTTTCAAAGCATTTGGTGTAGTAGATTTGGTGAAATTGCAATTGCACTCTCTTTGGGTCTATCTCTATGCAACCTTGAAAAATAGACACCCAACCTTATCACGAAGATTTCAAATTTTCATCATGTCGGCTGACATGAGCATTTGAAGTGGATTGTTTCATTCAAAGATAGCAAGTTTTTAGAGCTAATCAAAGTGCAAAACCTATCTATTTTGTATCAACTCTTTCTCATTGATGCTCAAAATTTCATAATGGATTTTACTACACTAATCACATGTGTAAAAGGTCTATTTGAATCTCCAAAAGTGCAAGGTCTGGTCTTGTGTTGGTTGGCTAAACCAAACTTCTTCACTCACAACTGACTTTTCTACCTTCTACAAGCTTCTCCAAGTTCTCTCAGTGGTATTAGAGCTAGATCAAGATGGGTGATGGATTTCCCTCAATTATTCAGAATATTGATATAAACAACTATGTGTCTTGGAAAATCATAATGGATGCCTATTGGAAGGGTAGAGATCTTTATTGAATTGTAGCATGTGATGAAGCTATGCCTACCCCAAGATCCAAAGGAGGGCCTACACAAGAGGAGATAGATAAGCTCACACTTTGGTGTGCAAAAGATGCTCACACAAGGTCATATATACTAAAGTCCATCTTTGATTTTCTATTACTACATATTATAGGATGTAAGACATCTCAAGGGACTTGGCATGTCCTAGAGACTCTATTTTCTACTAGCACAAAAGCAAGAAAAGAACCATCTTTGGAATGAGTCCAACCAAGTGAAGAAGAAACCTAAACAAAGTATCACAAAGTTTATTACCAAGGTCAAGGAGGTTGGATATTAGTAAGTATCCATTGGAGAGCTCATTGAAGAAGAGTCCATCATGAGGCAGATTCTAAATGGAATTAGAAATGATATGCAATGGAAATCTTTAACCATGAATTATGACCTCATCATGGATGCACAAAAACGAGACTTCAACATATTTCTTGGACAAATCTTCAATCTAGAGACCAATAATAGCATAAAGGAAGGTAACCCCTATCATGGTAATTGAACTAGTGCCCTATATGCAGATAAGGACAAAAACAGAAAGGTAAGAAGAAGGAAGATGATAAAGAGGATACTTTCCAAACCAACTTTGCAAGCAAAAGCAAATGGAAAGGGAAGAAGAAATGACCAAAGCATGACAAAAATGAAGGCTAGAATGTTCAACCTTGTGTAATTTGTCATAAGACCAACTACACCAGTCAAAATTGTTGGTTCAATCAGAAAACCAAAAAAGAAATTGGAAGAGGTGGATATAGTGGCAATAGAGGCACAAGTGGACACAACTTCAATAATAACAATAGAGTCCATAACACAAGGGATTACAAAAATTATTTTGAAGATAAAAAACATGAAGACTCATTTTGCTTCTAATGAATCTATGCCACAAGGGAGGTGAAGAAGATGATGATTTATACTACATAGATTCAGGATGTTGAAATAATGTTGCAGACAACATAGTTGTCTTATTTGATTTTGGAAAGTCCAAAGCATAGACATGAAGTTCAAACACACGATGAGATAGAACATAGGGTGGAGAACATTTGTAATGTCAAGGCTTCCAATGGTAGGACAAACACTATGAGCAATTAACTGTATGTTCCCACTATTACAAAATGCCTAATAAATGTAGGCCAAATAGTTGAGAAATGCTTGCAAGTGAGGTTCACCCAACATGGAGCTTTTGTGGAAGATCCATGTCAAGGCTTCTACAACATAAATAGAGGTAAGAAGCATGGTAGGATCTTTACTTTTCAATTAGGAGAAACCAAAAACATAGCTCTATTCAACTTTGGGTCTCAAACCCTAAGTAAGCTTGAAGTGTGGCATAAGAGGCTAGCCCATGTGAATGAAAGAACCTTGAAAGATATATGCAGAGATCAAATTTTTCTAAGACTACCAAACATATCAAAGCAACACATGAGCAACACATGTGATGTGTGTGAGATTGGGAAGGCACAAAGACAACCATTCAACCACAAAGGCTACATCCACACCAACCTTTTGGACTTTGTACACACTCATGTGTGGGGACCAAGTCAAGAATCTTCATTGTAAAAATCAAGGTATTATTTCTTATTTATTGATGATCATAGTACATGAACTATTCTATACTTTATCAAAAGTGAGAATGAAGTGTCAGATTCCTTCAAAAAGTATCTAGCACACATGGAGAATCATACAAGTAGATCACTCAATAAACTCAAACCGAAGAACTTTTGGTTCTTTGGCATATGTCATATCTTTTTACAAACAATTCTGCATCTTCATGAAGAGTAGGCCACTACAATCCATTTTAGATAACTAAATTAGCAATTTTTTTAGTTGAAAATGACATGGTGCTGCTCTAGGATGTCCTAATTGAAGGATATTGGAATAGAGACTATATGTTTTTCACTTTGAAAGATATGTTTGAGCTCTACTACGTGATTTGGTCTAGATGATGAAAAAGAGGATAATTAATCAACATACACTTCCATGGTCTCTCTAAGAAATTCCTTGAACACATCACACATTAATCTTTGAAATGCGGTAGGTGCATTGGTCAAACCAAAGGCATAAACCTAAATGCAAAACTCACCATTCGTTTTCAAAAGAACTATGTTAATCTTGAGGGGCTATAGTAAGTTGATTATGTCTCACCAAACCATCAAGAAATCTATAAACTTCTTTCCCTACTACTCTTTCAAGCAAATTATTAATCATTGGTAATGTGTAGTTATCTCTTATAGTGGTTGCATTAACTTTCTTGAGCTTTATATAAACCCTAAGTTTTCCATTTTTCGTTGGTGCTACCACTATAGGTGATATCCATTTTGTGTAATCGTTTTCATAAATGAATCTGTGACAACAATACATTAGTCTCTTCCTTGATTTTAGCAACATAGAAATCATTGTATTTGTAATGTATTTGTTTGGTTGGCTTAGATTCAGGTGCTATAGGAATTCTATGAACACATCTTTTTGGATATACTCCTTTGAGGTCATGCTAATTCCAAGAAAACACTTCTCTATATTATTTTACAAAGGCTAATAAAGCTCGTTGTTCTTCTTTTTTAAAATCACTTGTAATGATTATTTTCCTTTCTTCAGCTTCCTAAACAGTGATAAGGACTTGTTTCACTTGTTCTTTATTGTCATAATATTGATCTTGTTTTGGCTATGTTTCATGCTTGTAAAAACGTATCTTTCTCTCCTCCACCTCTCTTAAAGTGTTTCGGTACATCTATTTGATGCTTCTTGTCTCCACCACTCTTCTTTTTTTTATCTTGGGATTTAGAGACTTGATCCTCTAGTTCATTATTCCCTATTTTGTTTGCTTTTGAAGGTTGTTTAGTTTTGATCATCTTGAATGATACTAAATCAAAGCCTTCTGAATCACACATTTTAACTTATTTTTGTTCACATGAAACTAATTCTAAAGTTGCCAGTATTTGATCCCAACCATATGGTTCAAAATATTTATCATCAAAATACTTGGCTATATAGCTTGGATCATCTACGTTTATCTCCAATTTACATTCTTCCTTACTCAACTTACACAATCCTCTTTTTTATTTACAGAACTAGATCTCAACTAAATCATCAAATTCTAAATATCTTATTGTGCTTGATGTTGTAGAAGAGTGTTTTGTTTGATGAACCCTTTTCCAATCCCTTAGCGATATATCGTGATGTGTATTATTCCTCAGATTTACCTTAGTGATTATATCTTCATGTTGAAGGTATAAGTAATCACTTCCCAAATCTTTAACCACTTTAAGTTGCCTTAAAAATGGTCTTCCAAGTATGATGTCATATGTATTTTTCTCTAGGACTTCCACTACTACCAATGTATGCTTAAAACTAATTCCACAAGTATTAAGGTCAACTTGTTCCAACAACCCTACAGTTTGAATTTAGGGTTTTCCCATTTCTCCCAAATTTCTTTTGTGATGATAACTACTCCAAGCCCATTGTCCAAAATCTCTTGCATTCTTCCTATAACTCACACTCTTATCATCGTTTGCTTCCTCATTCAAAGCTTTTTCACCAACTTCTGTTATTGGTGTTTTTTGTGAATTATTATCCTTTGTTTTCTTCGCTCTTAATTCTTGCCACACTACTTGATCCATGCATTTCTTAAGTTGAGCATTTGATATTCTAGTTTCTCTCAATTGATCTTTTCCATGAGTTCTTATGTATCTTCAATAAAAGTTTTGCACATCATGGATCTTGTCTTCTCCTCTTGTGGTATGTGATATTCCTTCTCTTTTTTCTCCATTGTAGGTCCTTTGAGTTTTTTTTTGTTATTTATTTAATAGTATTTCCATTTTTTTGATCAATGGACCTTCCACAATAGACCCTTCTTTACTTTCTTTCTCTTTCTTTTCTATTTGATCCTTTTGTTCTTGTTCTTAAATCAAATTTTGCACTTTAGCTTTTTCTTTCTCTTTTTTTTCCTTCCAAGAATTTCTCTTCCTTTTTTTTTCTTGAGTTTCCCATTTGGTAGAATCTTCATCATTTTTTTCTTTCTTTTGCAATGTTTGAACTCTTGTGATTATCTAAACTTGTATATTCCCCCTCTAGTTGATTACTACTTTCAAGTGTTGATTAAAGAGTTTGAGTATTTGTTTCCACAACTCTCATTGATTTCAAAGGAGATGTAGAAGTGATCTGTATATTAGGATTGTTTGGGTAGTCTTTTATTAGATGTTCTTCTCCACACCCCTTGAAATACGCTTCCACCTTCAATATAGGAGGTTGAGGATAGTCTCTTATAAAGTCATCTCCCCCATACCTATAGCAAGTCCCCCTTTGAAAATTTATAGGGTTTGGTTTCCCTTGTATCTTTGTATCGATAAACATTTATTAGTGACAAACGTGAATGTTGTAGGATCCATTCATAGTTCTCATTATTATTTTCATAAGACATGTATTGGTTTTCTTTTTTATGACCCCATGTATCATCTACAAATTCCTCATTGTTAGATGTTGAGCATCTTTCTTTGAACTCATCCGAGTATGTTGATGTAGATGGAGAAATGGCTCTTTCCAAGTTTTCTTCTAAAAGTCTCTATTTCAAAGGCACAACTTTTGTAGGCAAAGGAGGTTGTTGTCCTAAAATAGGTTGAGATGTATCATGATGTTGTTTCTCTCTCATCTAATGAGTATTTTGATGAGTTATTCTTTCTCTTCTGTTGCGTTTTTTAATGGTTCACCATGATTGCTCCAATTTATTACTAGGAAAAAGAATTGTACAAATCTCTAATCTCCATGGAAGAACTTTCTAGGTTTTTGACAAAAAATTGTGAAATGGGCTTCCCCAAAATGAAGCATATGCTATTTTGAGGTCTTTGAGGGTTGTTTTGGTATAACCCTAATCCTATATGTTTGGCAATGGCTCTAGCTAACTCCTTAGTGTGGGATAGCTTATTCTCTATTGTTGTGGATAATTCACTTGCAAGCAAGTCTTTCCCTCTCTTATCATCGATGTCTATGGCTTTCTTTATGCACTTAATCAAATCCTCACATCTCCTAGAATACACCATAGTTCTTAATTGTGCACTTTCTAGTCCCTCTCTGAGTAATGACATTTTTTTTGCATGGATGTTCTCTTCCAAGTGGGACACCTACCTCTATATTGCTTAAATATCCTTGCTATCAATCTCACTGATTTATTAGGGTTTTGTTTAAAGGTGTGAACTAAAGTAGAAGTATCATGTTTAATGCCTCTCTTTGAGAACTCACATATAAACTCTTGTAATAGGGCTTCAATGTCAACAAAAACCTGCATTGTAAGATGTTGAAATCACATAAGAGATGAATTTTTTTTGTGTTAAGCCAAACTCCTCATATTCAGTGAAGTAATCTTTCACTTCTTTAGATCTTATGAATCTTTTGAATTCTGCCACATGATCATATGGATCACTAGATCTTGTTGGAGTTATATGTCTGCGGAAGCACACGAACAGCACAAGGAAGAAGAAGAAGCTTGGAGCACAACACACAAGATTGAATATATTACTAGAGAATGTACAAAGATAAGTAGCCCATTAGGGCAATAGGCGTATATACAAGCCGGGGGAAAAAAACCTCCTAAAGAGGGAAAAAAGTGACCCGACGGTCCTAGTGTGTTCACACACATCACTACCTGAATATATCAACAAATCCCCCCTCGGAGTGATGCGGTGAACAAGGAGCTGGCACTCATGTATAAGGAAGTGCCAAGCTATGTGGAAATCTCTCCACAAAGGAAGTAAGCCCAAAGCTTTGCGGAAAGCTTGAAACTTCTCCCTAGGCAGAGCCTTCGTGAAAAGGTCTGCAATGTTCTCCTGCGTGGGCACATATGCCAAGCTAATCTCCCCAACAGAGAACCTCTCCCTGACATAGTGATACTGCACCTCAATGTGTTTAGTGCAAGCATGGAACACAGGGTTCCTTGCAACTGCCAATGCGCTCTGACTGTCAGTGAAGATGGTGGTGGTAGAAGACCGGCCAACACCCAAATCAGTCATAAGGCGTCTGAGCCACACACACTCAACAGTAGCTATGAAAGCTGCCCTATACTCAGCCTCACAACTAGAAGTGGCCACAGTAGGCTGCTTCTTGCTCAACCAAGATATACATGAGCTACCAAGCATGAAGCAAAAACCACTAGTGGACACACGAGTGTCATAGCAACCAGCCCAATCTGAGTCAAAAAAAGCATGCAAATCTGGCGATAGTGATCCCCGCTTGGAATAAAAAAACCCAAGTAGCCAAGTACCACTCAAGTAGCAAAAGATGCGCTTAACCGCCTTCGAATGCGTGACTCCTGGGCAATGCATAAACCTGCTCATCTATGAGACAGCAAACTGAATATTTGCCCAAGTAATGCATAAATAAATCAAGCATCCAACAGCCCGCTGATAGAGAACAACATCAAATGCATCTCCACCATCATGAAGACTCAATCGTAAACGTGTCTCTATAGGAGTGGCAATAGGCTTACAGTCTTCAAGGCCAAAACGCTGCAATAATATATCAATATATTTTGTTTGACACAAAGCCATTCCACCATGAACTTGCATAAATAGTGATGCAAATAGTGATGCAAATGCCCCAAATAATGCCCAAATAGTGATGCAAATGCCCCAAATCAGACATCCCAAATGAGGCATGCAAATTAGCCTTGAAATCAGCAATATGCATCTCAATAGGACCAGTGAGCAGCATGTCATCAACATAGACAACAATGATCAGAAGCACATCATTAGCACGCTTAACATATAAGGTGCTTTCAGTTGGACTGTTCTCAAAACCATGTGCAACCATATATGCATGTATCTTCTCATACCAAGCACGTGGTGCTTGCTTTAAACCATATAATGCCTATTTTAACCTGCACACCTGGTTTTCATGCCCTTTTTGCACAAAGCCACGGGGCTGAAAAACATACACTTCTTCATGCAAGTCACCATTTAGAAATGCTGCTTTAATGTCCAACTGATGTACATTCCAACCATGATGGGCTGCAAGTGCACAAATGCTCCGAACAATAGTCATACGGCATGTAGGTGCAAAGGTCTCGTCAAAATCAATGCCTCTTTCCTGCGCATAACCCTTTGCAACAAGCCTAGCCTTATACCTGTCCACTGTATCATCAGGTTTACGCTTCAGCTTGTATACCCACTTAGTGCCAATGGCCTTCTTGCCACGAGGCAAGTCACATAAAGACCAAGTACCATTCTTCATTATAGCATCATATTCAGATTGCATAACAGCCATCCAATTTTCTGAATTTTGTGCTTCATCAAATGAAACAGGCTCATTCTCATCAGAGAGACTAGATGCAGCCATAGCATAGCAATCTGATGCAAAAGAGGCACTATGAGCGCCTAAACGAGTACAATATGACAGAGGTGTAACTAATTTGTTGTCACGCAAAGTCTGCACCAGCCATTTTGGCATAGTTCTTGCCTGCTCAATATCAGCTCTCTCATCAATAAGTGCATCATGTACATCTGCATCAGAAATAGAATTATCTGCATCATCACATGAAACTTGTAAAGGCTGAGAAGTTGCCTCATTAGGACCAGCACTAGACTGTTCACCTGTAAAAAGAGGCATCAACGTATCATACATGTCTTTGGAGCTAACATATGTCTCCTTGGTACATGAAAGCAATGGCTAAATATCATCTTCCACAAAAACAACATCACGGCTAACCATAATGCGTTTAGTCTGTGGATGATACAGACGATAGCCTTTACTTTCAGAACTATACCCAACAAAAATACATTTTACTGCCTTATCATCCAATTTTCTCCGATGTTGTTTAGGCACTAATGCATATGACAAACAACCAAAAACATGCAGATGAGCAATAGATAGCTTGCGGTCATGCCAAGCCTCATATGGAGTGATAGACTGCAGCACTTTAGTGGGACACCTGTTTAGTACATATGCTGCACACATGACAGCCTCAAGCCAAAAACTATGATGTAAAGCCTGACTCTTGACCATACACCTCGCCATCTCCATGAGTGGCCTGTTCTTCCGTTCAGCAACTCCATTCTGTTGAGGTGAATACTGCACTGTACATTGGTGTTTTATCCCATGTTCAGCCAGAAATGCATTAAAATCAGAAGACATATATTCCCCCTCTCGATCAGAACGGAGGGTGCCCATTTTACATGCTGACAGATTTTCAGCCAAAACCGAAAACTGTTTGAAGCACAAAAACACTTTGGACTTTGCCTTCAATGGATATACCCATGCATGCCTGGAAAAATCATCAATGAAAGTCACGAAGTAAAGATAGTTTCCAAAAGAAGGTGTCTGCATAGGACCACAGATATCACTATGTACAAGCTGCAATTTCTGCGTAGCCCGAACTGAACCATCTTTTGGAAAGGAGGAACGCTGCATCTTGCCCAAAATACAGCCTTCACATACATGTTTTCCAGGTGCCTCAAGCTTGGGCAAAGAAGACACCATATCAGATTTCTGCAGGCGTAGCAAACTAGCAAAATTCAGATGACCAAAGCGTGCATGCCAAAGCTTTGCATCTGACATAGCCTGAGAATCATGAACTGCACATGCCAAATCATTCATAGATCTTTCATAGTCTATGAGCTTATACAGCCCACGACATAAAATGCCAGAAGCAATAATCACATCGCCATTTGACAGATCATGAACTGTACACCTGTCATCAACAAATTTCACAACCATGCCAATCTTGGCTAATGCAGAAACTGATAACAGGTTCTTTTTTATCCCTAGCACAAATAAAGCATCTGACAAAGTGAAAGAACTACCATCAGGAGTAGTCAAAATGATCTTACCAACTCCCATAACAGGATAAGAGGAGTTGTTGGCGCATGTAATAGTATTCCATGTAGGGGCAGGCTCGAGTGAAGAGAAGAAACTACGCTGCGAGGTAATATGTTTGGTCACCCCACTGTCAAAATACCAAACATCTGAGTCCACTGCAGACATGCACTGCTCATGAGAAGATGGGTCAAAACTACAAACAATAGTAAACGCCCATTCTTCTTCCTCCACAAAGATTAGCTGACTCTGTTTTTGGTGTAGAGGCTTCTGCAACAACCATTCCAGCCTCCTTTTTCTTTGCCTCTTTTGCAGCCAGTTTTGGACAATTCTTTATGATATGATCATTCCCTTTACAGTACTTGCAAAACAATTTCTGCTTTTCTGATTTCTTCTCATCTTTATCCTGGTTCTTCGAATGTGCTGCATTTGCAGATTTCTGCTTACTAGTAGAAGAGCTCCATTTTCCTTTGCCCTTCTGACTAGCCAGGAAAGCTTGATCTGCAACACGCATAATGGACCTGTTCTACCTGGACTGATCTTCCTGCAACAGAACAGAGCCTAACTCCTCAAATGATAAGGCATTCGGATTGCCTTTCTTCATCAACCGAAGAGTAGAAGCAAAACTCTAATATGAATCAGGAAGACCATTCAGAACGGTCTGCACAAGTGAGCTATCTGGTATAACCTCATCAGCAGAAATCAACTGTTCCTTCAAATCTTTGATCTTCGTTAGGAAACTGTCCATAGAATCACCTTCATTCATGTGCTCACTCTCCAACTGTTTTCGGAGGTAAGCAATACGAGCCTCATTCCTAGCTTGGTACAATGTGGTAAGTGTATCCCAAGCATCCCTAGCTGTTCTGCAAGAGCGAATATGAGGAATAATGGCACGTTTGACAGACAAAGCTATCAATGCATGTGCCTGGGCGTCTCTGCCATCCCAACAAATCTGCTCTATAGTAGGTGCAGCAGAAATAGCAGCACAAACAGGAATCTGCACAATATCATCTTCAACACCATCTTCATGAGCTCCAGCACCTGTATTCGCAGTACCTGTTGTTACAGGTGTAACAGGACGTCTTTCAACACCCTGCACAATGTTCCACAATCCTTTTGCAACCAATACATGTCGCATCATGTAAGCCCATAATGGGTAGTTGGTACCATCCAACTTATCCTCAACAGCCAACATACGGAATACATCATTGCTTTTAGCCATGGCCGGTGACTAAAATACCTTGATGCAGAAAATTGATTGTATCTCAAAAAGTTGAATGGAACTGCCCAGACAAGTTCTGCTAAACCTGTAGCAGACTTCGAGACGCTTATACTGGCGAATAGAAACATGTATATACCTTTGGCACAAAAAGACAAAATAGCCTGCATAAGCACTACGATAGTGCGTTCGGAGGCCGAAACGAGCTCAGATCGCGATTTCGGCACCACAAAGCAAAGCCGTTTTGATCTGTGAAACACCTTGAGTATGCTCACCAAATTTTGTGCGAATCTAAGACTGCAAACGAAGGAGTGTCGACGACGCCCTAGATGAAGCGACGACCTGCTCTGATACCAATTGTTGGAGTTAGATGTCTGCGGAAGCACACAAACAGCACAAGGAAGAAGAAGAAGCTTGGAGCACAACACACAAGACTTAATATATTACTAGAGAATGTACACAGATAAGTAGCCCATTAGGGCAATAGGCGTATATACAAGCCGGGGGAAAAAACCTCCTAAAGAGGGAAAAAAGTGCCCCGACGGTCCTAGTGTGTTCACACACATCACTACCTGAATATATCAACAGATCCATCATATTGATTCCTCCTGCTTTTCACTACTTGACTTTGCCTCAATCTTCTAAGTTGTCCTTGAAACCTTTCTTTTTTATTCCTTCCTTCGATGTTGAGGTTTTCTCCATTTTATCTATTTTTCCCATGTTTCTAGGCTCTTGTTGTTGATTCGTATTGAATCTAAGTAGAGCTACATGTGGGTTTGCAAAAATTTTCTCTCTATTTTCCTCTTTTGGCTCCTCTCTATTTTGGTAGGCTTTCTTGTTACTCTAAGTTTGTCTATTCATTCTTTACTTTTCAAATTCCACGTTAGGGTTGAAATGCTTCTCATCTACGCTTTGTGTTTGAGGGTTTCTCTTGGGAAATATTGGTTTATTTTGGTATGTGTATGAACCTTTTAGTTCTTCCATAAGTTTCGAAAGTTTTTTCACTTCTTCATTGACAAAAGTAGGGGATTCCCTAGGTTCATGATAATTCTTCAAAACCCTAAGGTTCATATGTAATGGAAAATTGTGTGAATCAAGATGTGTTGCTCAATATACATATGTTGTATCAAAACTCATGTAGAGTAAAGTTTCTACTTGGTCACAAGTCACTTAAATCACTTGCTCTTGATGTGTGCAAATGGATTGGCCTCTAGGGGTTAGTATTTCTTCTAGATTTTCATCACTCATTCTTCTTATTGTCAAATTCCTCTTAGTCATTTATGTTTTTCTGGGTTAGTTATTAGGATGTATATTGTCCCGTCCCTTTCTATGTATTGTTTATTCACCAATGGGGTAATTGGAGTCATATTGATAGTTGGATATGACCTAAGTCTCTCAGCATATATTTGGATTCCATCTTTGTTTACGTAAACTCAAAATCTCTTTGTAAATTCATATTTCAAAATGTTCCTAAAATCACTCTCACATATTTTCTAATGTTTTGGTGTGCAAAAAATTGTAATTCTCTCCAAAAGTTGCCAATTATTTTATTATGAAAACATTTACTAAAAGTTGTGATTTTTCACTTGATTACCTTCTAAAAAATTCATGATTATTTGATATTTTTGTTCTTTTTTTTCACGAATTTGTGATTTTTCTTAACTCGAAACCATTTTAAAAGTCATGATTTTCTTGCAAAAATTTCTCTAAACTTTTCTAAGTTCTTTCTCTAAAGTTTAACCAAGAAGTCATGATTGTTTCACTAGGGAAACTCCAAAAGTTTTTGCTTATTTCTCTTTTTATTTATTTATTATTTTCTTGATTTTTTTTTTTCTTGAATTTCAAATTACTTTAATAAGAAATTATGTTTTTTCTCCTAAATTCAACTCAGAAAGCTGGGACTTTATCCTTTTGTTATCAACTTCTTTCCACTCCTTTTCATCCCAAAGAAGCGTCTTTTCCACCTCACGCGTTTTCTCTATTTACTTGATTATTATTAATCCCATTCCTTGAGTTTTCAATAGAAACCCAAAGTCATGATTTTTTATCCTACTTAGAATAAACAAAATTCAACTTTTTTAACTCCAAAATATTGAAAAAATTTGTTCTTTGGACTTGCCTCTTGCTCTTTGAAATGCAGGAGTTGCAATGTGTGCACTATATAGCTTTCTTTTCAACTTTGTAGTAGGCTGATGATTATTTGCTCTCTCTCTCTCTCTCTCATAATAGTTAAGTGCTTAGTGAAGTTTTTCTTTTATACATTTTTTTATGGCAGAAAGTCACGATTTTTTCCTTTTCTCAAACTCAAAAGATCGGGATTTCTTCAGAGTCTTCTATGCAAAAATTCATGACTTTCACAAAATTTTCAGGTCACGAAGTCGTAATTCTTCCCACTTTTCCAATCCGAAAGTTCTCAAGATTTTTAATCATTTGAAGGCAATAAGTCATTATTTTTTCAAGTTTTTTCCCACAAAAACGTTGCGCTTTCTTACTAATTTTTGAGACAAAAATTCATGATTTTTGTACCTTTTTTTACTCATTTATTATGCAACTTTACGTCATTTTATCCAATAATTTCTCACTCTTTGTGTGGAAAAATTGTTAGTTTTATTTAATACTTTCTTCCTTATGTAATTTGCACTCGAAATTCCTTGGATTTTATGCTTTTCAATATCCTCATTTTGTGACAACCAAGATTACTAGAAGGTCGTGATTCTTTGACAAATTCCTCAAGACATTCATTCATCCTTCTGCCATTCTCCTATCTTTGGCTATCAATTCTTAAGTTTTTAATAAGCTTTATTTGTTTTTATGTATGATTTTTTAAGGTTTTTGATGTTTTTGTCCACTCAATATTAGTTTCAGAATATTCTTCCTCCTACCACCATTTTCCCCTTTCAAATTTGCATATCAAATCCTCCTAAAAGAGGTACAAAGAAAATGTGAGACTTCAAACAATCAAGAAAGGACTATTACTTTGAGCATTCAAGTTTTTCGCATGGCCGTTCTTTCTCCTCAATTGAGTGAACTTTTGCAAAGGTCACCTTGTTTTCTCTTCCTACTCATCATTTGAAAAGAGAATACCTAGCATGTCTTCCTTTCACTTAGATTTTCATAGCAATGATATTGCTATTGTGATATGTAACATGAAGTTTACTTATGATTTTGGCACGAGCAATCTAGGTTACTCATTCCCAAAAACGCTGTCAAAAAAGATGTTTCACTACTCCATTAATAGAACATATGTCCCATTGTAGCAATAGTGACTCGATTGAATCTCTAATGAAAAGGAAACTCTTCAAATTGTCATTCTAAAGACAATTTAACCCAATCGTTGCTTAAGGATTAATACAATAAACCACAAGTGAATCATTCACAAAAGAATATAAGACAAGTTGACAAGAGATCACCAAACATTTGATAAAACATATGACTAGTAGAAACACGATTTTTTAAGGAATTACTTTTCTTAGTATGCATGGCTTGAAACTTCAAATGCTTAGATATCCATGAATATAGTGCCAAATTAAGTGATTCAAGTGCCTGGTCCGTGCCATTATTCATGAAAATCCAAGTATGATATTCAAAAGTATTTATTTTGAGTAGACGATAATGATATAGGCACTTCAAAATGAATGAATTTATCTATTCCAAGAAAAGATTTTCAAACCAACTTATAAACTCATCAATGATCTTACATTCAAGTCTCGACTAAGTCTTCAACTGAATAATCAACCAAACAATGGACTAGAAGTCACAAAAGACATCACACAAAGGCATCATACTGAATACGGAGATGACAACCAAAGGAGGAGCTCTCTATTCTCAAAGAAAGAAGTATACACATGACATTGTGTCCTTATACTCCTCTTTACATTGACTTATCTAGTACTTCAAAAATGAACCAAAGTTATTATCTTTGATTATATGATGAGTTCCTAAGTTAGTACAAAGTTGTATGACAACTCAAGCAAAACTCTTCCTGCATTTTACAAAACTTTGAGCTTTATAGCTTTTATTTTTGGGTTATTTACAAAAAAAAGTTATCAGTATACAAGTTTTGTGAAATATCGTCCTTCAATAGCATACATTCTCTGAAAAGGATTATTTTTTGTGGATGCATGCCATGAACTATTGTGTGCAAATTCAAGTAAGGGAAAATATCGACTCTAGTTATCTTCCTTCTATTCACTCTAGCTACGAGCATATGGATTGGATACAAAACCATGAAATTTCTGTCTTTTTTGTAAAACAGATGGGGAGATCGTTGGTGCATCAAAAGGTAGCGACATGGAAACACGTGATAAAGGATCAAGCACCATGTGCAAGCATTTCTGAATATAAAAGAAGAAAATGAAGACCTTACGTCACTTGGAAAATGCGAAGTTATATCTGCATGGAGAAGCCTCATTTTCTGTGCTCTATTGCTTTCATCGAGACAAATCGTTTACAAGTGTCTTTTCTCAACTGGTTATCACTTCTAGATTTGAGATACTTCAGGTGTTATCACTTCTAGATTTGAGATAACCTTCAAAAGATTCGAACCTTCTTGGAGATGCGAAGACGGAGGAAGAGACATTTGGTATTTCCAATATTCACTTTATTGGGTGATACCTAAAATGATTTGATATGAACCTGTAATTTACATTGTGATCAGTCCTAAATTTGAGATAAGACGGAAGAGAAGACGGAGATAAGCTAATTTATTCGATTATATGTAAAATGATTTAATGTGAACTTGTAATTTGTGGTAATGAAAAAGGAACTCCTCTGCTCTTTGAATACTTTGATAGAAGCAATTGATTATCATGTACATCGGTAATGACATAACAATTTACTTGTTAATTTCTTTTATTGCCAATTTTTGTAAGATGATGTACATCGGTAATACATGTTATGATCCGAGGGTCAGGTTAGTGCATGTTATGCCGGTTCTTCTCAAGGCTGAAAGGAAGCTATAAAGAATAATTCTGAAGGATGAACCAAAAAGAATTTCTGTGATTCCAAGGATGCGAGGAAGGATAATGTCATAGCATATCTTGAGAAGATTCCATCCTTAATACATATGATCCACATAAATTTTAGACACACTCTTTCGTTCTACTATACATTCCCTGCATTTCTCTCGTGTAACATTTTTCCTGGTTCCTTCATTTTCATGTTCGGCTTTTAACTCGGAAAAATGATCCAAAAAAAGGTTTAGATAGATATCGTGAAAAATTAGTCATTCCAAAACTTTGTCCATATGCTTAAAATGCTCTAAGAACTCTTTCTAAGCATCATCTACCAAATGTATAACAAAAATATTGTAACGAAATATCTCGATAACGATAGCTTTATTACGTAATATGTTTTTGATTCAGAAATCCAAGATGTTTTTTGGATAATGCGAAGTTAGATCTGCATGGAGAAGCCTCATTTTCTGTGTTCTATTGCTTTCATCGAGACGGATTGTTTACAAGTGTCTTTTCTTAAATAGTTTAGAATCCAGATCGACATTAAGTTACGTCAGGTGTTATCACTTCTAGATTTGAGACAAGCTTTAACACATTCGAATCGTCCTCCCAAAAGAGAAGACGGAGGCATAGCCTTTATTGGGTGATATGTAAAATGATTTAATATGAGCGTGTAATTTACAATGATGAAAGAGTAGCTCATCTTCTCTTTGAGTAGTTTGATGAAAGCAATTAAATATATTAGATATAACTGAGGCTTTGACGTCAGATATGTTGGAGGAGATGGTGGATAGATTCCAAAAATGAAATGGTGCTGCAAATCCCTACTTCACACCAGCCAAGAACAAGTTGAGGAGTATAACGTAAACTCATTGCACTTCCCAGGAACCACAAATAATCACCTCAGTGCTTTGGAGTATGATCCTCTAATCAATGGATCAAAACAGATAAGTAGAAGATTCAACTATGAGCTAAGACTTGTTATTTTTGTCTCTACACATGTTTAGTAAAATGAAGAGTGCTCTCAACCAATTATCTAATTGATGTAGATAGCTACCAACCACAAGTTATTTCACTAAAAATAATCAATTGTACACTGAGAATTATGCTTCGCAAGTTAGATGACCATCCCGATATTTTAGGGCTTCCACAATATGGAGATCAGTGAGAAAAGTTTCAAAGATATCTTGAGATTGAGTAAAGCAATTAAACAAAATTTTATAGCATCAAAATAGACAATATGTTGAATCTATACCACTTTAAATCACATCAAATGATGAAGTATGCACAGAGAACCAAGTCTGAGAAGTTCACTGTTCTGAGAAGAACATAACGGAGAAATGAAGTAGAGATGTGATCAATGTATATGTATTGAATCACATAGATTTACAAAGACATTGGTAATGTAAAATTGCACAATGTGAGGGTAGTGATGGAGCTATAGAATGAGCCCACTAAACACTAAAGATCCCTCTCAAATGATCTCCAAATCGGGCTCATAATCCTACGAGATTTTGATCCATTTTTATAGCTTAGAGTTGGAGCCATTGTTTGAATTCAAATTCAAACTCCGAACATAAAGTGAATCCTAAACTTTAGGACTTGCTTTCTCATCAAACACCTACCAAATGATTTGTGATTGGATTCCTCCTAACTCCATGTAAGAGTAAGTGCTATGCACTTTTACAATGATAAAAGTAAATGCCTTTTACAAGAAAATAGTCATATGTGACTTTAAATGATTAGATGAAGTGAATACTCATGGTCCAAGTATGTAAGCTTGGACTCATTTGCACCAACAGCTCCCCCTCAAGCCTAACATGCTTGGTCTTCATTTCTCCTTGATTTCCTGCAATCCAATCATCATCTTGAACCTGTTCATCTTAGTTCCATCCAAAGATTTGGTTAGCATATACACACATTGCAAACTGTTTCATACATAGGACAATTGGATATCCTTGTTGAGTAGCTTCTCTCTCACATAATGATAGTGCACTTCAATGTGCTTAGTCCTTGCATGATATACAAGATTAGCAGCCAAATGAGGTGAGCTAGTGTTATCTCCAAATATCATTGGAGTGTAGGTGTGTAGCCCTAATTCTGAGTACAGTAGCTTTAACCAGATTGCTTCTTGTGTTGCACTTGCTAGGCCTCTATATTCAATTTTAGTTGATGATAATGGCACGATTGGATGTTTCTTTGATGACCATGAAATCAACTTTGAACCTACAAAAGATAAGCAGCCTGAAGTGCTCCTTCTATCATCTTCTGAGCCAGCACAATCTGCATCAGAATATAGCTTGATATCCAAGTCAGATGTGAATGGATAAAATAAACCTTGATTTATAGCACATTGACCACTTTGCAGAGGATGTTACTCCCCAATGTTTATTTTTAAACTTCTATTAACAGAATACCGAATAAGAATCTCCTTTTCTCATTTTCTAATCGATTTACGTAGGTAGGCTGATAGATAGATAGATAGATAGACAGATTGATAGATAGATAGAGAGAGAGAGGAGTTTTGATAGTTGGATACGAACAAACACAAATAGAGAAGATAAATAGAACATGTGTAAACAAAAAATGAATAGAAGGTTTCCGGATTGGATTGGATACAAAACCATGACGTTTCTGTCTTTTTTTTGTAGAACAGATGGGGAGATCGTTGGTGCATCAAAAGATACGGCACTTTTGATTGTAAAAAAAGAAAAGGAAGACCTTACGTCACTTGGAAAATGCGAAGTTAGATCTGCATGGAGAAGCCTCATTTTCTGTGCTCTATTGCTTTCATCGAGACGAATCGTTTACAAGTGTCGTTTCTCAACTGGTTTAGAATTCAAATCAGCATTAAGTTACTTCAGGTGTTATCACTTGTAGATTTGAGATGACCTTCAAAAGATTCGAACCTTCTTCCAGATGCGAAGACGGAGGAAGAGGCATTTGGTATTCCCAATCTCGCTTTATTGGGTTATACGTATAATGATTTGATATCAACCTGTAATTTTTTTTTTTTTTAATAGAGTACAATGAATTGAAAAGACACACACAGCCGATCTCGTAAGGTAGAGGCACTCATCTTGGAGAACTTTATGGACACTCATCTTTGAGAATTTATAGATATGTCCAGCCAGGATTTGTACTCAGGACTTCCTCCTTGAGACTCAAAACATCAACCACTAGGCTATGTGGGTTTGGACTGAACGTGTAATTTTGCAGTGCCATCAGTACTAAATTCGCGATAAGCTTCGAATGATTCGAACCTTCTTCCCAAAAGAGAAGACGGATGTGTAAAATGATTTAATGTGAACCTGTAATTTATGCGTAAAATGCTTTGATGTGAGCCTGTAATTTACAGTGTTGTCAGTACTAAATTCGAGATAAGCTTCGAACGATTCGAACCTTCTTCCCAAAAGAGAAGACGGAGGAAGAGGCTTTATTCGGTGATATGTAAAATGAATTAATGTGAACCTGTAATTTGCGGTGATGAAAAAGGAACTCCTCTGCTCTTTGAATACTTTGATAGAAGCAATTGAATATCTTGTTGCATGGTTAAGATGATGTACATCGGTTCTCTTTGACATCAGATACTTGGATATAACTTAGTGAACGCAGTTCTTGATATTTCCACAACTGAAAGAACTATTATTCAAATGTGCTCGAGCCCGCATAGCCTAATTGTTGATGCCTTGAAACTGTGGGGGAAAGTCTTGAGGTGAAGTCTTGGCTAGACATGTCCATGAGTGAGTGTGTAGTTCCAATTCATTGTACTCTCAAACACACACACACACACACACACATATATATATATATATATATATATATATATATATATATATATATATATATATATAATTCAAATGTGTTACAGAATACATGTTATGATCCGAGGGTCACATATATATATATATATATATATATATATATATATATATATATATATATATATATATATATATATATATATATAATTCAAATGTGTTACAGAATACATGTTATGATCCGAGGGTCAGGTTGGTACATTTTAAGCCGCTTCCTCTCAAGGCTGAAAGGAAGCTATAAAAGAAAAATTCTACAACTATCGTCGAATGCAAAACTGTTTTTAGCTTCCCAAATAGACCAGAGATTTTCCACTTTCACGATATGCCAAAGGGCAAAATAAAATCTGGAGCAGATTCCATCGTTAATACATATGATCCACATACGTTTTAGACAGACTCTTTTGTTCTACTATAAATTCCCTTCATTTCTCTCGTATAACATTTTTTCCTGGCTCCTTCATTTCCATGTTGGTGTTTTAATTCGAAAAAATGATCCAAAAAAAGGTTTAGATAGATATCGTGAAAAATTAGTCATTCCAAAACTATGTCCATATGCTTAAAATGCTCTCAGAACTCATATACCAAATGTTTAACAAAAACATTGTAAGGAAATATGTCGATACCGAAAGGATTATTACGTAGTATGTTTTTGATTCAGAAATACAAGAGGAAATATTCTCTCCAAGAATTTTCGAAATTAAAACGAGAAATGTGTGTGCGAGAGTGATTCATGTTCTAGAGAGATTGAATCTCTATGATAAATATATGAAACTTCATTATGTATATTTGACACAGATAATAGAGGATGATGAGCCGAGGATCTACTATGAAGCTTCGCATAACAATGATTGTTCTAGACAATAATGTATAAGGGGGATGCATGCATTGAACAATCATGAAGATCAAAAAGTTTTCATCAAGGGGAGTCCATCTTGGAAGCTCTCATTGACGTCTCAGAAGGTCTAGATTTTGCTAAAGAATCTGCTCAAGATGTAATATTTATTAAGATTGACTTCAACAAAGCCTATGATAGGTTTGAGTGGGACTTCCTTCTTCAATCTCTGAAAGACCTTGGTTTTGGTCACAATTTCACTAAGATGGTGTCAATGTTCCTGGGAAATGCGTCGGCTCAAATAAACATCAACAACCAACTTTCTCAAGCTATTAGATTTAAACGCTCTATCAAGCAAGGAGACACCTTTGCCCCTCTCCTATTCACTATTGCTACAAATGGGCTTAGCTTCCTTGTCAAACATTATGCTAGCTTGGGCTAGATTCGTGGCCTCTCCCTCCCTCTATATCGAGAATAGATGCTCATGAGATTGTTTGTTGATGACATGAATGCCATTGTACATAACAATATGACCAACATTGATACTTTTTGGAGATGCCTAAGCACATTCTCTATGGCTTCAAGATCCAAAATAAACCACTCTAACAACACTTTCAGGGTAGTTATTGGACACCCACCCTAATTTCTTATTGAACAAGGTTGTGAGCTGATTCCTAGTGGGAAAATCTTCTACTTGTTAGGTATTTTGATGGGATTTGGCATATTGATGGACCAATGATGGAATTGGGTTCTCTCAAAGCTCGATAAAAAAATGACCTACCTTAAAGGTATGTAGATCAACCTAGGGGGAAGGGCCATGGTGATTAAAATACTCTTGGTTTCTTCAACTATTTAGTTTCTCTCTTGTTAGAGACCAAAAGACCAAGAAATTGCTAAACTTGAAAGGGTTTGTAGAAAGTCTTTGTGGATTGGTGATCCCAACAGTAGGGGAATACCCAAAATTAAATGGACTACTTGCATTAGCCAAAAATATCAAGGTGGCTTGGGCATTCTTGACATTGAAGGCATGGCCAATAAGCTAGCTGCAAAATGGTTAATTAATGCAAGGAGTAATAGTGAAGCCTCTTGTGCCAAACTTATTTTTAGGGATAGTAGCAATCTATAGCTTACATGCCTCCCAAAATGGAAGGACCTCATCCTCCTCACCCTAATCTTCTCCCCTTTTCCCGTTTCTTGACGTGGCTTGGATTTGGTTTGCTCACTATGGAAGAGTTTGGAACAAGGTCAAACAATTTGTTCGGATTAGTGAGGATTGGAGATGGGAATCTAGTATTAGATAGAATGATTCAATCTGGTTCCCTATCAAGGGTATCAGAGATGTAGAGATATGGAGCCTCCATAAAGCTAAGAAACTTTGGAACAAAGGCTTTCGTTTGTGGAAGGGTCCCTGGAATCAGGATGTATGTTAGTGGATTAGACTCTAGGACATTGATCTGGATGTAAGAATGAACTATGAAAAATGGAACCTCTTATAGAGCAGATTCATTGCTTGAGAATGCTCGAAGACTTTCCTCCTCATTGGCAATAGCCTTGACAAAATTCCAACGAGTAGGAAGAACTTGGACCTTCATGTCATTCTTAATGGGAAGTGGCATGTTGATTGGTTGAACTTGTGATGGGAGTTTAAGTTCCATTCACTTTGGAATCCACTCATCAAGATAAAAAAGTTGGTGCTTATGTGGCAAATCCTCCACGGGGGAATTTGGATCAATGCAAAGGCTAGCAAAATTTGTGGGTTACCCCCATGGTGCAAAAGGTGCTTAAATGGCAATGAGGACTTAGAGCACCTCTTCTTCTCGTGCCCCAAGTCATTGTCGGTCTCGCGTACCCTTGAGCATATTTTGTAGTTTCAAGGATGAATTATTTGGAAGTAAGCATGTTTGAGTGAAGCAATCGGGTGTACCTTATCTCTTTAGAGGTGAGACCCTTTAGAAGATCTAGAAGGAGAGGTGTGCTACGAATTTAGGAAGCCCTCCTAAAGACTGGTCATTAGAAAAGTCTCTTTTCTTATTAGGCAAAAGAATTTCCAATTGTAACAAACCACCGCCTTTCAGACATCATAGAGTGTTTTCCCTAGAGAGTAATAAGATTCAAAGCAAGTGGGCCCCACATGAAGCGGATGAGAGGGTGATCTACTTTCTTTGTAGAGCTCTCTAAATTTATTTGATCTGCCCTTGCTTTGTGGGATTCCGGGGGTCCCATGGATACTAAGCCCATTCACTTGTAAGTTGTTTTCTTTATTAATTAAAGTTGTGGAAAGTAAGCTATTGTTGAACTTCCATTTAAAAAAAAATCAATCAAGAAAGCCTTTCGATGAAAATTGGTTTATAAGGCAGAGTGAAAAAGTGGTGACTCATTACAAAGATATCAATCACATCCTCTTTCAAAATGATATACACGCACATGTGGATAGACTATGATGTAATTTTTAGTCGAGTTCCAAAGACGACAATGATTATAAGTTTAATCGTATGGGTTTCTATGAAAGAATTGATTCCTTGTATGAAATAGGTATTACGAGTTCATTCATGAAAGCTAGATTAGATGAAGAAGATTACGTTGATCAATCACTTTATAGAAAGAAGGCATTCACTCATATGTACCAATAAAAAATGCGTCTTATATCCCACTAAATAAACGTTGGTTCTGTCAAAATCATCTGAAGTGGGTACTTTCTTCTGGAGCATCTTTCAGTTTTATAATCTCTCGTTCCGTGTAGTTTCTTCATTGTTAGTGAGTTTCAACACTTCTCAGCCGGTTATCAAGCACATTCCCCAACGTTTATGGTTAAACTTGTACTAAACAAATCCCGAATGATAACCTGTTTAGCTCATTTTCTAACCTACGATATATATATATATATATATATATATATATATATATATATATATATATATATATATATATATATAGAGAGAGAGAGAGAGAGAGAGAGAGAGGAGTATTGATGGCTGGAAATGAACAAACACAAATAGAGAAGATAAATAGAACATATGTAAGTAGAAAATGTATAGAAACTTTGCACGAGGTACGGGCATATGGAATTGATAGAAAACCATATGAGGAGATCGTTGATGCATGAAAAGGTACTGCATGGAAGCACGTGATGAAGGATCAACCACCATGTGGTAACATCCGTTCTGATTATAAAAGAAGAAAAGGAAGATCTCACGATACTTGGAAAATGCGAACTTAGATCTGCATGGAGAAGCCGTATTTTCTGTGTTTTAATGCTTTCATCGAGACAGATTGTTTACAAGTGTCTTTTCTTAAATGGTTTAGAATGCAAATCGACATTAACATACTTCAGGTGTTATCACTTCCAATTTGGCATAAGATCAAAAGATTCGAATCTTCCTCCAAAAGATAAGGTGGAAGTAGAGATATTTTTTTGTAATAAAGAAAGTTCGACCTTAGCCTGTCCCAGACTTGTATTAAATAAAAGGAAAAGAAAAATACAAGTGAAGGGGACTAGTTCTCACGGGGCCCCCCAAGTCCCACACAGTAAGGGTAAATCTTACGGAGCTTATATGACATTACAAAGAAGGTTAATCACCCTCTCATCACTCTCATGTGGGGCCCACTTACAAGCACCACTACAACATATCAGGGGCATATTGATGTTGTGCATACCGATGGTCACGCTTCGGCATAAGTATGACCATTGAAAATGCTTGAAAAACTTCGAAGGCAATATACACGTTGAAAACTATTGCGTCGGTATGAGCGTTGGTATAAACGTCAGTATGAACATCGGTAAATCACTAGAAACTATCGATGCTTATACCGATGCTCATACCTATGCAGTGTTTTAACTGGACCCAAGAGAAAAAAATCAACATTCATCACGTTTTGAAACAAAACTTGCTACTACCGAGTTCGCACACACGAGCTACATCTCTCTCTCTCTCTATCTCTCTCTCTCTCTCTTTCCCCCTCCCTCTCTCTCCCTCTCTCTCTCTCTAAACACACCTCTCTATTTCTCTAGATCTAAAATTTTGGTAAGTAACGCACATACTATAGCACTCTTTTCTCTTTCTTTATGTATTCCCTTTTCTAATTTCTCTTCTCTTTAGTTTGCAAGAGATTTTGGCATCAGGTCTTTGGAATTCGACAAAAGGACAACATTAAGTGGACTTTGACGCCAATGATCCAAACAATTACATCAATGTAAGTGACTGTTTTGTTTTCGATTGACATAGAGAGAGAGATAGAGAGAGAGAGAGCAGTGAAAGAAAGAGAGAGATCTAGAGAAACATACAGAGAGAGATATATAAAGAGAGAGACATATACATATACATACACACTCACATATGTATACACACACATATGTGCATACATACATACACAAACATGCATATAAATACATACATACATACACACACGCATATGCATGCATATATACATACATACACACATATGTGCATACACACATACACATGCATATACATACACACGTACACACATCCATATGCATACATACATACACACACAAGTTGCATATACATACACACATGCATATACATACATACATACATACACACATGCATATGCATAAACATACATACATACACACATGCATATGCATAAACATACATACATACACACATGTATATACATACACACATGCATATACATATAAACACAATCACCAATTTATAAGTTCCAAAGTACAAATGGCGTGTGGGGAGAGGTGACAACACTGAGCATACCAAAGAGCAGATTGGAGATGTGAGACTTGGAAATGACAAATAAAAAGAGATGCATGAGAAGGTATTGCATGTTCCATGTATTATTAAGAACCTTATTTAAGTAGGGAAAATGGTAGAAAGGTTTGAAGGTCTCATTCAATGACAACGTGCTTTATATGGAGCCCTAAAGATGGAACTAGGCTTGTTCCTCAAGGAAGAAAGGAAGGAAGAATTTTGACCTTGGATGTGTCCCCAAATGGAAGCAAGGTATGCTATCTTATGATAGGTAATAAAAGCATCGTTCAAGTTGACCTTTAGCATAAGAGAATAGGGCATGCCAACACTCCTAAGCTAAGTAATATGAGAAAAAAAGAGCTTCTAAGAGGGATGAAAAGATTTGAGAACAAAGAACTCCATGAATTTTGTGATGCTTGTCAATTAGGGAAGCAAGAAAGACAACCATTTCAAAGAATCACACATAGGCTTGCAAATATCTTTGATTTCATCCACAATAATGTAGAGGGACCTTCAAAAGCATCATCCATAGGATGATCTAGATATTTATTGATGATTATTCTAGGAAAGTGTGGAATCTCAATGTGTTTGGATGTACTTGCTATGAGTACATTCCACAAGAGGTAAGAACTAAACTTGAAGCCAAATATGAAAAGTGTGTGTTTATAGGCTATTCTACTATGCAAAAGGATTGAAAGGGTTATAAGGTGATAGATAATGACTTGGATGATGTATTTGTTTGTGGAAAAGGTAATATGTAGGTTGAATCAACTCAAGTGTGTGAGCAAGAGGCTTCAACATCAAGATCAGCTACTAAGGGCACATGGGATAATGGAGAGCCCTATAAGAATCACCAAAATCTAGGTACAAGTCTCTTAGTGACTCTCATGATGATGATAAAGGTGATAATGAGTCACAAGATGAAGAAACCTATGAAGAGGTGAGTACACCTAAAGTAAAGGTATGAAGGTTGAGGAAGAAATTCCGTTAAGGGATTGAATGGAGATCCTCAATGCTCAAGAAGCTAATACAAAGGTTAAAGTATGAATCTTCAGTTGCTGATGAGTATGCCTATATGCAACAAGTTATTGGAGATAATGATCGAGAAATGTATGAGGATGACTTGTTTCTCTTTTCCTCCCAATCTCAATTGCATATAACCTTGTATATATATATATATATATATATATAATTTTCAGAAGATTTTCTTTCTAATTATACTTGAACTATATAGTGCTTCGCCTCGAACAATACTTCCGCTTAGTCAAGCGTCCGATGCCCACCAAAAACAGTCTTTTGAAAGAATCAACGGAAAGAAGTATTTGTCTAAGATAATTTCATCTTTTTGGATGGACTTGAAAGATAATGTATAAACTTTATTTTTTAAATGTCTTTTATTGTTGTTTTATACGCTCTAAATCTCATTTATGCCATGTAGGACATTTGATCTAACAAACGAACAAGAGAGTAAATCTTTAATTCAACTAAGAAAACATAGAAAATTAGATCAGGAAGGAATCAATGAGATCCAATTTAGAAGAGACGAATATATCATTCGCAAGGCATGAAGAAAATGGGAAGAATTTTTTAAAGTTATAAAGAAAAAAAAATCTTTCTCACTAAGAGTAAAAAATAGATGTACTTTCTGTCAAGCCGCTGGAGTTGTATAGTCTCCTCAAGTTTCTTATGTCGTAAAATGTCTATTTATCCTAAAAGGATTTGGCATAACCAAGTTTACTATTGATGTCTGTTGGTAGACTTGGAAAGGAGATATTTGAGAATCTTTATTTCTAAGATTGGATCACGCCAAGCAATATTAGTCCTTATCGGGTCAGTTCTACACGCTGTATACATCTTTTTCTATGTTTCCAAGATCTTTTGTTGTTGATTAGCATATCCCTAATAAGCTCGGAAAGATGATTCGATAAAAATACAGAAGATGATCTGCACTCTCGAAAAGGATACGGCGTGAGGCAAAGAGAATGACTATATGAGCAAGAGCAAGGCAGCCCTGACTCAAGGTTCAATGCACTTCGATACTTATATTTTGTGGCGTACATGTCCCTTTTGTGTATATTTACATATGCGTGCGTGATAGAAAAATCCATATTCGTTTTAGGAAAAAGAATTTTCGATTGTAAGAAACCTCCTTTTATACATCATAGAGTATTTTTCTTAGAGAACAACAAGATCAAAAGCAAATGGGCCCCACATGAAAGGGACAAGAGGATGATCAACCTTCTTTGCAAAGCTCCTTAGAGAATGAAGTTCCATTCAAGCCTATCATATGCTTTGTGGAAGTTAATCTCAAGACCTTCCCAAATATCAATAATAGCTTCCACGATGTAGCTATCCCTAATCAAGCCTTTCTAGTTCTCACTTAACCAACTTTTGTGAGTGGCAAGAAATTTGGATGGCAATAAATTTCACAAGGATCTTGTATCTTGCTTGTAGCATCATATCGAGAACCAATTCTCAATCCTGTTGTTGTTTCTTTTTTTGTGAATAAGCTTGATGACGCCTTTGTTTAGACATTCAGGCAGGGCACCAAAAGACCACGCCTCTTGCCATACCAAGTAGAGCAGTGTGGCCACCACCTATCTAAAGGTCTTTAAAAAATCATTGGTAAGGCTGTTACTACCCGGGCTTTTCCCATTACGAAGCGCATGGATGACTTCAAGAATTTCAATGTCTGAAATGGGAGCTTCGAGCAGAAATTTCAAATTATGTGGGATTTGAAATGGTTCCTATGCAATCACACCTATGGAGAGAAAGAGGCATAAAAACCCTAAGGAGTTGGAAAAAGTGGGTGACAATCTCTAAGCTATTTTCTTCTTTCCTCTTGCATTTGACCCCATTGATGTCCATCAAGAAGGCGACAACATCCTTAGCTTGATTCTTTTTTAGGAGGGCACACATCGCATTAGTAGCTTTGTCTACCATACCAGCCCACCACTCTTTAAAGTATACCTGCAGATTTTTTCTTTCAATTTCTTCCTCGTATCTCAGCAAGCCTCTAATTTTTCATAACCCGGTTTGATATTGAGAGTTGCCTTTGTTCACTTCCTCCTCAAGGTGCCTCAGTCTTCGATAAAGCTTCTCTCTTCACATGCGACGAACATTTTGTAGCATCCTATAGGTCGTGACCATGATTTTATATTGTTGTTTTATACGCTCTAAATCTCATTGATTGTTGTGTTATACCCGGTCTTGTATTGAGAGTTGCCTTTGTTCACTTCCTCCTCAAGACACCTCAGTCTACGATAGAGCTTCTTTCTTCGCATGCGATGAACATTTTGTAGCATCCTCTGGGTCTTAACTAGGATTTTATATTGTTGTTTTATATGCTCTAAATCTCATTTATTGTTGTTTTATTGTCTTTTATTGTTGTTTTATTGTCTTTTATTGTTGTTTTATACGCTCTAAATCTCATTTATGCCATGCAGGACATTTGATCTAACAGACGAACAAGAGAGTAAATCTTTAATTCAACAAATTCAAGTAAGAAAACAAAAGAAATTAGTTCAGAAAGGAAAAGTTCCAATTCAGAAGAGAAGAATATTTCATTTGCAACGCATGAAGAAAATGCGAGAATTTTTTAAAGTTATAAAGAAAAAAATTCTTTCTGTCTAAGAGTCAAAAGTAGATGTAGTTTCTGTCGAGGCGCTGGAGTTGGATAGTGTCCTCAAGTTTCTTATTTCGTAAACGAGATCCAAAATTCTTTCTAGTTAAAAATTCATGGCTAGTACTACTCCTTGAGCTTAACTCTCAAAAAAATTAATAGTTTTCTGAAATCTTTTTGATGCCGCTCCCCTAATGTTATGCCTTAGAATTGTCGGAATAAAAATCCCGTTTAAGTCTTTAAGGTATCTTATGTACATATGCTAGGATAATATCACTTTTAAAATATCAACTTCAAGCACTAGATATTATTAAGATTAATTGTGAGAGGGAATATGATTGTGGGATTCCCACATTGGAAGAACGTGGACACTCTGACCCTTTTGTTTTTCCGTATCCCTATTCTCCCTAAAAGCTCGAATCTTGTGTGCTCCCTATGGAAGAGTTGGAATAAAGTCAAAAGTCTCATAAGAATTAGCGAAGATTGGAAGTGGGTGGCTGGTAACAGATAGAATGACTCTATCTGGTTTTCGATCCATGGCATCAGGAACGTAGAATCTTGGAACATTCGAAGTGCCAAGGGGCTCTAGAACATGGTCTTCAAAACATGGTCTCCCTCATGCAAGCGCTGTAATCAATCCATTGAAGATGTCAGTCACATCTTCTTTACTTGTCCCAACTCCAATAGGGTCTAGTAGATTGTCGGAAAGAAAATTAGACTTCATAAGCATATTAGCTTGAAACAAGCTCTGCTTGGAGAAGCGATCGACTGCTTTACAACTCTTTGGAATGCCATTAGAGGGGAGGTCCTTTGGAAGCTTTGGCGAGAAAGATGTGCTTATAATTTTGGTGACTCCCCCAAAGAGTGGTCAATTGAGAAATCGTTGTTCCTTCTTGGTAAAAGAATCACCAACTCTAAGAACCCCCCCCCCCCCCCCCCCCCCCCCCCCATTCAGGCATCATAAAGTGCTCCTTCTGATCAACAACAAGCTTAAACCCAAGTGGGCCCCATATGAGGGTGATGAGAGGGTGATTAACATTCTTTGTAATGCACTCTAAACTCTGTAAGATCTACCCTTGCTTTATGGGACTTGGGGGGTCCCATGGGCACTAGCCCCCTTTCACTTGTACTTTTTGTTCCTTTTATTTAATACAACTCCAGGAGAGTAGGATAAGGGCGAACTTCCTTTATTAAAAAAAATTATGGGTACCTTATTCTTATTCTATCATATATACAAAAAATATTGGATAGCTAAATTTTCATATCGAGAAAAGAAAATCTATTAGAAAGGACCTATGGAACATGATTCAAGTGATATTTTATGGAAATTTTGGTTAACTATGAATACATTCAGTCCAATGGCTCTCCGAGGGGTCACTTACTTGTTTCTTCAATGGGTCGTATATACAAGATGATCAAGTGCAGCGGAATCAGTCCATCATTTAATCAATATCAAGTCTTCTTAAAGCACAAATCTGATGTCAGGGTAGAGATAACATCACACCTAAGTGTTAAAGAAATTTTTATAAACCTGTTTTCTATCTCTTTTTCTTATTGAATAAACGTCTATCACCATCAATAAGAAATTTCGTTTTCATTGAAAAGTATAAAGGTTTGGTTTTGAAATCTGTCTATTTATCTAAAGAGATTTGACATAACCAGGTTTATTATTGATCTCTGTTGGTAGACTTGGAAAGGAGATATTAGAGAATCCGTATTTCTAAGATTGGATCACGTCAAGCAATATTAGTCCTTATCGGGTCAGTTCTACACGCTGTATACATCTTTTTATATGTTTCCAAGATCTTTTGTTGTTGATTAGCATATCCCTCATAAGCTCGGAAAGATGATTCGATAAAAGATACAGAAGATGATCTGCACTCTCGAAAAGGATACGGCTTGAAGCAAAGAGAATGACTATATGAGCAAGAGCAAGGCAGCTCTGACTCAAGGTTCAATGCGCTTCGATACTCATATGTTTGGCGTACATGTCCTTTTGGTGTATATTTACATACGCGTGCGTGATAGAAAAATCCATATTTCTTTTAGGAAAAAGAATTTCCAATTGCAAAAAACCCTGCGTTTTAAACATCATGGAGTGTTTTTCCTCAGAACAACAAGGTCAAGAGTAAATGAGTTCTACATGAATGGAACGAGAGGATGATCAACCTTCTTTGTCAAACTCTCTAGTGATGTAACCTCTTCTTTGTGGGATTCAAGGGGTCCCATGGGTACTAAGCTTGTTGTTTTATGTATTAATTAAAGTCTGGGAGAGTAGGCTGTTGCTGAATTTCCATTTATGAAAAAAAAAAACTTAAATTCTTTAGAAGACAAAACTAGTCTTCAGGTATGAGCTTTGACTGAAGCAACATCAAAGTCCCATCTAAAGCGAAAGATCTGTTGGTCGATGGCGCTTTGGGAGGAAGAAACAAATAACAGATATAGTGGGAAGAAACAAATCACAGTTAAACTGGCGCATTGACTTGGAAATGGAATGTGATAGGTGACCAAATCTGATAAGTCTAACAAGTCATTTTCTCTAATGTTGTCAACTTCATTGTCTTGAAATAATGTTATTGGAAAAGAGGAAACGATGTGCACAGTTGAAAAGGGTATGTTGCTTCCAAATCGGAGGACATGTCCTCTTCGCAATCTGTACAGTCACACTTCACATCAGCTTTTTCTGCATCCCTTTATCAGAGGACATACTGATGTATACCACTCTATAAGGAAAAACGAAGAAACTGTTCGACATGTTGGCTCTATCTCTCTCTCTCCTCTCTCTCTCTCTCTATCTCTCTGAAACAATATGTAGAAAATATCTATGGGAAGAGACATTAGTAGATCTCCAAAAACTCCATAAGTTGACTCGTTTCTGAGATCCTAGTGTTCCAACTAGAGATGAACTTTTAGATTTGAAGAGATGGATGAAGAAGGATGCTCAAGCAAGGAGCATTATCTACATGGGAGTCAATAGAGATAAAGAATCCAGAATTCTATGAATTTTTCTTCATGAATATCTTAAGCTCATGGACAAAAAGAAAGTAGATGGAGGAATTTCTTTATAACCGTCACAGGGAGGACTTTGAGAGTGAATTTAGAGAATACTATCAATTCCGTCATTCTTGCTGGTTTATTCTAATATATTATGAGGGCAATCGCTCATATTCATAACTAACTGAACATGTATCTCACTTAGGAGGTTAAGAATACTGAGAAGGAGATGGAAAATTGATGAGTATTCACAAGAAAAAGCATATATTCGTTAAGATAATTTGAACCTTGGTAGAAATATTAAAAGCTTACCAGGAAATCGAGTAACTATTGTTTGAATGAATAGCAAGTCTGAGAAATCTATCCTTCTCCAATTCATGTCCATTCCTTTCGGATATTTCCTAAAAGTAGTTTTCGTTATGGCTGTAACATGTGGTATTGATCTAAGTTTTCATTATCTCTCATTGTCAAAGCAAGTCATGCATTAGAAATCCTTCGATTGGATTATACTAGCTATAGTTTTGTCTCGAGGATTACAACAAATTCATCTACTTCATCTTCAAGAACAGGTACTTCATGATGTCCGCGTTCTATATGCATCGACCATGATGCTGATTCAAGAAGGCTAAACCGTTCACCTTGCACAGGTAGTTCATCCGCCATTCTTTCAAGAAGGGTAATCATGTAATATTTGCCTTAAGAGGACGCATTTTCTGTGATGCGAGGAGTGAGAATCTCAAGGATTTGATTGAATAAAATGCATATTCTTCGTGGATTCAATGTTCATAGATTGATTAGTCAATACCCTTTGTTTCTGAAGATGTTTCAACTGTATTGTTCGAAACAAGAATTGTACAAGATGCTTCCACTGTATTAATAGCATCACCGCCTTCTTCTGGGGTTCTCAATCTAGTGAAAACATGGATTATTCGCTACTCATAGGGTGAGTGATCTCAAACATGTTTTTGAGCTCATCGAAAGGTCCACGTAGGTGTCTGTGAACGAAAAAGTAGAGACTGGTTTTATGCATGCGCTTTTATTAGAAAGGTAGAGAAGAAATGAGAGCCAATTCCATACAAACCATATAGCTTAGAACTAAAAGACCTCTTGATCAAATCAGTAACAAGTAAGTGACTTGGTTGCTTAATACTTCTTGCTTAGTAATTCTTGAGGGACCATCTTCTCTTCTTCCTCCATGTAAGAGTCTTCAACAATATGTTCAACGACTTCCATCCAAATCTATTTTCTCCTTCCAATGAGGGGGCTTGCAAAAAGGATATCCATTAGCACTTAAAGGAATTTTTAACCCTATATCTAAAGAGGAACGAGATAAGGAAGAGAGATCTTACGCACTCTCACACACGAAGAGAGGAGCACACACACATTGATGCAAGGAAGAATAATTTTCTTCTTTTTTTACATAAAGATAATATACAAGAACAACCTTCTACAACAATACAACTAGTACAATCTAAAAATATTAGTACATAAAGGAAACCCTAGTGTTGGTGAATCAGTGAGCTAGCAAAAAACAGTTGTGCGATCACTTTGGGTAGATAGATCTAGTAAAGCTCCTTAAATGTATCTCTCAAATATATCAATGTAGCCAGTATATACGTCAAAGAAATGAAGAGTGATAGATGTCATCCACATTCATCACATGTTGAGCTTGACATCACAACACTCCCCATCAAGCTCAATGTCATGTCCTATAATCCAAGCATCTTCCAAAACATCTTCAGCTTTTATGCTCAAAGTGCTTTAGTGAAAATATCAATAACCAGCTCACCTATCCTCATATAGACAAGATCAGTATCACATGTGAATACCTTATTCTTGATGAAGTGATAATGTACTTTGATATGATTTGTTCCAGCATGGAAAACAAGATTTTGTGCTAACTTTATGCTTTGATGATTATCACAATAAATGTTATCACATATGGAATGATTGAAATATTATAGTCTATTATTGAGATATTAATGTGTTTTGTGTTTTGCTATAGCAATTAAAGGTTTGTGAGGGTGTGGATGTGAGTGGGTCTATTCAGATGTGCTTATACATGAATAAGAGAAGTTATAGTTTCTAAATATTTTGTAAATAAGGAGCCACATAAAGGGTTCTTCCTAGAAACTCATAAAAATAGTGGTTATTCTAAGGATCACTATAGATTGAAATTTTTTAAAATAAAAGATCACTATGTGCATGAAAGAGATCATCTTTGTACTTTCATGCTTGCTTTTCAAAGTGTCGTGCTCATCATAATCTATATTTTGGACTAATATAAGAAACCTATAAAGGCACGTACTTTATGTCACAAGGAAGGAGATAAGGAAGAGAGCTCACACACTCAGATTGAGGCAAGGAAGAATGATCTTCTTCTATTACATAAAAAGGAATGTACAAGAATGACCTAAAAACAAGAATACATCTACTGCAATATATAAAGACCACTACATAAGGAAAAACTTAGTTTTCGTGAATGGTTAAGCTGGCAAGAAACAAATGTGCCATCACCCTCGATAGATAAATCTAATAAAGCTCAATGAAGTGTCCTTGACATATACCGATGTGACCACTATACATGTCCGAGAAATGAAAAAGTGATATGTGTCATCCTCTATCATCACATGTTGAGCTTGATATCTCAACACTCCCCCTCAAGCTCAATGCCATGTCCTCTAATCCAAGCATCTTTTGAAACTTCTTTAGCTTCTTTGCTCCAAGTGCTTTAGTGAAAATATCAGCAACTTACTCATTTGTTCTCACATAAAAAAAGATTAATATCACCTCCTAATACCTTCTCTATGATGAAGTGATAATGTACCTCGATATTCTTTGTTCTAGCATGAAAAACAGGGTTCGTTGCTAGTTGTATGTTGCTAAGATTATCAGAATAGATGGTGATAGGCTTTTGCACTTCGACACCTAAATCTACAAGTAGCATCTCCAGCCATGATGCCTCACATGCTTCCATTGAAGCACCTCTATACTCAGCCTCTGTAGTCGACAAAGCAACAATGGGTTGCTTCTTGCTGCTCCATGTAATAGCTGCACCTCTAAGAGAGAATAGAAAGCCACTAGTAGATCTTCTACATGATGGAGAGTATTAATCTCCAAAAGAACAAGTTGTACTTGAATTTAGAACTCCTCTATATCAAGAACAACTTCTGACTCCACTTAATTTAGAAAACAATCACCAAATTATCAGAATTTTGGCTAACTGTTGAAAACTAAAACTTCCTGGAAAGTCTGCTGCAGATTAGTCACTCATTGACTAATCAATCCTGTAAAGTTTTTAATAAAACTTTGCACAATGCTTTGCCTTAATGTTTCACAGCTATTCCAAGTTAAATTTCTCAAAATGATTGAGTACACTGTGAGAAATGTGTGAAACACTTTACCTATGTCTGAAACAGCTTCTTTGCAATGGCGACTTTGACACCTGCAACTTCTTAACACTGATTCTCCCAAAGTAAATCCGGTTTGATCAAAATCTTTTAGCCATAGATGGCTTACCTTCCAACTTAGATTTTGAGCCCTCACTTGTGTAAAACTTTACACTGTGGACTGAGCAATGATCATTTCTCCGAACATGAAATCTGCGCCAGTTTTGACGACTCTCAGAACATCTTCACATATGAATTTTCCTAAACTAAATTCTCTCAACCTGATCACAATTTACCTCTCAAATTCTAGTCATAGATAGATTAGCTATTGACTTAGATACGTGCAAAAGGATTTCTCAAAAGATTAAACACAGAAGGAGAATGGGAGAGAAGATCGACGCGCCATTTCTGAACTTTTCACTTATCTATTTTCTTCATACATCTGATGGATGATTTGTACAATGTACATCAACTAACTCATCTCAAATCTCTTCTCTATGTCTCTATTCTATATGCCCCGACTTTTTCAAAATATTTATAGGCAAATATGTACAAGCTTATGACTAATCAAAAGTGTGAGTCAGCTATATCTGAACTAATGTACATATGTGTACATATCTTTGAATTTCTGAGTATGTCTTTCCTTCAAACTTCTGAATTTGTTCTCTTCTTAATCTCTTGACTTCATTTCTTCATAAACCTTCAATTGATGATTGATATGCACCAACAGCTCCCCCTCAATCATTAATTGAGGTTCTTCTCTATCTTCTTAATTCCTGCCATATCCTTGAATCTCTGTAGCTTCGGTCCATCTAGACTTTTTGTCATCATATATGCAAGTTGATCTTTTGTAGGTGTATGCATAACTTGAATTTCCTTATCAATGACCTTCTCTCTTAGAAAATGATACTGTATTTCAACATGCTTAGTTCTAGCATGAAATACAGGATTAGCTGCCAAGTATAAAGAACTCATATTGTCTCCACAAATAATAGGAGTACTTTGAATCACATCAAAAACCTTCATAAGTGTTTTTAGCCATATTACCTCCTTTGCAGCTTCCACCATACCTTTATATTCTGCTTCTGTAGATGACAAAGCAACTGTATGTTGCTTCTTAGAACACCATGAAATCAATTTGTCTCCTACATAGCACAAATATCCATGTGTTGATCTTCTATCATCCACATTACCTGCCCAATCTGCATCACTATATATCTTCACTCTTGTATCAGAATTAAATCCATAGTACAACCCTTCTCTGAGTGTACCCTTGATGTACCTAAGTACTCTTTGTCCTGCAATCCAATGTTCCTTTCTAGGACAATGCATAAATTGTGAAAGCACACCAACTGCATATGACAAATCAGGCCTTGTTAGTGTAGCATAAATCAAGCTACCAACCAAACTTTGATAGAGCTTCATGTCTCTGAATTCTTCTCCTCCAAATCTAGACAATTTATGGTTCACCTCCAATGGTGTAGGTGCAACCCTGCAATCTGACATATTAAATTTGGTTAGCAAATTTTTAAGATACCTTTCTTGGGTCACATATACTCCATGTTGAGTATATAAAATCTCCATTCCCAAGAAGAATGACAAGTTCCCCAAATCACTGATTTTGAACTCTTTCTCCATCTTCTTCTTGATCATTTGTATTCCTTTATCATCTGTTCCTGTAAGTATTATGTCATCAACATAAATACAAACATAAATGAATCCATCTTCACTTGCTTTGACTAGCAAGCTACTATCTGCCTTTGATGCTTGAAATCCAAGATCATTCAAGAACTTTACAAGCCTATAATTCCATGCCCTTGGGGCCTGCTTTAATCCATACAAAGCTCTCTTGAGCTTACACACATAATTTGGATTCACTTGATCTTTGAATCCATCTGGTTGCTCCATGTAAACTTCATCTGAAATGTAACCATTCAAAAAAGCATTTTTAACATCTAATTGAGATAACTTCCAACCTTTGCAAGCAGCAATTGCTATGAGAGTTCTGATGGTTGTCATTTTTGCCATAGGACTATAGGTCTCATCATAGTCCACTCCATATGTCTGTGCATACCCTTTCACAACAAGTCTAGCTTTGTACCTAGACACACTTCCATCTGCAAATCTTTTTGTTTTGTACACCCACTTACATCCAATGATTTTTTGGCTATTAGGTTTAGGAACCAGATCCCAAGTCTGATTCTCTATCAATGCATCATACTCCTCTTGCATGGCTTCTTCCCAATTTCTCTTGCCTTTGGCTTCATCATCTGTAGATGGATCTTCATCTGCTTTTACCAAATAAGCATAATCTTTAGTAGTCAAGAATGAGGTGTCATAGCTATACCTTGTAGGTTGCCATTTGTGCCTAGATGACCTCCTAACTTCTGCACTTTTTAAAGTCTCTGGTTCATCACATTCTGGATCAAACCTTGGCCTCTCTTCAACTTCAACCTGTACTTCATTATTCTCATTTTCATCAAGTAATTGAATCTTTGCTTTACCTTTCCTTTGATCCACTACTTCTTCAACATCTGTATATACATTATATTTACCTGCATACCAAGTACCTTGCTCATCAAATGTAACATCCTTGGATACAAGGAATTGCTTTGTGGATGGACTCCACAACCTGTATCCCATTTGCTTATCATCATAACCAATGAATACATATTTTTCTGCCTTAGGCTCCAACTTATGCCTCAATTGAGATGGCACATATGCATATGCCAAACATCCAAATATTCTGCAATGATCCAAGGTAGGTTTCTTACCCCACCAAGCTTCATATGGTGTCATACCTTGCAAAGCTTTACAAGGCAATCTATTAACCAAATAAGTAGCTGTATTTACAGCCTCTGCCCAAAAATAATTTGGAAAATTCTTCTCTTTCATCATGGACCTTGCAAACTCAACAAGAGTCCTATTTCTTCTTTCTGCTACCCCATTTTGTTGAGGAGAGTACCTGCAAGTAACTTCTCTCTTTATACCTGCATTCCACAAGTAATCATTGAATTCATTTGAAAAATACTCTCCCCCTCCATCTGACCTTAGTCTCTTCAATTTTTGACCTGTAATCCTTTCTGCATATGCATGATAGTGTTTAAATGTATTAAACACTTCTGACTTTTCTTTAATCACATAAATTGTGATCCATCTGGTAGCATCATCAACATATATGACATAATATCTTGAACCATTTATACTAAAGTCCTTTGAAGGACCCCACACATCTGTATGCACCAACTCAAGTCTTTCTGAATACATAAACCCATGCTTGGAATAAGATTGCTTATGAGCCTTACCTAATTGACATGCCTCACATCTGTATGTCATGTGTTGACGTGCAATGTTAGGCAACCCAAGCACTGAATCATTATTAATCATGTCTTTGATACCTCTTTCATTGAAGTGTCCAAGTCTTTTGTGCCAAAGATCCAATTCAGATACCTTCTGCTCTCCATATGTGAACATAGCATGTCCAACATTTCCTTGTACCTTCAATGTGAAGAGCCTTCCTTCTTTCTTTCCTGTAACAACCTGTTTATACCCTTGACTAGGGTCTTCAACATAGACTCCATCATTGGTGAATCTTAACTCATATCCTTTTTCCACAATTTGACCTACACTGATCAAATTCTTTGGAATTGTGGGAACATAAAGAACCTTACTCAGAAGAGTGCTCCCATCCTTAGCTTTAACTGAACCAATTGACTTTACCTTATGCTTTGTATTATCACCTGTCTGAACTGTATGGTTAATTGCATTATGATCTAAATCAGTCATCAAAGCAATATTTCGACTTAAATGATTACTACATCCTGAATCAATGTAGAACACTCTCATGTCCTCATGTGAGGTTTCATATGTTGCATTCATAATGAGAGTCGAATCCTCCTTCTGATCTGATGCATAGTTGTAGTAGGTGTTATTATAGGATTGATTTTGAAAGCTTCTTCCTCCACCTCTTCCAAAAGAATTCCTACCACCTCTACCTCTGAAGTTTCCTCTCTGAAATCTACCACCTCTTGCTCTTTGATTAAAGTTCTGATAATTACCATTGTTCTGATTATTGTGCCAACAATCATGAGATAAATGATTGGTCTTACCACATATCCAACAAGCTCTTGCATTATCTTTGTTGTTTCTGCCTCTTCCTCTACTTCTGCCATTTCCTTTTTCTCCTATGAAATTTGCTTGGTTTGAAGTACCTTCTTCTTCACCTGATTGTTGCTTTCCTTTGTTAGCTTTCTTCTTGTCTTTGGAGTACATTGCATGACCTGCACTCTTATCAACATCTCCTTTGATATCATTCTCAAAAGTTAGCATATGACCTAACAATTGATTCAAATCAGGAGTGAAATGATCTAATGAAAGTTCTGTAGACAGAATAAAAGGCTTCCACTTCTCATCTCCTCTTAGCCCTGTGAGAATTTGTCTTACCAATTTTTCTTCTTCAATATCTTCATCCACTGCACCTAAAGAATCTGCAATGTCCTTCATCTTTGTCACATAATCAGAGATTGATTGTGAGGCCTTCTTCTTGAAAGTAGTAAATTCTGCCCATAGTGAAGCCTTCCTTGATTTGGTTGTGTTTTGGAAATGCTCTTCCAAAGCATTCCAAATGTCACTTGCACTTTCAAGTCCTCTAATGTGAGGAAGCAAATAGTCATTGACTGCCATGTAGATAATGCTCCTTGCTTGAGCATCCTTCTTCATCCAATTCTTCAAGTCTGCAAGCTCCTCTCTAGTTGGAACACTAGAGTCTCTAAATTCTGGCTTTTCTTCATCTCCTGTGATGTATCCCATCAGATCTTTGCTCATAAGATGAGCTTCCATCCTCATAGACCATGCAGGATAGTTCTCTCTATCCAGCTTCTCAATTTGGAGACTATCTCCCATTGTTTCTTTACCTGTATTGCCAATTCTTTAATCTTTATGAGAAATAAATGTACCTTGACTCTGAATCTACTCCTTCTGATCCTTTTGATAGCTTCAATGTGTCTACCTTCAAATTTTCTTCAACCTTTATCCTTTTGCACCTTCGAGATGTAAAGATTTGTGTTTCTGCAGTAGTCGGAGTCTTCTTCACTTCAAATTTGACACATCCTACTCTGATACCACTGATGGAGAGTATTAATCTCCAAAAGAACAAGTTGTACTTGAATTTAGAACTCCTCTATATCAAGAACAACTTGTGACTCCACTTAACTTAGAAAACAATCACCAAATTATCAGAATTTTGGCTAATTGTTGAAAACTAAAACTTCCTGGAAAGTCTGCTGCAGATTAATCACTCATTGACTAATCAATCCTGTAAAGTTTTTAATAAAACTTTGCACAATGCTTTGCCTTAATGTTGCACAGCTATTCCAAGTTAAATTTCTCAAAATGATTGAGTACACTGTGAGAAATGTGTGAAACACTTTACCTATGTCTGAAACAGCTTCTTTGCAATGGCGACTTTGACACCTGCAACTTCTTAACACTGGTTCTCCCAAAGTAAATCCGGTTTGATCAAAATCTTTTAGCCATAGATGGCTTACCTTCCAACTTAGATTTTGAGCCCTCACTTGTGTAAAACTTTACACTGTGGACTGAGCAATGATCATTTCACTGAACATGAAATCTGCGCCAGTTTTGACGACTCTCAGAACATCTTCACATATGAATGTTCCTAAACTAAATTCTCTCAACCTGATCACAATTAACCTCTCAAATTCTAGTCATAGATAGATTAGCTATTGACTTAGATACGTGCAAAAGGATTTCTCAAAAGATTAAACACAGAAGGAGAATGGGAGAGAAGATCGACGCGCCATTTCTGAACTTTTCACTTATCTATTTTCTTCATACATCTGATGGATGATTTGTACAATGTACATCAACTAACTCATCTCAACTCTCTTCTCTATGTCTCTATTCTATATGCCCCGACTTTTTCAAAATATTTATAGGCAAATATGTACAAGCTTATGACTAATCAAAAGTGTGAGTCAGCTATATCTGAACTAATGTACATATGTGTACATATCTTTGAATTTCTGAGTATGTCCTTCCTTCAAACTTCTGAATTTGTTCTCTTCTTAATCTCTTGACTTCATTTCTTCATAAACCTTCAATTGATGATTGATATGCACCAACACTACATGGAGTACTACCAGCCTAATCTGCATTGGTGTATCCATGAACCTAGAAATCTACACAAGCTCTATAAAACAATGAATAATCCAAAGTAGTACTCACATAACATAGAGTGCACTTGAAAGCATCCAAATGCGACTTTTGAGGAACCTGCATAATTGTTTTTTCAAGTCCAACAGTATAGCTTAGATCATGCCTTGTAATTGTGAGATATATAAGACTTCCCACAATTATCCTATACATAGTATCATTTTCTAATGCTTCACCTGATGTAGTATCCAACTTCAAATCCTTATCTAATGGCATAGAAATCGGCTTACAATCAGCCATACCATACTTTTGTAGCCTATTCAAGGCATATTGCCTTTGCGACATCCACATACCTGTTTCTATATGTATAAACTCAATGCCCAAGAAGTGGCGTAGCACACCAAGATTTTTCATGTCAAAAATTCCTGCATAAGAAGTTGCTTTACCTGTTTAATGCTTTCTTCATTATCACCACCTACAATCATGTCATCAACATAAATAGCAACAATTGTGATGCCAGCATCACCCTTGCTTGCATATAGTGAATGATCTGCATCACACATAGAAAACCCAATGGTGATTAAGTAATCATCAATCCTTGCATGCCATGCACAAGGGGCTTGCTTCAGCCCATACAAGGCCTTTTTCAACCTGCAAACATTTTTTGGATGCTTTGAATCTTCATATCGTTGTGGCTGGTCCATGTATACACTTCTTTGTTGTAACTCACCATGTAGGAAAGCATTCTTCACATCCATCTGATGTAAAGTCCATCCTTTTGTTGTAGCTAATGCAACAAGCATCTTGAGAGTAGACATTTTAGCTACAAGGCTGAATGTTTCCTCATAATCAATGGCATATGTTTGTGATATCCTTTTGCTACCAATCGTGCTTTGTACCTACTTATGCTACCATGAGCATTGTGCTTTACCTTGTAAACCGACTTATAGCCTATGGGTTTCTTTCCTTGCGACAATGGAGTCAGTTATCAACCTAAGTGGAATCAGATCACCAGGGGGGTCAATGGTCAGGTGCCTCAAATGTATTTGGTGGAGAAGGTGGGCTGCGATGATGTGAAAAGAATTCCTTACCTATACATTTGAAGCTTATTCGGATCGCGAGGTAGTGATGAACAAAAGCAATAGAGCATGAAGGACTTGGAAGGTTGCAACGTTTTAGGAATAGGATATAGGAACAAAGGCTTGGTAGAACATTGAACAGGTTCAGTGAGAGTGGAAGATCGTATCTCTCTTGCATTATCAAAGGTTCGGGTAATAGTGCAATTTATATGAGGCTTCAAAGCAATACATTGATCAGAGCAATGGCTAACTTCCACTTCTAGAGAGTCTAGTTGAGGTGATGCTTGAAGTAACAATGGCAGATGATAAGGGAAAACATGACATATTTCATTGAAATCCTTAGAGGAATGACTATCAATAGGAATTTGTTGGTGCGCTAATGATTTTTATGTTGAAGTCAACAGATGACTTCTTAATGAACAGAGAATCAAAGCATTGGGTGTCCAATCTATAGAGGAGTATAGGATGTGTGCTGCGAGTTCTGCTATTAAGAACATCTTGACTAATTTTTTGCATTGAAGAAGTTGACTGATAGATGTGTGGAACTGCTTCAAGGTTAGCGAAGAGCAAAAATGAGAAGTTCGAATATGTTTTGGTGTTGATTCAGGTCAGTTCTTTTTCTGTAAAACATTGAACTTTTCATACTTAAGATGGTTTTACTTTTCACATTGTTTTCAAAACCCATGAAAATAGTGGTTTATTTCTCATTATCTAAAGTGGTACAATCAAGATACATCACGGTTTGTCTGCGTGATAATTCCGAAACATTACACAAAAGTCTTACTAATAAGAATCTGTTTATGCTTTGTTTTTTTGACTTGCGTAAAGCACAAGATATAGATGTAAGCTTAAGAAACTAATGTTCAGTTCCTACATGAAACGAAAGTATCAATGATGAAAGTACTAATTATTATTTTCGAGGATCTTGTACGGATGCAACTGATTTTTCAAAACGAAATGTTTAATATTAAGAACTCCTCTACATCACAATCAAAAAAGAAATAAAGCATTGCTTGTTTTCCCAAAAACACATGTGATTATCATAAGATTTCGTTAATGAAAGATCTATAGGATCTTGACAATATGAGAAGTTTATACTTACGAATTGATCTAATCACTTATCTTTGAGTTGGTATCTCCACGGTTAAGTTGAGTTCCTGCTTTGAATCACCATTCCTTCACCTAGATTTGAAAATTCATGTCAAGAAGGATAGATCTACTTTAAATATTGCTTATTATTTTGAAAAGACTTCAAGGCTTTATAACGAAAATACTTTGAAGTTTGAATGAATTCCAAAACTTTATGAATCATTCAAAGTTAAAATTCATGAATTGCTTTGCCAAATAAATTGGATGTGAATAAGGACTTTACTATTAACTAGATTTCAAGTGTTACCATTCTCCAAGTTAAGTACAAATCAATTGTGTCACTTAAGTTTTCTGAAAGCACCCTATGTGCACCCCTAAGCATGCATGATACTGACGATAAGCATGAACCTGACATGAAATGATTAGGGGATTTATAGGCTAAATTTTGACTACAACTTTGAACTAGATCAAGATGGATGTCAAGAGTCCAATTAGAGAACAAACCTAGGGAAGAGGAATACGAGGTGACTTTGACACACAAACAATTAATGCCTTGTTAGAACTTATGTCCATGACCCAAAACACTACAATAAATAAAGACCATTTGGTACAAGCATTAGATGCAATTGTTAAAGAACATGGATTCTTTAATGGTCAAAATGTATCGAGTTTTTTACATGCTTAAGACCTCAAAATGGATTTCTATGGGGTACTAGTTACTTTGAAATTATCAGACTTTGTGAAAGTAGTTACACCAGGAATCAAACCTAGAACTATTACACTTCAAGAGCAAGCAAAATCTGGAAATGAACTTAAGAACCTCTTGAAGGAAGAATATTTTGTAGAGCACTTCACTACACCCACATGTTGGTTATTCAAAGAATGGGTAGCTTCTCCTTATAAGGGACTTTTAGCAGCAAAAATGCTACATGAATTTGAAGAAAGGTTTATTCAATTGGATGAAGCAAATCAAAATGCATTAGCCCTTGATACAATTGAGCTTTTTGTTCAGAGTACTGATTTGGCCTTAGCCTTGGAGCTAGTGAATTTGCTCGAGGATTTGATTGAACCAATAGGTTCGACTACTAAATGGGATAAGGTGCAAGAAGCTATTTTAATGCTTATCAAATGTAAAAGATGGAAATCTCAAATTTCTCAAGAAATAATTAAGGAAGTCAAGAAACCACAAGAGGTTCAAAACAACTTAAATCCAAACCCGAAAATAAGAATTGAATCGCATCTCGAGGTCTGAGCATTAGCAAAATCTAATGTGATAAAGGAGAAATAAGAACCTAAAAGAGAACTTATTAAAAGATGTATTTGGTGTGATAGTTTGGAGGATGCCAGAAAGGTTTGGGAATCTTTCCAAGAAGCTAGAGCTAAAAGTCTTGTGCATTGGATTGATGTCAAGATTTTCTCTACTCACGCAGGGAAGCTAGTACCTACCAATTTTGTTAAAGGAGGAATTTTTCTCTACTGACGTAGGGAAGCTAGTACCTACCAATTTCGTTAAAGGAGGAACTTATTAAAAAATGTATTTGGTGTGATAGTTTGGAGGATGCCAGAAAGGTTTGTGAATCTTTCCAAGAAGCTAGAGCTAAAAATATTGTGCATTGGATTGATGTCAAGATTTTCTCTACTGACGTAGGGAACCTAGTACCTACCAATTTTGTTAAAGGAGGAATATTTTGAAGCTTCTTTTGGCCAAGTATTCTATGATACATCTAGCTTCTTGTTCAAAGTTTCTAAAGCACAAGACGACGAGTCAATAAATTTATGAGACAACATTCTTGCTTCTCTTAAAGAGGAAAAACTACCTGTAGAATCATTGACTAAGGTTGGGGGTACAAGTTGATCACAAATAAGTTGGGATTCCCCTATTGATGTATTTACTAAGTATGCATATGAGGTTAATGTTGAAGAAAAGCAAAAACAAGAAGAGAGGAATTAGGTTTCAAATAAGAGAGTAACAAGAGAGAGTGAAAAGGAGGTAAGAATTGAGGAGCCGATTGAGATAGAAACTAGTAAGGAAGAAAAGAAAGAACGCAAAAAAGGTCCTCCTTACAAACTAGTTTCAGATTTGGAGAAAGAAATGGATTTGAAGCAAGTGCTTGATGACAATATACTTAAGAGCATTGTTTCTACTCCATTAGACGATTTACTAGGAATACCTAAACGTGATTTTACTGATGAAATACTTGATAGTACTAAGAAAAAGAGGAAATGCTTTGAAGAGATAATAATAAGTGAGTGTTGGAAGTGAGGTAGGCCCTTAGGCTCATGTCACAGGTCCATGGTTCCATAGTTCCAGTCATGTACAACATTAATTCCAGCAATCTTCCATATTGACAAAACATGAACATACCACAACTTAATCATACAGATGATGAGAAATAGATGAATGAGTGAATGTACAATGTAAGAAACATATTCAGATGTATGGGCAGTAATCTGAATATACATGAGATGTGTGACCTAATAGGTTATAGAAGAGTGAATATGAGTGACTGAATGAGGAAGGATCAGTGTGAAACTGATGGTCAACAAACCTACATCTTAACTTAGGCTATGGAAGACCCTAAGTTAGATACTTGTGTGAAAAGATCACATACTTATAAAGTAGCATAGAATGCTAACAAGTTTGCTTCCGGAAATCCTCAAACTCATGTGAACACACCTTCTCAAACACCTCATAAAAATATGCATAAAGCATATAAGTATTGATTCTCTTGTAGCTATGCCGAATAGGACTCCTCCTGATATGAACGCCACAGCCTCCATAAACTTCAAGTAGTACCTGTGTGCATAAAGAGAATACATACCTGAATACTTAACATAAGATGTGAATCTTATGTTAATCACCATCTAATGTCTTTGAAGTAGCCCGACATCTTCTTGTAGAAGACAATCTTCAACCTAATATCTTCGTGTAGAAGATAATCTTCAAAATCATGTAGATGGTCCCATCCAATGTCTTTGAAGTAGCTAGACATCTTCTTGTAGAAGATAGTCTTCAACCTAACATCTTCTTGTAGAAGATGATCTTCAAATACATCATGTAGATGGGCGATCCTCACCATCAAGCTGCTAATAATCAAGTCTTCTTGCCATGAACAAGAGATGACCTCCTCTCCATGAGCTAGAGTGTGAGCACACCCTTCATCTTCCCCAAGAAGAATCACCAAGAAGAACTCCATAGCTGCTCCTCAACATGCTTCAAGTTAGCACCATGGCTGTCCCATGTGCTAGAAGAAACACCACCTCTACTGAGGTCCAAGCTTCCAAAGCTTGTGTTGATCCTAGGTGAAGGATGAATACAAGTGAACCAAGCACTTGTTTATATAGTATTCTTGTTCCCTTGAAAAGCTTATCCAAAATCCATAATAAAATAGCGATCGCTCTCTCAATAAAGCACAAAACTTGCGTAAGCTGAAAAGCAATTGTGATCGGTTTTAATCTTGTGTCGTCGGAGGTTTAGTAAAGCAAAAGCACATACAAAAAAAAACTTTGATTTGCGTTTTTCCCGCTGCTGCGCCGTCTAGGTATTGAACCGTGGTCGTTTGCATGGGAGCGTGCCCTCGTAGCCAAGGCGCTCAGCCCGTTTTCATGTATAAGGAGTATAAAAATAAATTATACATCCTGAGCGCACCCGTGCTGTTTATAGAAGGACACACGTTGGATCACTTGATTAGTTTGAACTATGAATGAACCAATGAGACATTGTTTCCATGTTTTCCAACAATCCCCCCTGCAATGTCATATTGGTATAACCTGAACTGGATCTGCAAACTTTATAATCTGCAAATTACCACAAGCTTCAAATAGCCCGCGCAAGCTTCAAGCTTGTACTTCCGACACTTCAGAACTTTTCTTCAAAAGTCTTCTTCAAAACTGAATTTGACTTTCCTTCAAAAAACTGAACTTGCTGAATATGAACCATAATACTTGAGAAAATATGCAAACTAGATATCCAATAGTATACTCATCAAGCAATCACTGCTTGATAGCAAATGTAGCATGAACTGTTTCTGAACCTACTATCTCCTGTCTTCAAAAACCTGAAAACATACACTAGGATCCATATATTTGCATTTACCTTCCAAAAAAGGTTTCTCAATGTACTTCTGCTGCGTCATGTAAATACACTAAACAAGAACTGAATCCTGGAACCTATGACTGACAACTCACAACTTAGTGTATTATGAACACTGTTGGTTCATCTTTGACTGTACTCAACTCAATATGAGTCAAAAAATCTATGATGTCATCATGTCTTCATCCTTTAAATCCTTCATACCTCTTTCCTTCAGAACTTGGTATAAACATATATGTGCGCACTTCTGAAATATACCTTTCTGAAATATCAAGTTTCTCTTCAATAGAACTCCGGAACCTTCTCCTGAACAGGAACATCCTAACAGGAACTTTCTCCAAACATTCTTCTTCTTCCTTCTTCTTTCAAAGCTGGAACATAAAGAGAACCTGACAAAGGAAATATAGGAATACCTGAAAGTATGAATCTGCATTCTTTTACATATGGCTGAAAATAAGTCTTCATGTTTCATCACCCCCCTGGATGACTTAACACTAGTATCCAGTATTCTTCAAATATATCAGACTTTATGAAATCTGGAACGTCTTCCTTCATAAATCTGATGTTCAGTGATCAATACCTGTATCTGAAACAAAATCTCTGAGTCCTTTTTATTAGCATTATGCACATGCCAATAGCTTTCCATGTCATTCTTCAGCTTTCCAAAATCTAGAATAAGGTTAGCTAAACCTAACATAATAAAACCTTGCTGAAAGCTTTATAGGATTCATAACTTTCTGTAACATAACAAGTATCTTCTATCTCTCTACAACACAAATCTGATAGAATCTGAATCTTTGACTTACTTCTTCCAATGTTAAGAATCTTCATAAACAAAGGTTAGACAACTGAATCATAAATACTCAAGATCATACAAGATCTATTCAAGATCAATGATCTCTCCTGTGTAGAATCTGATGTCATCAAACCTTCATGTCTGAATGTTTGATTTGTTACCTAAATGTCTCCAAGTGTCCATGCTTCTTACAAAGTTGTAAAACTTTTCTGTAAACAAATCCTTCAAGGAATCTGAAATTCCTACTTGAACCATAAGTGGACAAACTTCTCACCTTGAGAACTCCAAAAGCTACAAGTTGATACTTCATAACTTTCATATTTTACCCGGGTGAAATGTGATAGTACCTGCTTGATTTTCTTTTGGCTAACTCCACTTTTCAATCAAGTTATAGGATCTAATGGAACACCTTTTTGAATACAAGCATGTATCCAAAAATCAAGACAATCATAAAAAGTAGATTCTTCAACTGGCTGGTACATCAACAAGATTCTGAATTTTCTGAAGTTTTCTGAAAATACTGAATATGAGGTAACCTTTTCCAAACATAAAACCTCAACCCAAGTCTTCAATGTCTGCCACAAAAAACCCTTTTACCTCAAGAGTTAGATAAAGAAGAAATATACTTCTCTACAAGTTGTCATATACCAAGTAGCTCTGTATTGACAGTCCAAGAATTCTTTGAGGGAACATATAAGCTGCCTGCTTAAAAAGCTTCAACATAACTCATACACATATGAGTGCCTTTGTTTCTCTCAATGCAATTCTTTGTCAAATCTACTAAATCATGACCAAGTGTAATGCAAAACAAGAAACTGCTTCTTCTTTAAACAAGATGTGCTCGTAGACTTGTCTTTGGATGTAGAGGATAATATAGGAAAAGTATATGGAAAATATATGAGAAAAGGAAGCCTTACTTTTCTTTTGGAAATGATGGACTTTCTTTTTCTGCATCTTTCTTCCACCTGATGATGTCAACATTTTCAAACTTCTCTTCCATACCTTTTGTTCTCTTGATCTTGAAGTAGCAAACACTCTTGACTTCTTCAACTGAATTTTTCTCTTTCTCTAATGCTAAGAGTAAGAGATAAAACAAACATGGTATATAAATGGAAGTTGAATATAGAAACATGTTTTATCATCACCTCATATCTCTGAATCAAAATGTTGTTTCAAATGTCTGAAATGACTAAATTCACCAATCTTTTGTCTGAATGATGAATTGCCCTTCTAGAGTTACCTTCTCTAGATACATTTGTACCTCGATATCCAACCAACTTTCAATAGAAAATTGGCTGAACAGAAAACTCATCCCATCTTCACATTTGTCTTCTTAGATGAACTTTCTTGCCATGAAAGAGATCTCTCAAAACTCTCTAGAAGAACCCTCTAGATACCTGTTTTGATGTAGCCTTTAACTTTCAAATGATGAAAGCGTATAAAAGCATTCCTTGAATTTCTTCAAATCTCTTCATAACTGCTCTTCTAAGACATGACCTGCAAATGATAATCTGATAGTAGAAACTGATACCTGTGATTTGATGTTGATCTGATTTCTTCATCTTCTCTAAACCATTGTTCTTCCTTGAATTTGAAGTAGTCTTCTCTTCATCAAGTCTGGGTCTTCAAACAATACTTTTGTAAAGTATTTGCATACTCTTCCAAAAATATTCGGCTGCTAACAGATCATCAACTTCATACTCCACACTGATGAATACACATGTAACTGAATTGTCTAATTCTCAAATCTCTACTCATCTAGATTAAGTGTGTATGTCAAATGTCAAATATTAGAAGATTCTTTCAAATCATATGTTGTAAATCTGGAATTCTGGGAACCTGAGATATGAATGAGCCTTAATACATTGATGCCAAAGATCTAAAGTTTTGTAACAAAACCTTAGTGCTCTGATACCAAATGTTGGAAGTGAGGTAGGCCCTTAGGCTCATGTCACAGGTCCATGGTTCCATAGTTCCAGTCATGTACAACATTAATTCCAGCAATCTTCCATATTGACAAAACATGAACATACCACAACTTAATCATACAGATGATGAGAAATAGATGAATGAGTGAATGTACAATGTAACAAACATATTCAGATGTATGGGCAGTAATCTGAATATACATGAGATGTGTGACCTAATAGGTTATAGAAGAGTGAATATGAGTGACTGAATGAGGAAGGATCAGTGTGAAACTGATGGTCAACAAACCTACATCTTAACTTAGGCTATGGAAGACCCTAAGTTAGATACTTGTGTGAAAAGATCACATACTTATAAAGTAGCATAGAATGCTAACAAGTTTGCTGCCGGAAATCCTCAAACTCATGTGAACACACCTTCTCAAACACCTCATAAAAATATGCATAAAGCATATAAGTACTGATTCTCTTGTAGCTATGCCGAATAGGACTCCTCCTGATATGAACGCCACAGCCTCCATAAACTTCAAGTAGTACCTGTGTGCATAAAGAGAATACATACCTGAATACTTAACATAAGATGTGAATCTTATGTTAATCACCATCTAATGTCTTTGAAGTAGCCCGACATCTTCTTGTAGAAGACAATCTTCAACCTAATATCTTCGTGTAGAAGATAATCTTCAAAATCATGTAGATGGTCCCATCCAATGTCTTTGAAGTAGCTAGACATCTTCTTGTAGAAGATAATCTTCAACCTAACATCTTCTTGTAGAAGATGATCTTCAAATACATCATGTAGATGGGCGATCCTCACCATCAAGCTGCTAATAATCAAGTCTTCTTGCCATGAACAAGAGATGACCTCCTCTCCATGAGCTAGAGTGTGAGCACACCCTTCATCTTCCCCAAGAAGAATCACCAAGAAGAACTCCATAGCTGCTCCTCAACATGCTTCAAGTTAGCACCATGGCTGTCCCATGTGCTAGAAGAAACACCACCTCTACTGAGGTCCAAGCTTCCAAAGCTTGTGGTGATCCTAGGTGAAGGATGAATACAAGTGAACCAAGCACTTGTTTATATAGTATTCTTGTTCCCTTGAAAAGCTTATCCAAAAGCCATAATAAAATAGGGATCGCTCTCTCAATAAAGCACAAAACTTGCGTAAGCTGAAAAGCAATTGTGATCGGTTTTAATCTTGTGTCGTCGGACGTTTAGTAAAGCAAAAGCACATACAGAAAAAAACTTTGATTTGCGTTTTTCTCGCTGCTGCGCCGTCCAGGTATTGAACCGTGGTCGTTTGCATGGGAGCGTGCCCTCCTAGCCAAGGCGCTCAGCCCGTTTTCATGTATAAGGAGTATAAAAATAAGTTATACATCCTGAGCGCACCCGTGCTGTTTATAGAAGGACACACGTTGGATCACTTGATTAGTTTGAACTATGAATGAACCAATGAGACATTGTTTCCATGTTTTCCAACAGTGAGCTAGTTCCAATGGTCCAAAATATTCAAATGGAAGTAAAGTGTAAGGAATTTAGAAGATTACCTAAATTACCTCCCGATAATAATCAATATTGGAATGTACCCAGAAGTTATTAAGGAAATAATCTTTGGGCAAGAGGGACAAGAGAAACTATGGTGAAAATTGGTGGAAAACTAACACCTTATGTTGCTCCCATTGACTCTTGATTCTAAATTGTTGGAGCAAGTCTATGACAAGCCTAAGTATTGGCTTGAGTCCCACAAAGTCATAGAAAAAGCCTTAAAATGAAGACTATGTAAAGTTCACTTGTGAACTACCTCTTGTAACTTTTGAAGAGTTTACTTAATATAAAAGTGAAAGAATCTTAAGTGGTTGAGTCAACTTGATCAAGAATGGAAAGAGGAGCCAAGAATTCCTGATTTGTGGTAGGTAGAGAATCAAATCAATCATTGATTGATTGGAGAGTGATTGAGGGAAGTTAGCCTCCCAAACTCAACTATAAATAGATGGCAGTTTTAGTCGTGGTTAGAGAGACCTATGTGAAGACCTCCAAGAGCTGAGCTTTATGCCATATGAAGGTGTGATTACAAGGCACACATATGTATCAGTAAGTCATTGTATTGTACAAGCAATATACTTTCATTTTCATGATTATTTGAGTTCATCTTTCCATGTTCTTGTGAAGTGTACTACTCACTGCCATTACTCTCAGTTTTTCTCAGTCAGCTTGCAGAGATGTTTTCTCTGAGCTTGGTGCATCATTTTCAGTGATTGAACTTGGTAAAGTTATCTTTATAAGTCTACTATATGCTCACAAATTTTCATGTCATTTGGATGTTGCAATCTTCAGTTATGTTCAGTTGAAATCAACAGTGTCTGTGCATTTTCACTTCTCTGTCAGGTACCCGACTTTTTTACTCATCTTGTCAGAGGTGTTTCTCACTGGTTACTTATCCAAATTCAGTGATTGAAAGCTTGTTGGATTCAGCTTAATGTCTAGTATAACCATAAAAGGTTTCATAATCATTAGATTCCTACATTTTGAGTTATGGTGATGTTTCTGCTCACTGGTCTCAAACTGTAGCAACCCGTGAAAATCGGGATGATGTCATCAGTTGTTAAAACTCATTCTCAGTGTGTGGTTCATTATTTTTAGGAGATTGCTCTTGAAAGTTAGCTCTTTAAGATACCTAGACTTCCTCAAGAGGAATTAAGCTAATTGCTGCTGTGCTCAGAGAATTATGTAAAACATTGGACAGGTGTATGAACCAAGAATAGCAAGTTTTCACCTCTGAGCTAACTCCAACTTATCTGTTCTGATCTATCTTTTTCAGAGTGATCTTCCAAGGTACATAGGGTGTTTAATACATCCATTGGCAAGCTAAAAGGGCCCACCATATACTTCTGGAGTTCATTTGGCTGGTGTAGATCAAGGATTTTGCAACACCTCTTCATCTTCAAGCACATACCTATCCATCTCTTCACAGTGGTATCAGAGCAAGGTTGGACAACATGGCAGATGGATTTCGTTCATCAATTGACAAATTGGATAGAGATAATTACTCAGCTTGGTCATTAAGGATGGAAGCTTATCTCCAAGGTAGAAGTTTATATGGTTATGTGGCTGGAGATGAAGTTATGCCAAGTTTCAGGAACAAAAGTCAACCAACACAAGAAGAGCAAGAAAGATTGAGCACATGGTGCTCCAAGGATGCACTTGCAAGGTCTTATCTCCTCAACTCTATCTCAGATTTTTTGTTGCCTCACATTAGAAGTTGTAAGACATCTCAGGAAGTGTGGGATGCACTTGAAGCCTTCTTTTCTTCAAGTACTAAAGCTAGGAAGCATCAACTATGGCTGGATTTCACAACTCTCAAGAAGGCTCCCAAACAAAATATGACTGATTTTGTCACAAAGCTCAAGGACATAGCGGATCAGTTGGGAAGCATTGGAGAGGTAATAGATGAAGAGAAAATTGTAAGGCAGGTCATCAATGGCTTGAAGGTAGATGACAAGTGGGAAGCATTCACCACAGCTATGGATTTGTACATGGACATGTATGTACCTGATTTCAATACACTCATTGGACAACTACTTACTCAAGAGGCAAAGCTTATCAAAAATGGAGAAAGCTCTAAAGGTAATCAATCTTCAGCTTTATACAATGATAAAAGCAAGTCCAAAGATAACAAAGAAAGGCAAAGAAAGTGGATGATGAAGCAGGTACATATCAAGCTAACTATGCAGGTAGAGGCAGACATGGCAGAGGTAGAGGAAGAGGAGGTAGACAAGGTAGGGGGAGATCCCAAGACTCCAACCCATGTTCTATTTGTGGACTAACTAATCATACAACTGAAAATTGCTTTAGGAATTCCAGGAATCAAAGAGGCAAAGGATATAATAGAGGAAGTTATGGCTACTCAAGAGGAAAGTTCAACAATTATCATGGCAACTACAACAACTACAATCATTCAAACTATCAAGGAGGCTACAAAGGAAGGAGAGACTACAATAACTACACAGAAGACTCAAACAAAGAGGATTCATTATTGATCATGAACATGGCTATGCCACAAGGTAAATCTGATGAGCATGTTTTCTACATAGATTCACGTTGTTCAAATCATGTGGCACGAAATGTGGCACTCCTATCAGATTTAGAAGATCCAAGGAATAAGCATGAGGTACAAACAGGAGATGACACAAAACATCCTGTGGAGAAAATAGGCAATGTCAAAGCACCTGATGGAAACATCAACCTACTCAGTAAGGTACTCTATGTCCCTACCATTACAAAGAATTTGATAAGTGTTGGGCAGATAGTAGAGAAAGGGTTGCAAGTCAGGTTCACGAAGGCAGGAGCATTTGTTGAAGATTGAAGTCAAGGATTCAGAAAAATTGCAAAAGGTGAAAAGACAGGTAGATTGTTCACATTTGAATTACAAGACACTAAAAACATTGCTCTCTTAATGACACTCACAGAATTGGAAATATGGCACAAAAGGTTAGCACATATTGGTGAAAGGTCATTAAAGCAAATTTGCAGGGACCAAAGTGTACTTGGACTCCCTAACTTGTCAAAACAACATATGATTTATAAGTGTAGTGCATGTCAATTTGGAAAGTCTCACAGGTTACCATTCATGAAGAAAGGTTATATGCATGGAGATCTCTTGGAGTTGGTTCATACAGATGTATGGGGACCTAGCAAGGAAGCTTCAATATCTGGATCAAGGTATTATGTCTCCTTTATTGATGATTGCAGCAGATGGACTATCCTATTCTTTATGAAACACAAAGATGAAGTTTTTTCATGTTTCAAAAGATATTTGACTCTTGTGGAGAATCAAACAGGTAAATCACTAAAAAGGCTAAGGTCAGATGGAGGGGGAGAATACTTCTCCCATGATTTTGATTCTTTTCTTCAAGAAAGAGGAATCAAAAGAGAGGTAACTACACTCCTGAGCAAAATGGAGTGGCAGAAAGGAGGAATAGGACAATTGTTGAAGCTGCAAGGTCTATGTTAAATGAAAAGCATTTACCCAATAACTTATGGGTTGAGGCTGTATCTACAGCCACTTACTTGATTAACAGGTTGCCTTCAAAATCCCTTGATGGGATGACTCCATATGAGGCTTGGAATGGAAGAAGACCAAGTTTAGATCATTGTAAAATTTTTGGATGTATTGCTTTTGCTCATGTTCCTTCACAGGTTAGAGGCAAGATGGATCCAAAGGCAGAAAGGTGTGTATTTATTGGATATGACAACAATCAAAAGGGCTACAGGTTATACAACCCTACCAACAAAGGATTCTTGGTAAGCAGAGATGTAGTTTTTGATGAGAACAATTCATGGTATGAAGATTCATGCAGGAAGGTCAATTTGCCATATAATCTTGAAGAAGATTTTCCAAAGCTTGGTAGAGAACAACCAAAGATTGAAGAACAAGACACCTCAGAGGATGATGAAGAATCTCAGATGGAAAAGATCAAAGCATGGAAGTCTAAAGGTAAAGCAAAATTGCAGGAACTTGGACATGAGGCAGAATCATCACATCATGGCCTAAGAAGATTTATGAGGGAAAAGAAAAAACCAGAAAGGTATGGGTTTGACACCTCATTAGTAACTAAACATTCTATCTACATAGCACAGGACATAAACCGAGAGGAACCATCATCATTTGAAGAGGCCAAAGCAAAAACAGAATGGAAGCATGCAATGAAGGAAGAGATTGAAGCATTGGAGGAAAACAACACTTGGGATTTGGTGCCCAAGACTTCATCCATGAAGGTAATAGGCTCAAGATGGGTCTATAAACTCAAGAGTAATTATGATGGTTCCATTAACAGGTATAAGGCAAGGCTTGTAGCAAAAGGCTTTGCACAAACTGAGGGAATTGATTATGAGGAGACTTTCTCTCCTGTGGCAAAGATGCCTACTATTAGGGTTTTGCTTAGTATTGCCTCTTCCAAGAATTGGAAGATACTTCAACTAGATGTAAAGAATGCATTCTTGAATGGTTGGATAACAGAAGAGGTATATATGGCACAACCACCTGGTTTTGAGAACCAAGTTTATCCTGATTATGTGTGTAAACTTAACAAAGCATTGTATGGTCTCAAGCAAGCTCCAAGAGCTTGGAATTTCAGGCTTGTTTCATTCTTGCAAGACAAAGGCTTTCAACCAAGCAAGGTAGATCCTTCACTCTTTATTAAAAAGAGTAATTCCGAGGTCATCTACCTATGTGTATATGTAGATGATATTATATTGACAGGAAATGATGCAGATGGTATGAAGAAGATCAAAGATCACATGAGAGAAGAGTTCAAGATAAGTGATTTGGGTTCACTTACCTACTTCATAGGTTTGGAAGTTGTCTACAAAGATCATGGTTTGTTTCTCACTCAAAGGAAGTACATTAAGGACATGTTGGCAAAATTCAAGATGCAAGATTGTAAGATTGCAGGTACTCTGGTGTAGCTCAGTGATGAGTAGCACCTCCTTTAATGTCAATCGGGGAAGACGTGAGGATGGTATGAAGACCACGAGCAAGTGGAGGCACAAGTGCGTGAGTGAGAAGCACACAAGCATGCACACACATACACACACACACGCACACACGGCAAGACAAAGAGTGAGAAGCAATGGAGTTCTTAGATTACTTTCAAAAAGCTCTTACAAGTTCATTTCATTTACAAGCTAACCTCAAAAATGAGCTCTCTAGCTCCTTTTATAGTTTTTGACTAGCTTTGGCCCTGTTCAGACCTAGTGTCCGGCCTAGTTAAAAATTAGGTTCCAGGGCTTATTAGAGGGCTCAAACGAGATCTAAAAAATATGAAAATTGGCAGGTAGATACTTCTAAAGCTCCTCAAGCTCAAGGACTCCTTGGCTTGCACAAAATGGAGCTACAAAAATACGAAATGATATTTACAATGGTTTTTAGTGATGAAAATCACTATTTGTGTAGGGATTTTCTCTATTGATTTGTCATACATACCTTTGAGCTCCCTACTTGCTCTTTCTTCTTGTGTGCTCAACTCCTTGATGTCTGAAAAATTTAGATGGCCTACTTGCCAGATCTTCTTTGACTGCCATGTCTGCTTGTGCTGTCCCTTTGCTCTGACTCTCTTCGTCTTGTGGCTCCTTCGGTTCCCTGACTGCTGCCAACAACTCCCCCACTCTCGTGTCTGTCACCCCTGACAGACCCTTGTCTAGATGTTCGTTGAACGTAGTATTGGACGACGTCAGAAGCGAGGTGATGTTCTTCTAATCTGAGCCCCCGTGCTAGATCTGTTAATAATGCGTCCCAATTCACTGGTCCTGGTACGTCCGGGTGTGGCACCCGTAGTTGTTCTGAATGTATGGTTCTCTCCACAGCGAATAAGTGGAGGAGATGTGAAGGCCTGGGTACAAAAATTTTTGAGTGATATTCCCAGAATCCCGTTATGAACATCTCCTCGAAAGTCTGTTTAAAACAAGCGGGGAGGTACTTTATTCTGGCGTGCCAAGCATATATTACTTCTATTGATGGGGTGGTGCTCATGTCGTAAACTAGGTCTTGGTTGCCTGTAACGAATCCTGCTCCTGAGAAGTGGGGATCCTTAATGTTTTTAAATGTCGTGAATGTGATCAGCATTAATTCAAATATTTTCATACACATTTATGCCATCACATCGGGTGTATTGCGTAGTCGAGTGCTCCAGTGTCTGATAGTAGAAATCATGTAATTTACAGTGGGAGGTCCTCGTGGAGGTGCTAAATAAACATAATTTAGCCACTTGGCACAGCCCTTGATGTTCTTGACAGCAATGGTGAATTCAGGCCATGTGCATCTTCGTAGGACTGGGGCATAACAAGGATTGTACTTAATAAAGAGGGGCATGTTATTCCAGGTTCGTACCATTTCAGGATGAGTCTCCAAGAGACGGATCCTCCAAGTGGGTTGATGAATAGATCCTCTTTTTGCACTCTCTGGTATATCGTCGGGGCCAAACTGGGTGGCAAAGGTGGGGGCCTTCCCACATTGTCGTTGGATCTCTGCGTTGTAATCAGCCAATAATATGCAATATGGCACATACTGATCATCATTGGTCCCTATCCACCTGTGATGGGACATACGTCTGAAATACTCGGACTTGATGACAGTGTCTTCTAATTTGGCTAATGATTGGATTTGTATTGCTACTCGTTCATCGTGGGTGTTGGCTGTCTTCTCTAATGACTGAAGCCATTCAGGTGCTTCCACTTCTAAGGTATCCATTCCCTCTGAGGTTTGTTGCCCTCCTGGCATTGGCATACGAACGTATGGTTCCTCGTACGAATCATCTACCTCAATGGGAACCAAGTCTTCTGGCTCAGGTTCTATAACTGGAGAGGGTTGCCTTTCATACTCTAGTAACTTTTTCTGGAGCTCAACCACCTGCTCTGTCAATGCCTTCACTTCCTCTGAAGTCGAGGCCGGTTCTATTACCTTGGTTGGAGCCTCCTGTTGCTTGAGCTGGCCACGTAGCTCATCACGTTCCCTTTCCAACTCATCATGAGCATCTAATAGATCTACATAGCTTTCCAAGATGGTCTTCATTGTCTCTGAGGGTACGGCTTTAAACTGCTCTGGATCAATTTCGTGGGGAGAGCCTTCCATTGCTGCTTCTAGATTTGCTTCATTTTGCTGCTGCAGTCTCTTGTTCTCTTCAAGGGCGGCTGCCATGTGTTTTCTGAGGAGTGCCAAGTTACGCTGGACTCTGAGATTATCAGCTTGGTATACATCCAGCAAGGCCTCGAGTTGTTTGGTGCCCGGCTGTTGTGATGGTTGGGGAGTTTCTAGGAGTGTTTGGTGGGCATGTTCGAGCGTGGTGTAACATTGGTTGAGTTCTGCATTTTCTTCCTCGATCGCTGTGAGGCGGCTCTGAAGTTTCTGATTGGTAGTGATCACTTGATGATAACGATCGTCGAGAGCTCGATACTCATTCTGAAGTTGATAGACACATTGATTTAAAGCTAGAAATATACTATTTACATTAAATGATGTAGGGAGAGATGAAGATGCAGGGGAAATGGGGACGGGAAAGGGAGTTGTGAATGATGTGGAGTCAAGTGGAGATATGGGTGGAGGGGGTATGGGGGACGGAGGTTGCATGGGGGAAGGGAGTGGTGCTGTGGTAGGAGATGTTTCCATAGTGTCAAATGTTTGAGTGACCGTGTAGATGGGGATCGTGGATGGGGTGGATGTGACGTTAGTGAAGAGAGTGGTGAAGGTGGGCATAGTGACTCCCCCGAATTGGATTCCCGGAGACAGTGGAATTCCCATGACGATTGTGGTGATAGTGGACGTGGTGGCGATAGTGTCACGTGGTGGAGTAAGTTGTGTAGTGAGAGGTGGGGAGGGTCGTGACAGTGGTGCTTCCTGATGTTCGTCTGTTTGCGATGTATTTCCTGGTGCTGATACGTTGATATGAATTTGTTTCCCGGACCTCATGGGACGGGCGAGAATTCCTTTCTCAAATCGGTGAATGTAGGCCATTGCCTCATGAATGGCCTCATCCAATCCTACTGCATCGGCATGTAGGTTGATGGACTCGATGAACATATCATCCACACCTTCCTCTGCCAGCAATTGGTTCATGAGTTTCTTGCCTGCTTCAAGTGACATTTTATGCTGTTCTTGAACTAGCTTCATGGTTCGATATAGTCTTTTTATTGTGCTGAATACACTGGGGCACTTGCTAACTCTGAAAGTTCATCATACTCTTGTTCTTCGTAGGCTTCTTCCTCTTGTTCGGTCTCTTGTTCATCTACGTCGACTTCTACAACTTGCGGTCGGGTGGGGGCTGACGTTGTTGTATGGGTTTGTGGTTCTTGAGCTCGCTCTGTTTCCGTTTCGAGATTAGAGTCGTAGATCAGTCTAGCCACTTCTTCATCAGTGAGATCATTGAGAGTAAAGCCCTGTGGAAATTCCAAGTCTGATGGGACGGGTGGAAACACCAGATTGGGTCCCTTTGTACTTGGTCTTGGTAGCCGAATGGTGAATGGTCTAATGCGTCGTGTCTGGGGAGGGGTAATCTTTGGTGTAGTGGTGGCTCCCCTTGGTTGAGCGCAGGGTAATTGGACTCCCCCTCTCATCTTCTTTGATGGAGGACCTGCCGCTGATAGCCTTCTCTGGAACTCCTGGGCCGGGGACCATACGAGTGCGTGTTGAATAGGCACATCATAGGCTAGACATCGATAGATTATTTTGGTTAGAGCACAACACCCGTGGAGCACATTTTTCTGCTTCTTGTTCCACCGTTGATGGGCTAAGTGGATCTGATCTATGATCCAATGTGGTACGTTGATAGGGAGGTTTTTTGTCTCTGCCAAATACAAGCTAAACCATATCTTCTTTGGTGGCATGGTGAATCTTTCTTGGGCTGGAAAAGCAAAATGCTGCATGACGGTCCGTAGGTGAAGAGCGATGGTCGGTGTCATTGCTACCATATCCTTCAGCTTATTGAGATCTTTATGTTTCATTCTTCTTGGAACCATTGTTTCGTTTTCAGTAGGAATGTGCATACCATGCATGTCCAATGCTTCTCGTACCAGATTGAGGGTCAGTTTGAATCTTTTAAGTTCGTGGCCCGACAACAGTGAGGGTAACACAAAAGTGCTGTCGCCTCCCTTGGCCCTGCTAGGAGTGATGGTACTGATAAGATAAGAACAACGTAAGAAATCTGGCTTCGATAAGTGGGCCCTGAAATAACTATCCAGGCCCGCTTTGGTCCATACCGAATGCATTACTTCGGCATTCTGATAGCTCTCAAATTCGCGTGTGAAAAAATGGTAGCGTCCCCATTTACCATTAAACTCCAATTCAGCTTCCCAAAAATAGGTTCCATCACCCACTGGTCCTGCAACATCACTGAACCAATGAGCGTGTTTGCCCACTTGAGAGGTGTGTCCCTGAGGAGGATCCTGAACTGGGAGCACATGCACAGCTTGAAGTTCTTGCGGTCTTTCGGTGAGATGTGGTTCGAGGAGGAGTGTTTCTATATCCACAATCTGTGCGCTGGATCCGACGTGAGAACTGGAACCTCCAGCTTCTGCCATGGCACTGCTTGCTTGTTGGTTCTGTGAGAATATAGAACCATGTGTTAACATTGTAATGGACAGAATAAAACCGTTGTTGTCCCCGTTACAACATTAACATGAGGTAGATGATGAGTCAGTGGGTCAGTGAGTGCTTGATGAGTGTGTGTGCAGTTAGTGAAGAGAAGAGCTTAAATGGAAAGCTATGGTGTCTGAGTGATGTAGTTAGTAGTTGGACGTGAATTTACAAGGAAGGGTTAGGGGGTTTGTCACACATCTTAGGACGCCAGACACAACGTATGGTTTTGTGTCGTGGTTTGGTGGAAGGGCCTGAAAGCACAGTGAGGGTATCGGCTTGGAAATGAGGCTTTTTAGGGATCCATTTCCACATGATTCTTCTCGTGCTTATAGGTGAATGTGTGTTTGTGTGTGAGGTATAAGAATGAGTATGAGAGGTGAGAGGAGATGGACCATGTTGTACAGGGGGTGGTGTCTGGATAGATATTTGAGCCCGCAAGTAAGCCTTAGGCACCCAAATTTGTCTTGATTGTGGCCTAGCCTTCATCAAGTTCGTGGGTACCCAAATAGATTTCACTTTCTCAACAGAGGTTTTAGGAGTCTTCTTATTAGTATCAAGTCGTGGATTACTAATAGGAAGTTGAGACCGTTGTTGCGACTTGGTTACAGTCGGCAGCTCGCCCTTTCGCACCCACATTTGTTTCATCGGCTGAGTTGTTCTGCTTCGCGCATTCTTTGGTCTCTCGCCTAGAGAGTCTTCAGTGATTGATCTGCCCTTAGTTGCTGCCTCCTTCTGGCCTTTGGAAAAGAAGGGAGTTCCATTGTGGTTCTGACTCCTTTTTTGAGATCTTCATTCTTCTGCATCACATAGCCTTGGACAAGAACAGCATGGTCAACTTCATGTGTACCCCTGGAGGGACCAGGAGTCCGTGCCTTTTCTAGTTCCTTGAGTGCTCCATTATTTAACTCAATTGTAATTCTAGTTTGATTAACCCATACCTGAAGAAGTCCACTTCTTAGGTTTAAGTTGACTGCTTGGTCATAGATCCAGTCTTGACCCAAGACAAGGGGTTCGGTGAGGTCCTCATCTTGACATACTAGTACTTTAACTGTCATTGCCTCATCATGAATATAGAGGGGAAGTTCCACCTCGCCCATGCAAGGGGTTTCCACGCCTCTCAATCCTATGAGATATGCTTCCACAGGATTGACAGTTAATTGCAACTCTTGACAGTAAGACAATTTAACAGCACTAGTGGCTGCACCTGAGTCAATCAAGGCTCTTACAGTCCTTGCACTCTTTCCTTGTCCTATATCTAAGGTTATGAAAGGACGTCGATCAGTTATCCTATGTGAGCTAACACCTGAAACTTCACACATAGCCACGTCATATCCTTGATCTGCATATGCATCTTGCCTAGGGTGCTCTCTACCTTGTCTTCTTAATTTCATTCTCCGTATGCGCTCTAGGGCTTCTGCTTGAGCTTCTTCTCGAATTCGCTTTTCTTCCTCTTTGCGTTTCTTAGCAGTATTGAGTCGACTTAGCATTTCCTCTGTGAGAGGTTCCTGATACAACTTGACTCTGCATCCGCTGATATAACTTGGGAGAACATCGCCTTCTAATGTGGCTAGTTGCAGTGCTCCACTTGTTGAGATTCTGTTAATGATCATGGGTCCGTAGCCTCTCTTCTCCAGTTTCCTTGCATGTTGCTTCAATGTGTAGACTAAAACTAAGTCGCCTGCCTTTAAACCTTTATCCTTAACGTGGGCATCAAAGTATGCCTTCTGTTGTTTCTTTGCTGCATATATTCCTACAGCTGCCCTCAGTCTTGTTTCTCCTAATCTTTCAAGGTCAAAAAGTCTAGAGGATAGTTCATGACCCGTCCATTCGTGTTCTTGTGCTACTTTCAATGTAGGTATTAAGAAGTCCAAAGGTAGCACGGCGTTTTGGCCAAATACCATCTGAAAGGGGGTGGCTTGGAGTACCGTTTTGTATGCGACTCGGTATGCCCAAACAACATGGTGTAGCTGTTTGTCCCAATCAGAGCGTTTATTGTTTACTAATTTTGTCAGTACATTGCATAAGATCTTATTGGTGCTCTCAGCCTGGCCATTAGCTTGAGGGTGATAGGGGGCATAATTCTTATGTACTACCAAAAATTCGTGGAGCAGATTTTCAATAACTTCATTCAAGAAGTGAGTGCCTCTATCACTAACTAGCTCTATGGGTAGCCCGTATCTAGTGAATACATTCTCAAATAAAAACTTAGCTGTTGTTTGAGCATTGTTCTTCGTTGTGGCTTTTACCTCTACCCACTTTGTTAGATAGTCTGTCGCAACAATGATATATTCTGCATGGGAACCCTTAGCTGGGGGATTAATAGGACCTACGAAGTCTATTCCCCACTTAGAGAATGCACGTCCACCCATCATAGGTTTCAATGGCATCTCATCTTTACGTATAGGATATTGAGTTCTCTGACAGACATCACAGCGTTTCACATAGGTATCTGCATCCATGTGAAGGGTCGGCCACCAGAAGCCCGCAAATAGTATTGCCTTGATCACCCGATCTGGTCCAAAGTGTCCTCCTGCTACACCTTGGTGAGCAGTGTCCAAGATCTTGAGATACTCACTCTCATGGACACATAGTCTCAGGTAACCGTCTTTACCACGTTTGTATAGATTATCACCAATAAGTGAGTAATCCTGGGCTTCTTGTTCTAAACTCCTTTTCCTAGCCAGAGTCATGTCTAGAGGGAATTTTTTCGTCCTCAGGAAGGATACTAGTGGTTCACTCCAATTTGGCACTATGGACACTTGATAAAGAGTGGCATGTTCCACAGGTGGTTTAGTGCAGCAGATTGGGCATTCCTTGCACAACTTTTGGACATCAGCTTCCATAGTTGGCCAATGTACTCCTAGTCTCCTTAGTGTCTGTAAGGTTCGTTGCTTTGAGTAGTGTTGCTCTAATGCACCTACATGTGCTAAATGCAACCATTTAGTGTACTCGTCCTCTTCTACACAACAAGCCAAGATTCCTTGATCTGTGTGCTTGTACATACTTCCTGCCATGATGTGATACTTTTGGGCTTTTACTACCTCTCTATCCTGCGTGTTTATTACTAGATGGTTAGGTCCGTATGTCAATACTGGCACTAATGGCTTAGCCCACTAAGGTATTACTTCCAAATTAAACAAGTAAGCATCAAGAAGATCATCTGATACTCCTTGTGGGGCTTCTCCCGATGTGAGCCTAGAAAGGTGATCTGCTCTCAAATGAGTCTTCCCTTTCCTTACCACAACCTCAAAATCATATTCCATTAGCAAGAGAAACCATCTTACTAATCTTCCTGTATTGCATGGCTTGTTTACGAGGTATAGCAATGCCTGATGATCAGTAAAAAATTTAAACTTATTTGCAAGCAAATAGTGTCTAAATTTCTTAACTGCATATATCATGCCTAAGCCTTCTCTCTCAGTAGTGGTATAATTTCGTTCAGCTGCATTCAATTGTCGACTAGCATAGGCAATTGGAAGATCCATATTACCTTCACCAGTAGGTTGTGCAAGCACATATCCAATGGCATAATTGGATGCATCCACATGAACATGGAAAGGCTTATTCCAATCTGGTGTGGTTAAGATTGGTGCTGAACATAATCGCCGTTTAAGCTCATTGAAGGAATTCTCACATTCCTCAGTCCACTCAAAGTTTGTCGGAAGTCCGTACATGGGCTTTGCAATGACAGCATACATGTGAATGAACCGGCGGTAGTAACCACAATGTCCCATGAAAGCTTGTACTTCCTTGACATTCCTTGGCCTAGGTAGCTCTGCTATGGCTCTCACTTTCTCTTCGTCAGTAGATATGCCATTCTTTGACACTATGTGCCCTAGAATCTTGCCTTGCCTGACCATGAAAACGCACTTTTCTGGGTTTAGGCACACTTGATATTCTCTACATTTGTCAAAGATTTGTCTCAATTCAGGAATATGGGTTTGTCTGATGTTGGAATGAGCACAAAAGTCATCAACATAGACTTCTAAATTCTTCCTCAGGAACTCCTTAAATACATGGCACATTAGTCTCTGGAAGGTAGCTGGTGCATTGGTAAGCCCAAATGGCATTACACGAAAGGCAAATATACCCCACTCTGTGGCAAAAGCTGTCTTATGCTGATCTTCTGGAGCTATGGCTACTTGATTGTAGCCCAAAAATCCATCGAGGAAGTTGTACACTTCCTTGCCTGCTACTCTTTCTAAGAGATGTTCTATGATGGGAAGCGGATAGTTATCTCGAATTGTGGCTGCATTGACCTTCTTCAAGTTAATGCATACACGCAGCTTGCCATTCTTCTTGGGCACCACTACGATGGGGGATACCCACTCAGTGTGCTCAATTTCATAGATAAATCCAACTTCAACTAGTCTATCTATCTCCTCTTTGATCTTGGCAGCGTAATTATCGTTATATGTATAGGGCTTTTGCTTAGAGGGTTTAGCATCTGAGGTCATGGGGATAGTGTGTGAGCATATGTCAGGGTCAACACCTTTCAAATCCTTGTAACTCCAAGCAAATACATCTCTGTATTCTCTTAGCAAGGCTATTAATGCATGCTCTTCTTCCTCTGTTAGGTCATGGCCTATGTACGTGCATCTCTCCTCTCCTTCTTCTAGGGCCACTACTATTTTCTTGGTGGTTTCTTTGTTATCATAGGCCTCTCCTGATTGTGCCTCTCGTTTAGGATTCTTATCATGACTCTCCTGTCGTCTATCTCATACTTCTTAAAATTTTCCGGGACCTCAAACAAAGATTCTTCCTCTTCTGGTGAGACTTCTCTCTTCTTTCGTTTCTTTCCTTCTTCCTTCGGGGTCACATGTGTGGCTAATATTACATCATTTGTAAGTTCTCCATGCCTTTGGGGTTGAAATTCTACTTCATGGAAGAATTCTTAATCTGATGCAAAAGGTGGGTCCATAATGATTGACTGTAGATCGGAGTCACTTGCATCCTCAAATGCATCAGGGCTAGGTTCACATTCTTCTAGAACTGCCTCTCCCATGATTGGCTCTATGGAGAAGACTGAAATGTCATAGCCATCCTCATCACAGTGAGGTGTCCATTGTTCCTCATTGATGGCTACATCCATGGTTGCTAGAATTTCTGCCCAGCCGTGAGGTTCGAATTCTTCGTCTCGAAAAACTACAGGTGCATAGGCTGGGTCTTGGATTGATCTATGGGTTTCTTTTGCACCTATCTCCCTGGCTTTTTCTCTCTTCTCTTCTTCTACTGCTACCTTACACATCCATAAGTGAGTGTCTTCATGCATCCATGAGGATCCTGATCCTAGGGAATGCACCGATTCCGTATCATCTTTGGCTCTATGGATGGGGTTCCATTGGATGGGAGGGACATCTCTATGAGAGTAATCCTTGAGATTGACTTTGGTCGTAACACCTAAGTGCTGCGGGTACAAAGAATTGGTTCCCCAATCCTGTACCACTTGCAACTGTCGCATAAAGGGTCGTCCCAAGATCATTTCATAGGCATGGTTCTTGCTAAAATCACATATGGCAAAGGTATGCTCGAACTCGACACCACAGGTGGTGAGAGTTATTCCTTCTAGCAATCCTAAGGGCCTCTCAATATGACCATCGGCCATGTGCAATTTCATTCTCGTTGGCCTGAGTGCTGGCTTGCCCCAACGCTTCCATAGGGAAGTGGTGGCAATTGCAACTCCTGCACCTGAGTCCAAAATTGCCTTGGTGGTGTACTCCTGGTAGGTAATGGGAAGATAGGTGTTCCCTTCTTCACCTTCACACATATCTCCTATCTTATCCAAGGGTATCTCTGGCACTGTCCTATGTGATCCTACCTGGGAACGAGGTTTTGCTATCTCGGGCACTTGAGTGGCTACATGTTTCCACACTTCTGGTCTAACCTTAAGCAGCTCTTCCAAAGTGAGATTGCACTGCACTTTGGTGTTCTTCACTACCTCTGTGTTCCTAGGTATGACTGAATCTTCGTTTCTTATCATGACTGTAGGTGCTCTCATACAGGTGGACTTTGCTTCCCATGGGCCTGTGAAATGGGGTAGTTCTTGTAAAGAATTAGACTCGAAGTCTAATCTTTCTTGAGATTGGGCACTCTCCTGCTAACCATAAATGGAAGGAAGGTCTTGTGGGAATTGATCGTGTGTGTCATCCACCAGTTCAATGGGAGGAGGAACTCCACTCTCTTTAGCCCATTTCTCTTCTTGAATCTCTCGCAAGAATTCTGGTGTGTATTGATTCATAGAAGAAGAGGTGTCTGGCTCCGTAGAGTTAGGCACGTAGGCCTCAGGCACATAGGCTTTCTAGGTAGGAAGACCTGCTCTTTCACTAGCCTTGTCATGGTGTTGAGGGGCGAGTTCCTTTTGTGATTGTGCCATTAGATTCTCTATTCTTTCTAGGGAGGGGGGTTTGTCTGGTTCAGTGGAATTGGGCACATAAGCTTTCGATGGGGGATGGGTCATGTTTTTGCTTGCTTTATCTCTTTCTTGATTTTTTTCTTCCTTGGCAGATCTTGCAATTATGCCCTCTAACTTCTCTAGAAGTCCATCCAAGTGTAATTGCGTCTTGGCTGAGCCCGAGTAATTGAAAAGGCGACTGGCTTCAAACATAGTCTGAGCCAATGCGACCATTTTCGTGCAAAGCTTGGTTCTTTCTATCTCTAGGTCAGCTCTAGGGTAGCACTTGTCATGATCCGTGACATTTGGCCCTTCTTGGATTCTGGCCTTATATGCTTTAAGCATCATGTCTATGTCTTCAGGAGTGGGACCAGCTAATACTGATCCTGCTTGGGGTGGTGGGTGGGTTACGTGGGGTGTATTAGAGGGTGGAGGGATGGAGGGTGATGGGGATGGTAGCGGTGGGAATGTGTGAGAGTGCAGTTGAGATGTGATCTCTATGATTTTGGCCTTGGTTTCTCGTAGACTTTCCTCAAGTTCACTCATCTTCTTTGCCCATTGCCTTTTCATACGTTCATGGCTATCTCTCCAAGCTCTTGTTCTCTTCTTATTTTGGCTATCAGTATCGCTAGCGTCTGGGCTCTTTTCCTGGCTTACTCCTTGGTTTTGTTGCACTGCTTGAGCTCTAATGACTACCTGTATGGGTGCAGTGGAAGTGACACTTCCTGTGGAATCTACCACTAACCCAATAACATTAATAGGAGTGATTTTTGGCATATTATTAGGATTCTTAGGGCAGTCTCGTAAGAGATGCTCCTTTCCACACTCTTGGCAAAAGCCTTGAATTGTTACTAACTGGGGTTGCATAGGTGGAGGTAAGGGACAATCACGAATGAGATGATCTCCCTGACATCTGTAGCATGGTCCTTTAGGGAATGGGGGTCTTACTTGCTTAGGTTGAGGCCTAGGGTTGGGGTTTGCATACATGACGTTTCTGTAATCAGACTCCCAACTAGGTTCATTTGGCTCTTCACTATAGTAAGACTCACTATGCTCAGGAGACTGCATGTAGTAGGCCTGGGGGCTATCAACATGTGTAGAATCAAAGCTATGGTCACTCGTCACTTTCAGAAAGCAATGATGTTACAGGGACTATAGCTCTATTCAGGTTCTCTTCTGCAGCTGCATATTTTACTGGGATCACATTAGTAGGAGAAGGTGGTTGCTGTGCTAGCACTGGCTGGGGTCTCAGTTGGTTTTGGTAGGGTTGGTAGGTTTGTTGAGGCCTAGCATACTGTTGTGGTGGATATTGGTTCTGATATCTTCCTTGTTGAGGGTATGTCTGAGGGTAGGTTTGCCTAACTGCTTGCTTGTTGTATGGGCAATCTTGCGTTGTGTGATTTGTGTATCTCCATTCTATGGTGCAGTATTGGCCACTAGGATTTACTTGGGGTTGAGCCATAATGGGACAGACATTTGCCATATGGTCGTCTCCACAATTATAGCATCTTTTTACAGGGGCGAACCTTGGGATTTGTTTACTAGAGACACCTAGTTTCTGAGAAACTTTCTCTGCAAGTTCCTCAATTGATGTGGATTGCGTGGAAGAGAGGCTAGAGGCACTATCTGAATCTTTGTATATCTTGGAAAGCTCTAAATCCTCCCCTAGATTATCCTCAATGTCAATACACATGCGTACACACTCTTCTATGGTCCTAGGGTCCTTCAAGTACACATATGATCTTAATTTGGTACTTAGCAATCCATCCAAGAATAAAGCCACTTGCTTAGCTGGTGTGGGTAGCTCAGGGACAGGGCATCTTTCAAGATATTGCCTAAATCTCCTTCCTGCAAGTCTCACGGTCTCTTGCGGGGTCTGCTTGAAACTGTGAATCAGTGAGGAGGTATTATGTCTTATGCCACTCTTAGAGAATTCAATAATGAAAGCCTCTAGGAGTTGGTCTATGCTTCTGAACTGCCTCTCGTTTAGTGGCTGAAACCATGTCAGGGCAGTGTTCCTAAGGGTTAGACCAAAGGCATTGTATTGCGTGAATAGATCCTCCACTTGTTCAGCTCTGAGGGCTTGTCTAAACTCAGCCACATGATCGTATGGATCTCCAGTGCCATCGAAGTAGTTCTTCATGGACTTAACTAGCTGAGTCGGTCTCAAAGTCCTTGTGTGCTCTCTAGGTCGTGGTAGAGGGAACTCATCCGCATTTCTTTGATTCCTGTGAGCTCTAAGCATCTCAGGTTCTACTCTATTCGTTTCCATTCTCGTTCTTTCTCTGCCCCCTGGGTTGGCAAAGCTTACTTCTGGCCTATCTCTACTCCTGTCTCTTTGAATTCCATGAGCTTGGGATGTTCCAGCACCAGGGTGACCATAGGACACATTCGATCTTGGTTGGGGGAAAACGAATTCACCCTTCCAAGTGTAAGCATGTCTATCATGTTCTGTAACCACAAAGATCCTCTCTGAAACGTGATCTAAGTAGGTCACGCTGCCTGGGCTATCAGGATCCTAAAACTCATAGATCATGATTGTTCCTATATCAGTTGGCTGATCAGATTTATACCTCCAAAAGGCTTCGTCAGTTTCTCGATTGAGGAGCAAATCTATGCTCTTATTATCTTGGGGAATCCACTCTGGTGTGATAATCCTAGTGAGAATCGATTTGCCTCGAGGGGTTCTAGGTTCTGTACCCATGTTTCCTTGCTCTCGGTCACCTAAGTCCGCTTTTGGGATCACATTTCCAAATTCGTCCGTCCTATCTGGGTGACTGGTGACTACGTATATGGTTCCTTCTTTGTCCAAGTATGCTCCGTTTTCAAACTTGACAGCTGGGCGCTCTAGTCCAATGGATTGATAAGGATTCTTAATCTGTACCACACATCTTCCTAGGCCGTCCTCATAGATGCTGGCACCTAATCGGTTGGTCCTAAGGTATTCCAACTGTGTTTTGTAAGGGCCTTCTACCCTGTGCAAGTATGGCACTCCTGAACTTCCTGTAGGTCTCTCCATACCTTGAGACATCTTGGATTCACTAGTTTCAGAACTTGGGTAGTATGAGTGGTGGCTCAACTGCTGGGCCCACGACCTAGCAGTGTGGTTGACACTAGCCTCTGAAGACCTAAGGCTTTGTCTATCCCTTACTAGATGTCGCCCTGATCTAAGGTTCATAAGCCTAATTGAATAGCCCAAATTTGCCCAAGTACAACCTCGTTGCAGAGTCCTTTTGTATCAGTTTGCTTGATTCTTTTTAGTTGATTCCCGTGTTAAAATTCTTCTCTGATATCACGTCGTAAGGTATATTTGAGTGTAGTTCCGCACTTAAAGTTGATCGTTCCACGTTAAGTTCTTTTCCTTTAAAGTTCTCGACAGTACAAAGATTATGTCCTTAGCTTGAACTTGAGAGTTTAGCTCTGCTTCAACTTGATAATTGCCTATCATCGCCCTGACTTACTCCTACCTCTAGTCATTCTTAGCCTAAGCTAGGAATTGACGAAGGGGAATTGAGAGTATTCCGACCTCTCTTGCTGATCCTTGCTCTTTAGTGCTCGAGAAGTTGATTCTCAAGCTTGCACAAAGCCCTTGCTTGGACGTGCTCAATTGCTTCTCAATAGACCTGCATCAGTCCCAAGATTAGCTCGAGACTTAAATTCAAATGACAGACTAGACCACTTTCATGCATGTGACTTACTGACCAACTTATCTCTTGCCCTTTATAAAAAAAAATCCCAAGGATCCCTCAGTTTTCCTACCTCGGGTATGGTTAGCTTCAAGAAACCCTATCTAATAATCCTGATCTTAATTTTCACATAACAAGAATCACAGCAATTGGATTTCGTATGAGGAAGTTATGTCAGTTCAGGCTTCAGGGATTAAAACAGGGTTCAAAACAGTTTAATCAAGCAGGCAGAAATTCTTGAATTACTTGGGTTGCGGCCTCAACATGCAATGCTAACCCCGAGTGTTTGTCCCACAAATTGGCCAAGTTAGCCCCCTATTCTTTACCCTAGAAAATTGGCCAAATTTGCCCTTCTAACGCGTTCGCAAGTTCTGTCAAACCCGATTGACAGGTCAGTCGCAATTGATGTGTCGATCGCGATTGACAGGTCCGTCGTGGCTGTCAGTTGCGATTGATGTGTCGATCGCGATTGACAGGTGGTTCGAAAAGTCAATCAGTCGTGGTCAAAGGGTCATTGACTCTCTCAGTCGCGATTGATGGATCGATCGCGATTGACAGGTCAGTCGCGAGGGTCTGTCCGTCGTGGTCAAATAGTCGTTGACTCTATCGGTCGCGATTGATGGGTCGATCGCGATTGACAGGTCGGTCGCGAGGGTCTGTCCGTCGTGGTCAAACAGTCGTTGACTGTGTCGGTCGCGATTGATGGGTCGATCGCGATTGATAGGTCGATCACGAGGGTCTGTCCGTCGTGGTCAAACAGTCGTTGACTGTGTCGGTCGCGATTGACAGAGCCGTCGTGGGCTGTTAGTCGCGATTGATGGGTCGATCGCGATTGATGACTCGATCGTGATTGACACGTGTCACGCGTATGATCCGTCAGTCGTGGTCAATCGGTCGTTGACTCTGTCGGTCGCGATTGACAGAGCCGTCGTGGGCTGTCAGTCGCGATTGACTGGTCGATTGCGATTGACAGGTCTGTCCGTCGTGGTTTGTCGATCGCGATTGACAGAGCGATCGTGATTGACAAAAATCTGAGGAGTTTCAAAAATCTAAGCACATTTTTGGGAAGCTCTAGGCCTGTAGATCATGGTTTTGCACTTTGTTTGGCAATTTGAGCATTTTTTCTATCGGTCGCGATTGACAGAGGTCGGCGACACACAGACAGTTACCGAGAATTCCGTACCTGCGCAGAGTGCTGGGGACGATGATGCGGCCTGTACCTACAAGACAGCTCAAGAAACATGCAAAAACAGCACACACAATTTCGCTCTCTCGCTCTCTCTCACAAGTGAAATGAGGGAAATGAGGTGGAGAAGGTGATATGATCAAAAAACTGAAATTTTCGCGATGATGGAAATGGAGGTGGAAGATGGTGATGATGATGATGGTGATGATGGTGGTAAGGTAAGAAAGAGAAAAATAGGAAAAGTAAAGAAATTACCTACAACGCCAACGTCTCCAATCTACGTCTTACCATCACACGCTCGTCCTCAAAGCTCGATCCCCGGCAACGGCGCCAAAATTTGGTGTAGCATAGTGATGAGTAACACCTCCTTTAATGTCAATCCGGGAAGACGTGAGGATGGTATGAAGACCACGAGCAAGTGGAGGCACAAGTGCGTGAGTGAGAAGCACACAAGCATGCACACACATACACACACACGCACACACGGCAAGACAAAGAGTGAGAAGCAATGGAGTTCTTAGATTACTTTCAAAAAGCTCTTACAAGTTCATTTCATTTACAAGCTAACCTCAAAAATGAGCTCTCTAGCTCCTTTTATAGTTTTTGACTAGCTTTGGCCCTGTTCAGACCTAGTGTCCGGCTTAGTTAAAAATTAGGTTCCAGGGCTTATTAGAGGGCTCAAACGAGATCTAAAAAATATGAAAATTGGCAGGTAGATACTTCTAAAGCTCCTCAAGCTCAAGGACTCCTTGGCTTGCACAAAATGAAGCTACAAAAATACGAAATGATATTTACAATGGTTTTTAGTGATGAAAATCACTATTTGTGTAGGGATTTTCTCTATTGATTTGTCATACATACCTTTGAGCTCCCTACTTGCTCTTTCTTCTTGTGTGCTCAACTCCTTGATGTCTGAAAAATTTAGATGGCCTACTTGCCAGATCTTCTTTGACTGCCATGTCTGCTTGTGCTGTCCCTTCGCTCTGACTCTCTTCGTCTTGTGGCTCCTTCGGTTCCCTGACTGCTACCAACATACTCCAATGGAGGTCAATCACAAATTGAGCTCACATGAAGGTGAACTCATAGAGGACATCACATCATATCAAAGTCTAGTGGGTAGTCTTAACTATGCCACATTGACAAGAGTAGATATATGTTAGAGTGTGAGTGTGCTAAGTCAATTTATGCACACACCAAGGAAACAACATATGGATGCTGCCAAAAGGATTCTCAAGTATCTCAAAGGAACCATAAATGAAGGACTTTATTATCCTTATGTATCTGATTTAGGTTTGAAGCTATTTTCTGATGCAGATTGGGCTGGCTCCAAGGAAGATAGAAGGAGCACTTTAGGTTATCTTACCTTTGCAGGTTCAAAGCTTATTTCATGGTCATCCAAGAAGCAACCCACAGTTGCTCTCTCTTCTACTGAAGCTGAATACAGAGGTCTCGCCATAGCTACTCAGGAAGCTATGTGGATGAAGACATTATTCAAAGATCTTGGATTGGAGTTTGGAACTCCAACTATTTTTTGTGACAATATGAGTTCTATTCACTTAGCTGCTAATCCTATTTTTCATGCAAGGACTAAACATATTGAAGTTCATTATCACTATGTACGAGAAAAGGTTCTAAGGAAAGAGATTCAAATATCATATGTGTCCACTCATCAACAATGTGCATATATTCTAACCAAAGCATTGGATGGTACAAAGCTTTGCAAATTCAAGGCTATGATTGGTTTGTAGGTAATCTTGGAAGATTGAAGACCTCAAGCATAATTTGCTTGAGGGGAAGCTGTTGGAGCAAGTCTATGACAAGCCTAAGTATTGGCTTGAGTCCCACAAAGTCATAGAAAAAGCCTTAAAATGAAGACTATGTAAAGTTCACTTGTGAACAACCTCTTGTAACTTTTGAAGAGTTTACTTAATGTAAAAGTGAAAGAATCTTAAGTGGTTGAGTCCACTTGATCAAGAATGGAAAGAGGAGCCACGAATTCGTGATTTGTGGTAGGTAGTGAATCAAATCAATCATTGATTGATTGGAGAGTGATTGAGGGAAGTTAGCCTCCCAAACTCAACTATAAATAGATGGCAGTTTTAGTTGTGGTTAGAGAGACCTATGTGAAGACCTCCAAGAGCTGAGCTTTATGCCATATCAAGGTGTGATTACAAGGCACACATATGTATCAGTAAGTCATTGTATTGTTCAAGCAATATACTTTCATTTTCATGATTATTTGAGTTCATCTTTCCATGTTCTTGTGAAGTGTACTACTCACTGCCATTACTCTCAGTTTTTCTCAGTCAGCTTGCAGAGATGTTTTCTCTGAGCTTGGTGCATCATTTTCAGTTAGCTAACTTGTTAAGGTTATCTCTATAAGTCTACTATATGCTCAAAAATTTTCATGTCATTTGGATGTTGCAATCTTCAGTTATGTTCAGTTGAAGTCAACAGTGTCTGTGCATTTTCACTTCTCTGTCAGGTACCCGACTTTTTCACTCATCTTGTCAGAGGTGTTTCTCAGTGGTTACTTATCTAAATTCAGTGATTTAAAGCTTTTTGGATTCAAATTACTGTCTAGTATAACCATACAAATTTTCATAATCATTGGATTCCTACGTTTTGAGTTATGTTGATTATTCTGCTCACTAGTCTCAAACTATAGTAGCGCGTGAAAATCGGGATGATGTCATCAGTTGTTAAAACTCATTCTCACTGTGTGGTTCATTATTTTTTATGAGATTACTCTTGAAAGTTAGCTCTTTAAGTTATCTAGACTTCCCCAGGAGGAATTAAGCTAATTGCTGCTGTGCTCAGAGAATTATGTAAAACACTGGACAGGTGTATGAACCAAGAATAGCAAGTTTTCACCTCTCAGCTAACTCCAACTTATCTGTTTTGATCTATCTTTTTGAGAGTGATCTTCCAAGGTACATAGGGTGTCTAATACATCCATTGGCAAGCTAAAAGGGCCCACCATATACTTCTGGAGTTCATTTGGCTGGTGTAGATCAAGGATTTTGCAACACCTCTTTATCTTCAAGCACATACCTATCCATCTGTTCACATAAATTAATGTGATTTTGAAAAATCTCTATGATCTAGAGAAGAGGCCTATTGATCGAGATCATGGATGGAGGATGAAATCTACGAATAACCTAACTAAAGATTTAAATGGGACATGTTCTCATGTATCGATTTTCATAGGAGATATTTGTGATGACCATCATTTTTTCGTACATGATGGTTGTCCACATACAGTAATTTTCGGCCAACCATTCATCACTGAGGCTTGAATGGAGATTAAAGTCATCGATGATGGAAGTGCATATGCATGTATTCATTCACGGGATGGACTAAAGTCTTTTCAATTTATGATCGTGTGTGTCGATCATCCACATAATAGAATGTTCTTGAGAAGGGATCCTATTGGACATTTTGAATAGGATTTAGAAATGTCCCATGATTAAGCAAGATGATTGTGGCATGAGGTTTATTGAAATCTCACCTCCTATCATGATGGAAGAAACTCCATGTTTTATCTGTGATTCAAGAGAGTCAAAATTTATAAGATGCAAGGATATGAATCCAAAATTGAAGCTGACTATTGCACGAAAAGCAAAAGATTTAGTTAACGAAGGATTGATTGGACAAGACAAAAACATTATTGGTTTGTTTGATTATTTTTCATGTTCTTACATAGTGGAAAATATTGAAACATTTTTGATAGAGGAGAAACTCATATGATCAATTTTTAAATGTGTATTCACTTGAGGTTTATGTGACTATGTCCCAATATTTCGAATCTTTTATTAAGAAAGAAAATATAGAGTTTGAGCCTCAAGTTGAGACAAAATATAAGACTGTTGAAAGGAAAGTTAAGCCTATAACAGAACCTTTACTTGAGGAAAGTCTGAATATTGTAAATGATGTAAGTGATGAGCCTCGTTTGAGAGATGCTAGGCATACTGGTCATACTTTTAGTGCTAAAAAATTAGTAAAATAAAAAATTGGATGTGACCTATTGCCATGAAAAAGGAAGGAATTTGAACAGATGATTCGAAAGCATGGCAAAACATTCACATTGAACCTAGAGAGATAGGTTGTGTAGATCCAAAGGTAGCAGCCCTAATGGTGATTTGCACAATTCATCATATTATGTGGAAGTTACGAGCTATTCTAGTACACAAAGATCATCTTATTGAACTAATTTGTTTATTAAAAGAGAAAATTAGCATGAAAATTTTGGAGCCTTCCACAACTCCTTATTCAAATTGATGGTTTACTATGCTAAAGAAAAATGAAAAATTAAGATTCATTCAAGATCTTCAACAAGTAAACAAAGTGACAATAAGGAATATTAGATTTGGACCAAGTGTAGATGATTACGCAAAGGCCTTTGTTGTTTATGGAATTTATTCCATGGGAGATCTCTAGACTATATATGACCAATTTCAATTGACATTGGGAAGTAGAGACATTACGACAAAGAAGACCCCATTAGGGTTAGTACATATAAGCAGGATACCACAAGGAGCTATCGACTCTATGGCACAGATGGTGAATGCAATGCATAGTGTATCGCATGATTTTATTCCACGACTAACTATGCCATTTCTCAATAATATTGTTCCAGTAAAAGGGCATCAAGAGAGTATGAAATGATCAATTTGATGATGAAGGATGTAGAAATTTTTTGAAAGATCGCATATTAGATTGCGAGAAGATTCTAGAATGATTTGAAGAAGTTCATTTGACCTTTTGTGTTAAGAAATAAGTGTTTGGTGCTAATGAGATATTAATAGTTGGTCACATGTGCGGTCATTATGGATCCTGCAAAGATAGACACAATTAATCAATTTTGTGATGTATGCTACAATGTGAGTTAAGATAGAAGATTTCTTGGAGCATGTGTATTTTATCATATTTGGATACCACATTTTGCTCAGGTGGCGAATGACCTATATCAACTTTTGAGAAAAATGCAGAAGTTCCTTTGGACTGAAAATCATATCGAAGCAATGATATCATTGAAAAATCTTCTCATTCATGCTCGTGTTCTGAAAAAAGGTAGATTTTACTAGTGGAAAGCCTATAATTTTAATTGTAGATACAAGTCGAGCTGATATAGGATGGGCAATAGGGCATGATGATGAAAGTATGCATAGGTAGGAAATAAGTTTCAAAGCAAAAATTTTACGTGAGAGACAAAAGAGTTACCCACAAATCAAGAGAGAATTGTGGGGAGTTGTAAAATCTTTGAAGTGTGACAAAGAATACTTCATTGGAGCATATGTAATTGTAGAAACTAACTATTTACCACTTCTTGGTATGATTGTTTATTGCTCTACTCTTGATATAGCAATGCTTCTATGGATGGCTTGCATAAAGTCAATCAATCCTAAATTTGTTCACATTTCAAGAAAGGCAAATCCAATTGCTGACATGCTCTCTCAAGCTTGATTGAAAAATGTTGAGGGAGAAAATGATGAAAAAGAGAGAGGATTAAGCTTGATTGGAAAATGTTGAGGGAGAAAATGATGAAAAAGAGAGAGGATTATATGCTTGTACATATGAAGCTAATAACTTCACATTAGAACAATTTAATGAAGATGATTATGAAGGAAATTGGAAAGACATTGGGAAGCATTTAAGCAATCTAGCTCCATAAAATTACTGTTCTCACGCCATATTTAGAGATATTAGAAAAAAATAGTTTTTCAGTTTTTTCCAAAAAGATGGCTACTTATCGAGACATGTGAAAGGGAAGATTGTGAATCCTCAAAGAGTTGTAGGATCAAGATTATTACAAAGGCAAGCTATGAAAGAAGTGCATGATACTATGTGGGCAGGACATAAAGCTTTTTTTGGAACCTATGAAAAGATAGAAGAATGGTATTGGTGGAAAGGAATGTATGTTGATGTGTTAAATTATGTTTCCAACTGCAAGACTTGTCAATTGTATTCATAAGTTAAACATCGTGATAGCCTACACCCCACTTATCCACCTAGCATTAACTAGAAATGGGTGGTTGATTTAGTAACGATGACAATAGGAGTGAATAATTTGTGTTACAATTTTTTAACAAATCATGCGGAAGGAAGAGTGTTAAGAATCAAATCGATCACTAATGTGTGTAAATTCTTATTAGAGAATGTCTATTGTAGCTTTGATTATGTGCAGAAGATTGTAATAGACCAAGGATAATTGGATGCACTAGAGGCAAGGGAATTTTTTGCTAAACATGTAATTCATTTAGCCCTTACAACTACATTCAATCTAGAGGCAAATGGAAAAATAGAATGAGGTCATGTGCTAATTGTTAAAGCCCTTGCAAAAGCACGTAAAGGGAATATCCATCATTAGCCATATTTCCTTTCATTTGCATTGCTAGCAGATCACATGATATGTATGCATACAACTAGATTTATGTTAGCTGAATCGATGTACAACAAAAAGCCAATTTCGCTAATAGAATCACATGTCCTCTATTGTTTTATATTGACTTGGGATATTAATCTATCTCGAGAAGAAATTGTGTGCTTAAGAATGTAGCAGTTAGAACAAGGGCAAGAATGATTACAAAAACCAAGGGAGAAGTTGAAGGCTTCAAGGATTAAAAACAAAGTTTACTTTGATAAAAAAACATCGATTGAGGCCAAAAGATATACAAGAAAATGTTTGGGGCCTAGTATATGATAGCACATTTGATACACCATTCGAAGCTAGAAGAAAATTTGTGAGATGCTGGTTCGGCCCATACATTGTACATAAATTCAATGATAATAGTACTTACATTTTAAGAGAGCGAGATAACACTATTTTTTTAAAGTAACTTTTGCCGAGAAAAACTTCAAACTCTTTAAGAAGAGAGAAAATGAGGATTATGAATTACTTGAAGATGAAGAAGCTGAGGAAATCATTGAAGAGGATCCACGTTACATGAATGGAACTTGGAAATAAACAATTTGTACATTGATGTATGTATATATTGAAAAATGTATATAAATAATAATGATTAAAAGATCAGGTTTTGGATTTAGCGATGCATCTAAAGTATGCGTGAGTAGGGCCCACTACATGGTCATGCATAGACACATGTTTCTTGACCCGTGCACTTGATTTTACTCACACTTTGGATTTCGCATAGATTTGTAGACAAGTATGATATTTTATGGTGGTGTGCCCAACCACACATGTTTGGAGGAGATGGATGTCATGGAGATTCCTTCTCCATGACTGCATTGTCACGATCAACAGCTATACTCATATGGAAAATGGGAGCTCTGTTTTGAAGTTTAGAGCTACAATTTTGAATGCTTTTTCAAATGTTGTATGGCCAAAATGCATGTTTTGGGCTTTTGGACTTTCCAAGGGTTGTGGAGACGTTTTGCCTGTGTATTTGATTGCTTTTCAAGCTCTAAATATAGCAATTAATTTATAAAAGTAATGAAGAAGTTCTTTATGGGCATCGATAATTTAGAGGCACATCATAATCAGCCAGGTGGATGCCTAGGTGTATTCGGAGGGAAATTGGTGATGTTGTGGGAAACCAGGGGCATTGTGGGGTCCTAGATTCTACTTGTGAAGGAGGGCACGTGGAGGAATATGGGTATTCAGTGAGAGGTCTTTTGAATTAATCTCCGCTGCTTTTGCTCCAGGAAGGAAATGAGGAACAAAACTCTAGTTTTTTTCAGATAGAATATCAACTTGAGTGCAATTAGTATTAGATGAAGAAGCTGGGATGCACTGATATGAAAAGAATTCCTCAGTTGTACGTTTGAAGGCTATTCTGATCGAGGGGGAGCGATGAACAGAAGCAAGAGATCAAGAAGGATTTTGAAGGTTGCAATGCTTTAGGAACTCGATAAAGGAAAAGGGGATTGGTAGACGATTGAACAAGTTCAGTGAGAGTGGAAGATCATATCTCTCTTGCATTATCGGAGGTTCAAATAATAGCACAATTCATACAAGGCTTCAAAGCAATACATCGATTAGAGCGATGATGAACTTCCACTTCTATAGAGTCTCGTTGATGCTTGAAGTAACCACAAAAAATGATAAGGGAAAACATGATATATTTCAATGAAATCATTACTAGAATGACTATGAACAACAATTCGCTGGTGCACTAATTTCTGGCAGATTTTTTATGTTGAAGTTAATAGATGAATGCTTAATGAACAGAGAATCAAAGCATTGAGTGTCTCATCTACAGAGGAATATAGGATGTGTGCTGTGAGTTCTGCAAATAAGAACATTTGGACTATCTTTTTACAATGAAGAGGTTGACTGATAGAGTTTTGGAGCTGCGTCAAGGTTAGCAAAGAGCAGAAATCAGAAGTTCCAGTATCTTTTCTGTAAAACTCTGAACTTTTCATACTTAAGATGGTTTTAATTTTCACGTTGTTTTCAAAACCCATGAAAATAGTGGTTTATTTCTCATTACCTAAAGTGGTACGGCAAAGATATGTCACAATCATGGTTGTTACTGACGTTTTTCTGACTTCTGACTTCTGACGTTTAGCTGACGTCTGACGGGTACGGTAAAACGTTTCTGACGTTACCCGACGTGATCTTTTTTGTTGTGAGAAGTTAAGATATATATATATATATATATATATATATATATATATATATATATATATATATATATATATATATATATATATATATATATATATATATATATATATTGCACACACTACATGATTCAACAAAGTGAAAATTTCTTTACATATATTCATAGCCAGATGAGAGTAATAAACATCATATTGACATATCCTTAGTTAAATTTGATGGATGTCAAAGAGGGGAAGGTGTTCTCCACAAACAACAAACACATTAGTGCAACATCAATGGAATAATATCTGTGTATCCATCTCTATTTGAGGACATACTTTTTTGCTCTTTATGCTTTCTTTATGAAAACTCATTGAAGGGAAAAGACATCAAAAATGGATTTGACTACCACCAGCAGACATTCTCATTTTACTCATTTCACCAGCAGACATACCCATTGCATAACCATTCTGCTCCTTGTGAGTGACATGCGAAAATGCTCAGATCACATTAACAATCATAATGTAAATTTCCTACTGTAGTACACAATAATACTTTGATTTATCAGTATTGCTAACAAACCACACTTAACATTCTTAAGTTGTTGTTTTAAAATTCATTCTAACACAATAAATTGGATGTATGCAATTTTGTAGACTGTATTTCTTACATTACACTATTTAGTTATGGTAACCAAGTTTATTGTTGGCTGAAAAACAAGCTTTGCTGTGCAGAAATTGCTTAAGCTTCTTAGAATGCTAGGATTAAGAGCAAAGCATAAGGAAGGAGGCCTATGTGCAGAGCTACAGAAGCAAGGGTTTGTAGATGCTTGTGGGACACTTGATAATGATGCATTGAACATCTTATATGGTACAGAGATGTATGTGAGTATGCGCACTTAGCAGACCATGTATAGTCTGTATACAGTACTCTGCAGACTCTGTACAGTCCAGCTCATGTGAGAACACCAAAGTGCAGAGGATGGGCAAGGTCTATAGACTTGGCATTCTTGCAGCCTGCAACAGGGCAATTTCAGAATGAGAAAACATATGCAAAAGATGTAAAAAAACTCACCTATGCACTTCAGTTGAGATAGACTTGGACGAAAAAAAAAGCAAAGTCAGGAACCCTTTTCTGACGTCCAAGTCAGATACAGGTCAGCAAAGTCAGGCAAGGGGGATTCTGACGCGTCAGAATCCAACCTTGGTCACAATTTGTCTGCATGATAATTCTGAAACATTACACAAAAGTCTTACTAATAAGAATCTAGTTTATACGTTGTTTTCTGGCTTACGTTAAGCACAAGATATAGATGTAAGTTTAAGAAACTAGTGTTCAGTTCCTACACGATGAAAGTATTGAATATTATTTCTGATTGGTTATGATTGCCGAGATGAATGCTCTCCAAAGTTTTCTGATAAACGTTCTTTGGATTTTTCTTTCTAACATAGCACTTTTTATGCCGTTATGTCTTTTTTTCTGATTGAAGATTTGTCATGAAAATACGAATGGATTTTGTGTTATCATCTAAGAAATAGCAAATTATAGTATTATGTCAACTTTGTGTAGAATCTATATGAAATTAGTTTTTCGTGTGAGATAGTTTTCCACGTTACGTTGGCAACGTTATAAAGCGCATGGATTCTCGAGTTCAAATGTGATGACTTCACAGTAGAGTGCTTTTGTCACTGTATGATTATAGCTTGTTGGTTGAATGTTTGATATATATATATATATATACATATATATATATATATATATATATATATATATATATATATATATATATATATATATATATATATATATATATATATATATGGATTACATAAAAACGTTCTCAGTAGTGTCTAAAGAAATTTGGAATTGAAACAATAGAAAGTAAATCACACTATGCAAGGGGGGGGGGGGGGGGGGTTGATTGCAAGGATCTTCTTGACTATCATATAGTGCGATGCAGAACAAGGTTTTCTCATTCTCAAAGCTTATATAGCATCGAACTTTCAAAGTTTAAGCGTCTGCATTCTCTTCAAGGATCTTGTACGGATGCAATTGAATTTTCATCAAAAAATGTTTTATATAAGGAATTGCTCTACATCGAAATAAGGAAAGAATTGCTTTTTTTTTCTGAAAAAACACATGTGATTATCATAAGATTTTGTTAATGTTTTGATCTGTAGGATCTTGACAATATGTTTTGATCTGTAGGATCTGTAGACTTTTGTTAATGTTTTGATCTGTAGGATCTTGACAATATGTTTTGATCTGTAGGATCTGTAGACTTTTGTTAATGTTTTGATCTGTAGGATCTTGACAATATGAGAATTTTATTTTTAGGAATTGATCTAATCACTTATCTTTGAGTTGGTATCTCCGCTATTTAGTTGAGTTCCTGTTTTGAATCACCATTCATTCACCTAGATTTGAAAATTCCTGTCAAGAATGATAGGTCCGCTTTAAATATCGCTGATTGTTCTGAAGAACCTTGAAGGCTATATAACCAAGATACTTTCAAGTTTGAATGAATTTCAAAACTTCTAGAATGATCTAAACTTGAAATTTATGCTCAACCCTTGGTTTACCTTTGCCAAATAAATTGGATGTGAATAAGGATTTTACTATTAACTAGTTTCCATGTGTTACTATTATGCAAGTTAAGTACAAATCAACCAAGCGTGGAAGACCTTGATGACAATGTGTCCATACGATCCTACAATAATGCTAATATTAATAATTCAATCATCCCATAAGTGATAAAATGCCCCCAATTAGAAAAGAAACAGACTTCAATTGATAAAAAATAAAATAGACATGGATGGCGAGTCACATGTCCTATCATTGAACACAAATAAGCATGTTCCATGTAAAAACACATCAATGGAAATGTATATTGGAGAAGTTAAATTATTGTGACTGTGAATGATATGGAAAAATTAAGTGATCATAATGAGGGATCAAGGAAGTCTATGAATCCACTCAAATTCTTCAGTAGAATTGTTTTTTTAGTTTACTAAATTTGAAGGAGATTGCATATCTGTATATGTAGTGATTACATCATGATATATTATTTTCTCAAGAACTAAGATTTCATATTCTTCTTCAAGAAAATGAGGTTAAGGAAGAATAGGAGTGAGTGTTAAAGTTCCTTTGAATGATTTAAGTAAATTGGATATCGTTAATAATCAATCCTTCATCTCCACTTGAGTTGATGTCCTCACCCTTGCATAGTCCCTTGAACCTTCTTTTTCTCAGCCTTGGTCTCTTGATTCCTTGCTCTCAACCTTGGTCTCTTGAACCTTGCCTTTCCGTGTCTTGGCCACTCGCCTACAGACTTGCCTTGTTTGCAACCTTGGTCTCTAGAGCCCCTTGTTCTCAACCTCAATATCTTGAACCTAGTTCTCACCCATGTTGGGTATCTTGGATCCTCAATCGATTGGATCCATTGGAAGACTCTTTCTGAGAGTTTTCCAAGGGTACCTTACATATCTAGATCTGACCTACGAATTGGGAGATACACTCTAATAAATATTGGTCTCATCTTTGAAAGCGATGTGGGCGCCTTCCATCCACCTTGTCTAAGACTACTTCCTAGGCTCTAATACCAATTGTGGGAATTGAACTCGTGGCATATGAGTTAGGAGTATGATGGGCTAACCACTTTCCCAAAAAGCCATGGTTGAGGAGTACGAGTTCATTTCCCACACATCCCATATATATTTGCACACAAAAAACCAGGCATTGACTTTCAGCTATGAATTGACCTCATGACCTACCACTTAGGAGTATGAGTTCAATTCCCACACATCCCATGTATACTTTCAAATAAAAACCAGGCATTGACTTCTAGCTTAAAGTCAATGCCCAACTTTTTTGTGCAAATATCTATGGGATGGAAATACTGCAACGTGCATAAAAAGACATATATGATACCAAAACTCAATGCCTACACTCATTCGTTATTGTGTGGCCCGTGGAACAAGAAGAGAGAGCCTAGAAGTGGCACAATCCACACTTGCTGATGACTGATGAGCTTCGCTCTATACTTCCAAAATTCCAACTTCCATCCCATAGATATATGCACATACGTAGGCGTGTGATCAAGCTTCCTCTAAAAAAAGTATATATTCTCTTACTTTTTAACTTCAACCATGAGAAAGCGAGAAAAAAAGAAAGAGAGAGAGAGAGAGAAAGAGAGAGAGCGAGATATGCTTTTTCACAGGCCAAAGACTCGCGGCAAGGAAAAAAGCAATGTCTTTGAATATTTGATTATATTTTCTTGGGTAAAATCATATTGAAGTTAAGCTCCGGTCGTAATGCATCTAAATAATCGAGATAATCTTAGACCGATGCAAAAGGTACCCAGAATATATAATCTCAAGCAATTGAGTTCACACAAAAAAATTCAAGTTCAACATGCGTGTTAGATATCAAATGATCTCTACAATTTCAAATAATTTTAGTTCATAGATATACATCGACACAACTAATTGTTGTTCTTGAAATTGTCTAATGATGTCAAAGTAGTGGGATCATATTGTAGTTTTTTCTTGCTCATTTCCTTTTTGTTTGATCCAAGTATAAATGCAAATTCTCATAAAATAAGGCCTTTTGTAGTCCATGTCATAATTCTCTCTTGAAAGAATGAGATAAGGTATTGTAAAATTAGCCGAATTTGGCTACCTTTGAGTATTCAAAATTTTGAAAATATGTCAAAAATCTGCGTTTCTTTGTAGGGATTTTAAACGTTCTATATGAAAGTAAGGATGTTTTAAAAACATTCAAAAAATACTAGCTCAGCACGTAGAGTTCTTCTTTTATTGACATAGTTCTCATTTTTTGAGTAATGTGAAAGGTTCCATGATAGTGTGATGCAAGTTTAACTTTAGGATGTTGTAGAATTTTTTCCAAATTTCTTTTAATAATATATAACCATACTACATCATTTTCTTAAATTCTTTTTCTAGCTACGTTTTATTACCATTATTAGTGAAACATTCTTGACTTTTTGTAATGTGTAAATAAACATTGTGAGGTATCGAATTATGAACTTGAGCAATAGAATCAGCCATAGAAATATCGGTTTCAGTGAGTGACATGTAAATGGGAAGCTTTTTACCATAAACAATTTCAAAAGGTGCACAATGAGTAGTTGTATGTGTTGTGTTATTGTAAGCAAAGTGAAGTACGAATAATCTCACATCCCAATTAGTGGGATGATCTAATGAATAAGAATACAATATATCAATAATAGTTCTATCTATGGCTTCACTTTGCCCATTACTTTCTTGATGAAGTGTAGAACTAAGGTCTATTTTTGAACCAAAATGTTGAAACAATGCAACCAAGAAACGATTGCAAGAACAAACATCACGATCAAAAAACATGACTTTAAACCATTATGTGGGAAAATACTTTTAATATATAACTTAGCACCTTGGGGTGTAGAACATCTTTTTAAATGGAAATAAATATTAATATTTACTAAACCTATCAACTATTGTCCAAATTATGTCCTTATGAGATGAAATTAAAAGAAGAATATTGCTAAAATGCATAGAAATCTCTTCCCATGGTTCATTCAGAATAGGAGGTGGCATTAAGAATCCAAATGCTTTTCCATAATGAAAATTGACATGTTAACATACAATGAATTGGGAAACATAATGTGAAATATCTTTTTCTATATGGGGCAAAAAAAAGAATCTTTGCAAGTAGATTTTGTGCTTTGTATGATCTTATGTCCCATATATGATGGTTGATGCATTTCGTTCATAGCAAAATCTATAAAAGCCTGAGTGATGCATAATTTGTGTTGAAAATAAAGGAAATCATTATGAAATGTATACTTTTCATGCCTTGAAGATGAAGAGTTATTGAAATTAATCCATGCATGTGAGAAATACAAATTTGAATCATAAGTAGGAATCATGTACTAAAATGAATGAATATGAATGGCAAAAATGTTTTGGGCAAAAATGGAATGTAACTGCATTGATGGAGAAGAATTATGGGCATTTGGAAGAACAATAGCTTCATGAGGTTGATATTGAATCATAGGCTGAAAAATTTGAATAAAAGAAGCACATTTAATATTTCTATTAGAAATTGATAGTTGATTTAATAAGTGTTTAGTAGCTTATTTGTCTGTTTTGGTTAATACCTTAGATCCCATAAGGTAGTGTTTCCAAATCCTTAAATCATGAAAAACTATTGATAACTCCGTATCATATGTACTATATTTCTTTTCAAAGTGCTTACTTTTCTACCTTTTTAGTGCTATGGGATGATTTTTTTTTGCATCACAACTACATCTATACTTGAGCCACTAGCATGTGTAACTACATGAAAAGGTTGTGTAGAACCAAGTAACTACAAAATAGGTGCATGTGAAAGTGTATATTTGAGTTATTCAAAAGATTGTTGTTGTGCTAACCCCCATTCAAATGTTAGTTTCTTGTTCAATAATGAATCAAGTGCAAATGCTAAATAAGAAAATCTTCTAACAATCTTCCTATAGAAACTAGCCAACCCAAGATAAAAACATACATCATTAATTGATTGAGGTACATGCCCTTCTAGAAACACTGATTTTATTTGTGTTTACATGTGCTCCTTGACTAAAAACAATATTGACTTAAATTTTCTCGTTTATTTTGGAAAACGTAACTCTTTCTAGGATTAGTAGGAAGTGTGTCCTGTCATAACAAACTAAGAACTATTTCTAAATGCGTCTTGTGCTCACTTTCATTCTTACTACAAACAAGTATATCATCGAATTAGAAAACTAGAACAAAAGCTAGATAATCAAGAAAAAATCTTATTCATCATACATAGAAATATAGAAGGACCATTTCTAAGTCCTAAATGCATTACTAGAAACTCATAATTCCCTTTTTGAGTCCTAAAAGGATTATTTTAAATATTGCTATGCATCATACCTATTTGATGGTAACCAAATTTAAGGTGAATGTTAATAAAGATAGGGGCTCCTCAAAGTTTATCAAGCAAGTCATCTATCCGAAGAATAGGGTATTTATCCTTAATTGTGATGTAGTTGAGGGATTTATAGCCAATGCATGTCATATAGATTTTATGTTTTTTCTCAACTAAGAGAACATGTGCTCCAAATCGGGATGAACTATAAAAAATCCTTAACACGGTTTTGTATTTCATTTTGATAAAAATGTTCATGCCTATAAGGTTCTTTATGAGGAGGAGTACTGTCAAGAATTAGATCTTTATTATGGTTAAGGAAAGGCAAACCCAGTGTCACATCATAAGATTGTAAAGGGGCAATTAAGAATTTTTGTGCATGTACATATGAACCTATAGAAATCTTAACAATATGCACTTACGTTGTTACATTATATCAACATCCATGAAATGTAGCCTTAACTTTATGCAAGGAAGGAAGCATCTTTAATTTGATTTCCTAGACTAACGATTGTAAGATAAAATCATGAGATCTACTATCATGATGTAAAATATTAACAATTTGATTATTAATATTATACCCTGCATGCAAAGTAAAGAATGAATAGAAATTTTGTTGTCCAAAGTACTTAAATCTTTTTCTAGTGCTTCCTGCATCCAAACAAGAGAAACTTCTTCCTGGAATGCCCCCATGTTGTGCATTTGGAACACAATAGGTTTCATAGGGAGAGGTTGCAATTGGCACTTTGCTTTAGTATGTCCATGATTACCGTAGCTCCAGTAGGTGATATGTGGTCTCTTCTATTGATCATCCATCATTCAAGTTTGAAGGTTAGGAGGTTTGGTACGTTGGACAGATGAGGAAATTGGTGGCATTGAATAGTTAGATTGAAGATCTCAGTGAAAACTAGAATACAAAGAGGTAGTAAAATTGCACTTCAAAGGGAATTAGGCTTGACAAAAGGTTTTGTTTGATGTGTTTGTTGCAGATGGATCTACTTGATAATGGGTTGAAACTCCTTCTTTACATCATGAGCAAACGAAATAGCTCTACAAAGCATTGTAGGCTAGAGTTTGTGAGGCTTGGCTTGGATCCCATCTCCAAACCCTCTTCATACTTCCTTTGTAGGGTGACTTTAGGCACATCTTTAGGCATGTGAACAAGTAAAAGATTGTGCAAGAACCAGTTCATGTTAGTAGTGGTACCACCCTCCTTCCATGTGAACGTGGTCCATGAGTGAGGAACATGTAGAAAAAACTAAGAAGGAAGAAAATATTCTTTAAAAATTCTCTTGAAAGGCCTTCCATGTCGTCGACCAATCTAGACTATGCCATGACACATTCCACCAGAGTTGAAACATGTAAAATAATGCATTTAGAAAGAGATGAGAATTTTCATGTACATTTCGCAAAAAGGACAAAGTGAGACAAGGGATAGTTTTACCAAGGTCTCATAAGTTAGAACCTTAGAGCTAAGAGGTCTCAAGGTAACTTTGACACCTTAGAACAGAAATCTAAGAACACCTTCAAGTTTAGGATGCTTATAAAATAAGTATCTAGTTCATACGTAGTTACTATAACTACTTAGCTATGCCTTCTAGTGCACATTTGTATGTGTATAGAACAAAGAAGTTTATATCACAAGAAAAATAGACTTCAAATTTATGGAATAAAAGGGGAAAATCAAGTTTGATTAGAATGCCATAGTTAGAAATAGTAAAATAAAAGTCGTGTAAAAACTTTCTCGATTTAGGAGTTGAGACATAGACTTTAGAGTTGCTAGCTTTATAGAAGGAATCATATCTTGATTCTATAATAGTTTAGTACAGGCAGATAGGGTAGTTTCATCTATCTATCTACCTAACAATAAAGAATAGAGATCCTAGGTGGACTCTTTTTCATTAAGCAATCAAGGAAGTTTGTAGGTCAAGAACTCAAGAGTGGCCATGATACACAGAAATGCAAGGTTTTTCTAAAGCGAACAATGCAAGTGTGTGGGTCAGATACTCAAGAGTGGCCAAGATATACAGAAAGGCAAGGTTTGCAAAGAGTAAATAAGGCAAGGCTATAGTCTAAGTCCTTAGCAAGGAGTGAGATAAGCTTATATAGTACCACACAGTTTACATTTATTAGACAAGGCAAGGTTATCTCCAATACGGAATTATTATACAACAATGCAAGGTCTACACCTAAGAAAGTTAGTTCTAGATGACAGACAAGTTAACAAGCAAGTTTCATGTTTCTATTTATAGTACATCATAAATAGTGACCAAGTAGACTGAGCAAGTTTGAGCATGAGGAGAGATGACTACTGTTCCGTGGAGAATTAGATCTCCAAGAGATGCAATTTGTAAATGCTACCAAGTTCCTTAAAATTGATTGTATGTTTATTTGTTTTCTATAATTTAATGCATTCATCATGTATTATGATGGATTCATGCAGTCATGGAAACTCTATTGGAATGCTTCAGTACTTTCAGCGATAGTAAGAGCAGAATTCCAAGAGTTCTCCTTGAAAGAATTACAGAAAAAAGGGCTGATTAGATCGCATTATTCACCCTTTTGCAATATGAGTTCTTCTAGTGAAGATGAAAGACGGATCTGATAGGATGTGCATTGATTACCGAGCACTCAATAAGATTACTATCAGACACAGATATCATATGCCTAGAATTTGAGGATCTTTTAGAGACTCTAGATGGAGCCGTTGTATTTAGTAAAATATATTTTACAAGTGGCTACCATCATATTAGAGTAAGAGATCATGATATGACTCAATTAATCCACAGAAGATTCAGTTGTATCTTTTGAGGATATAGTATCTATTGATGGGATTCAGATGGATACCAAGAAGGTTTCAATTATATTATCTTGACCTATTCCTCAGGATGAGGGGTTGTTACGATCATTTTTAGGACTTTTTGATTTATATAAAAAATTCATCTCTTCATATTTGTCAATAGCAGCTCTAATACTCAACGTGGTAGAACCACAAAAACCCTTTTAGTTAGAGACAAATGCTAGTGGCATAATGATTGAGCAAGACAATCAACAATCGATGATTATATGAAGCCTAGGAGTGAAGAATTGAAGAAAAGATTGAAGCCTAAGAGCATGAAATGAAGTAGAGGTTCAGAGAAAGATGTTCTATATACACATGTATATTAGCTTTGTAAATACTTCACAAATACTTGAAGTAATGGCGAATCCTTACTCATATGTATATATATACACTTGTATATAGTCATGATATATATGAGAGATGAAGAATAGAGAGATAGAGAGGATTAGATCATAAGTTGAATGAGAATCATCCATCAGATGTAAGATGAGTTGAATAGAAGACATTTTTTGAGAATTGCATGTTGATCTGTTCTCCATTTCTCTTTTTGTGCTTGATCATTTTAGAAATCCTTTTACAAATGTCTAAGTATATAGTTAATGCATCTATGGTTAAGGTTTGAGAGGCTAATTGTAATCAGGCTCAGAGAATTGTAAGTAGGACCATTTGTATGTGAAGATGTGATAAGTGTCTTTTGAAATAGGCGCAAATTTGATGATCAAACAATTGATCAAATCTCAGTGTATAGTGTAAATTTTTAATACAAATCAGGAGTCAAAATCTAAGTTGCAAGGTAAGCCATCTATGTCTAAAAGCAATTTATTAAACGGGTTATATTTTGTGAGAACCAACTATTTAAGGTTGTATATGTAAAAGTTGCATGTAGAAAGTGCTTGTTTCAGACATAGGTTTACTTATTGAAGTAAATATAAATTTTTCTAAGTTCTTTTAGAGAATTTTAACTTGGAATAGTTGTGTAAATACTAGAAGAGTGTTGTGTCAAATTTTCATAGAAAAATTTAATCATTTCATCGGTCAATGAGTGAATTTTGTGAGGCACACTTTTTTGAGTGAAGCTAGTTTTCAAAGAGAAACTGAGTGTTCATATTTTGGTAAACGATTTCAAAATAAGTGAAAGTTTTCAGCTATACTTGTCATAGAGGTGTTCAAAACACAAGTGTAACTTTTCTTTTGCAGATTAATCATCTCCATCAGTGGTATCAAAGTAGGAATAATCAGATTTGAAGAAAACAAAGACCCCGCTTGAAGGTTCAAAAGGACAAAGTGTAAAGGAAAATCTAAAGGGAGACACACGAGAGCAATCAAAAGGATCAAAAGGAGTAGATTTCAAAGCTAAGGTACATTCATTACTCATAAGGTTGAGGTGAAGAAAGGACGGGAGATAGTCTCCGAATTGAGAAGTTGGATAGAGAGAACTATCCAGCTTGATCTATGAGGATGGAAGCTCATCTTATGAGAAAAGATCTGATGTGATACATCACAGGAGAAGAAGAGAAGCGAGATTTCAAAGATCCTCGTGTTCCAACTAGGGAGGATCTTGCAGATTTAAAGATTTGGATGAAGAATGATGCCCAAGCAAGGAGCATTATCTACATGGCAGTAAATGACTAATTGCTTCCTCATATTAGAGGACTTGAAAGTGCAAGTGATATATGGAGTGCTTTGGAGGAGCATTTTTAGAATACAACCAAGTCAAGGAAAGCATCAATATGGGCATAGTTTACCACATTTAAGAAGAAGGCTTCATAATGAATATCTGATTATGTGACAAAGATGAAAGACATTGTTGATTCCTTAGGTGCAGTTGATGAAGAAATTGAAGAAGATAAATTTGTAAGACAAATTCTCACATGTCGAAGAGGAGATGAGTAGTGGAAGGCTTTAATATTGTCAATAGAACTTTCATTGGATCATTTTACTCTTCATTTAGCTCAAGTGCTAGGACATATGCTAAATTTTGAGAATGATGTCAAAGGAGATATTGATAACAATAGAGGTCATGCAATGTATTCTAAGGATAAGAAGAAAGCTATCAAAGGAAAGCAACAATCAGTTGAAGATGAAGGTACTTCAAGTCAAGCAAACTTCCTCAGAGGAAGAGGAACTGGCAAAAGTAGAGGAAGAGGCAGAAATAACAAAGATAATGTCAAAGCTTGCTGGATATGTGGTAAGAGCAATCATCTATCTCATGAATGTTGGCATAATAATCAAAGCAATGGTAACTTTAATCAGAATTTTAACCGAAGAAAAAGAGGTGGAAGAAATCAAAGAGGAGATTACAGAGGTAGAGGTGGTAGGAGTTTCTTTGGAAGAAAGGAGGAATAAACTTCCAAAACCAATCCTACAATAACACCTACTACAATTATGCAATAGATCAGAAAGAAGATTTAACTCTTATTATGAATGCAACATGTGAAGCTTCAAATGAAGACTTAAGGGTATTCTATATTGACTTAGGTCACCTAAGTGAATACATTGCTTTGATGATTGATTTGGATCATAAGGCAATCAATCATATAGTTCAAACAGGTGACAATACAAACCACAAGGTAAAGTCAATTGGATCAGTTAAAGACAAAGATGGAAGTACTCTCTTGAGTAAGGTTTTGTATGTACCTACAATTCCAGAGAATTTGATTAGTGTTGGACAAATTGTGTAAAAAGGATATGAGGTGAGGTTCACTAATGATGGAGTTTATGTTGAAGACCCTAGACAAGGGTATAAGAAAATTGTTATAGGAAAGAAAGAAGGAAGGCTCTTCACATTGAGAATACAAGGTAATGTTGGGCATGCCATGTTTACATATGGAGAGCAAAAGGTGTCTGAGTTGGATCTTTGGCATCAGCGACTTGGACACTTCAATGAAAAAGGTATCACACAGATGATTAATAATGGTTCAGTACTTGGATTACCTAATGTTGTAGGTCAACACATGACATATAGATGTGAAGCATGTCAATTAGGTAAGGCACATAACCAATCATATAATAAGTATGGTTTCATATTCAGAAAGACTTGAATTGGTACATACAGATGTGTGGGGTCCTTCAAAGGACTCTATAATAAATGGTTCAAGATATTATGTCATATATGTTGATGATGCTACCATGTGGATCATTATTTATGTGATCAAAGACAAGTCAGAAGTGTTTAGTACATTTAAACGCTATCATGCATATGTAGAAAGAGTTATAGGACAAAAATTGAAGAGGTTAAGATGAGATGGAGGGGGAGAGTATTTTTCAAATGAATTCAGTGATTATTTGTGGAATCCAGGTATAAAGAGAGAAGTTACTTGCAGGTATTCTCCTCAACAAAATGGTGTAGTAGAAAGGAGAAATAGAACTCTTGCTGAGTTTGCAAGATAAATGATGAAAGAAAAGAATTATCCTAATTATTTGTGGGTTGAGGCTATAAATACACCCACATACTTGGTTAATAGACTACCATGTAAAGCTTTGCACGGTATGACACCATATGAAGCTTGGTGGGGTAAGAGACCTATATTAGATCATTGCAAAGTATTTGGTTGCTTAGCTTATAATTATGTTCCCTTTCAATTAAGGAATAAATTGGAACCAAAGGCTGAAAAATATGTATTCATTGGTTATGATGATAAGCAAATGGGATACAGGTTGTGGAGTCCATCTACAAAACAATTTCTTGTATCAAAGGATGTCATATTTTATGAGCAAAGTACTTGGTATTCAGGTACAAATAATACTTATTCAGTTCTTGAAGAAACATTGAATTAGAAGAAAGGTAAATCAAAGGTTCGAATCTTTGAAGAAGAAGAGAATAATGAAGCACTAGTTGAAGTTGAGGAAATGCCAAGGTTTGATCTAGAATGTGTTGAAGCAAGAAACTTCAAGAAGTGGAGAACTCAGAAGGTAATCAAGGCAAAAATGGCAACCCACAAGGTATAATTACGATACTTCATTCTTGACTACTAAAGATTATGCTTAGATGATAAAAGCAAATGAAGACCCATCTACATATGATGAAGCCAAAGGAAAGGAGAATTGAGAAAAAGATATCAAGGAAGAGTATGATGCACTCATTGAGAATGAGACTTGAGAATTGGTACATAAACCAATTAATCAAAAGATAATTGGATGTAAGTGGGTTTACAAAATAGAAAGATTTATAGATGGAAGTGTGTCTAGGTAAAACGCCAGACTTGTTGTAAAAGGATATGCACAGACATATGGTGTGGACTATGATGAAACTTATAGTCATGTTGCAAAGATGACAACCATAAGGACTCTCATAGCTATTTCTGCTTGCAAAGGTTGGAAATTATCTCCATTAGATGTGAAGAATGCATTTTTGAATGATTACATTTCAGATGAAGTGTACATGGAACAACTAGATGGTTATAAAGATCAATTTTATCCGGATCATGTGTGTAAGCTCAAGCGAGCTTTCTATGGCTTGAAGCAAGCCCCAAGGGCATGGAATTACAAGCTTGTAAAGTTATTGAAGGAACTTTGTTTTCAAGCATCAAAGGTAGATAGTAGCTTGGTAGTCAAAGCAAGTGAAGATGGGTTTATCTATGTTTGTATTTATGTTGATGACATAATACTTATAGGTACAGATGACAAAGCATACAAATGCTTAAGAAGCAGATGGAGAAAGAATTCAATATCAGTGACTTGGAAAATTTGTCATATTTCTTGGGAATGGAGATTTGATATACACAAAATGAAGTATATGTAACTCAAGAAAGGTATTTGAAGAATTTGCTAATCAAATTTAAAATGGAAGATTGCACGATAGCACCAACTCCAATGGAGGTGAATCACAAATTGAGTAGATATGGAGGAGAAGAATTCAAAGACATGAAGCTTTATCAGAGTTTGGTGGGTAGCTTGATTTATGCTACATTAACAAGGCTTGATCTATCATATGTAGTTGGATTTTTATTTGAGCTCATGCATTGCCCAAGAAAGGTACATTGGATTGCAGGACAAAGGGTACTCAGATATATCAAGGGTACACTTGAAGAAGGTTTGTATTATGGGTTCACATCAGATACAAGCATCAAGATTTATACTAATGCAGATTGGGCACGTAACTCTGATGATAGATCAACACATGGGTATCTATTTTATGTGGGAGATAAGTTAATCACTTGGTGTTCTTAGAAGCAACATACAGTTGCTTTGTCATCCACAATAGAGTATAAAGGTATGGTTCAGTATAAAGGTATGGTTGAAGCTACAAAGGAGGTTATATGGTTAACGAATCTCATGAAGACTTTTGAAGTCATTCAGAGTACTCCTATCATTTGTGGAGACAACATGAGTTCTTTACATTTGGCATCTAACCCTCTGTTTCATGCCAGGAACAAACATATTGAGATCCTATATCATTTTCTGAGAGAGAAGGTTGTTGATAAAGAAATAGAAAGAGAAGGTTGTTGATAAAGAAATAGAAATCATGCATACTCCTACAAAGGATTGACTTGTGGATATGTTGAAAAAGAGTTTGGATGGACCCAAGTTGCAGAGATTTAAAGACTTGGCAGGGATAAAGATGATGGTTGTAATCACAATTGATGATTGATGGGGAGCTGTTGGAGCAAGACAATCAACAATTGATGATTATATGAAGCTTAGGAGTGAAGACGTGAAGAAAAGATTGAAGCCTAAGAGCATGAAGTGAAGTAGAGGTTCAAAATAACATGGTCTATATATGCATGTATATTAGCTTTGTAAATAGTTCACAAATACTTGAAGTAATGATGAATCCATACTCATATATATATATATATATATATATATATATATATATATATATATATATATATATATATATATATATATATATATATATATATATATATATATATCTGAGAGATGAAGAATAGATGAGAATAGAGAGGAATAGATCATAAGTTGAATGAGAATCATCCATCAGATGTAAGATGAGTGGAACAGAAGAAGTTTTCTAAGAATTGTGCATCTATCTTTTCTCCATTTCTCCTTCTGTGCTTGATCATTTGAGAAATCCTTTTGTAAATGTCTAAGTCCATAGTTAATGCATCTATGGTTAAGGTTTGAGAGTCTAATTGTAATCAAGTTGAGAGAATTGTAAGTAGGAACATTTGAATGTGAAGAAGTGATAAGTGTCTTTTGAAACAGGTGCAAATTTGATCATCAAAGAATTGATCAAATCTCAGTGTATAGTGTAAAGCTTTACATAAATGAGGAGTGAAAATCTAAGTTGAAAGGTAAGCCATCTATTCTAAAAGCATTTCATTAAACATGTTATATTTTGTGAGAACCAACTCTTTAAAGTTGTATATGTAAAAGTCGCCTGTAGAAAGTGCTTGTTTCAGAGAGAGGTTTACTTATTGAAGTAAATCTAAAGTTTTGTAAGTTCTTCTGGAGAACTTTAACTTGTACTATTTGTGCAAACACGAGAAGAGTTTTGTGTCAAATTCTCATAGAAAACCTTAATCATTTCATTAGTCAATGAGTGAATTTTGTGAGGCTCACTTTTGTGAGTGAAGCTAGTTTTCATAGAGAAGCAGAGTGTTCATATTTTGGCAAAAGATTTCAAAATACTTGAACGCTTTGAGCTATACTTTTCATAGAGGTGTTCTAAACACAAGTGATAGCTTGGGACCTTGGTGACCTGGCCCTTCTCCCTCACACACATGGACTGATCCCTATGGATCATATGGATTGATCCCTATGGATCAATGATCCCTGTGGATCAAATGCACTGATCCGTGTGAATCAATGTCTGACACTCTCTCCCCCTTCTAAAGATCATTGTCCTCAATGATCAATGCGGGAAAGTACTTGCAAACTAGAGTTTCTGATTCCCAAGTAGAGTCAGTAAATGATAATCTTCTCCATGCTACTAGATACTCCTCCATGGCACGCTTCCTCAATCGCTTCTGTCTATGATCTAGTATCCTATTAGGAGAATGATTTGTGCTATTACATTATTGCAAAGAAACAATACCTTCTATTAGATTATCCTCCCTAAAAATGTACTTTCGAAGTTTACTAACATGAAACATGAGATGTCCTCTACAATCTGGAGGAAGCTCTAATAGGTATGCACCGTCACTTAGCTTTTTAACTATCTTCCAAGATCCACAAAACCTTGGTGATAGCTTACTTTCCTATCGATACTGAAGTAGATCTAGCTAGTACTTGATAAAAGACTCTATCTCCCTCCTCAAAGGATCTAGAAGATTTCTTCCTATCATCATACTCTATAGCTCTATCAGCTGCTTGCTTCATCTTGGATTTAGCTATTTCTAAATTTTCTTGGATGTTCGCTAAGAAATTTGAAGCAATAGGACATTGTTATGGCATACCTATGGTACTGGGAGCATTCAGATTCATGTCGTAGTTCATCTCAAAAAGAAAATCAACTAGTGGCGAATAACTATCCCAATTTGTCTAGCTCTGAGACACATATGCCCTCAACATGTCCTCTTAAAAATTGTTTGACCCTCTCGGTCCTGTGAATCTGACATCCCTATCTCAAACTATGGATGTCGACAACCCATACAATCTAAAGACATCCTAACATTTTTATTCCTATAGAAAGATCTCTTAGACCTCTTTATAGAGAGTGGTTGCAACCCATCGTTTGGCTTCAGTTCTCATCATCTTGAGAGCTTGAAGTTTACCCATTCAACCTCAAGGACCCTCGTCCAAGCATCGTTTTGAAGCACAACTTATCGAGAGAGACTTGGGATGCTATTTGGAAAGCGTGTGGATCATCTTCAACACCTCTACACACACTTGCAAATTGTTGTTTGGACCTCTAAATAAGTCTGTTGTCGATTTATATGTATTGATGCTCTCTTTTTGCATCATATTGCATATAGGAGAGCAAGTTTTGCATAGTACCTAGAATAGCATGCACGTAGTTAAGACGTGGATTCCTATTATGCGGTACATGTATTCTTCTTGCAGGGACAGGTATGTATTTTTCTTGCAGGTTAGCAAGGAGAAAAAATATCAATTTTTCAAGATGTGTAATCCCCTTTCGATCTATTTGTGAATAGATTTTGCCTGCCGACATGATTCTCATGAAAATTGCTTATCGTAATTTTTCTAGTTTTCAGAGTTGCATAGTTATGCTACCAAAAGTTTTAGAAAACTAGTATGCATATGCATCAAGCATAGAACATACTAAAAGTTTCTTATTTCTTCATGTTTCATTGAGCAAAGGCCTCTGATTTGTTTATTTTCCACTGCCATTTACTTGTTTCTAGTATACATTAAATATACAAACTATATAATGATCAAGATGAATGATTAGTAGCATTCTCATCAAAGAATCATATAAGCTTATGGATATCTAGTAGATATCACAAGGATGAGCCCAAGAGTAGTCTTAAGACAAGGGAAAATTTTGTCAAAGGCATAAGAATGAGGAACTTAATAGTTTCATAGCTAAGAATTGTAGGATTTCTAGTTAGAACCTAGAATAGAGGATAGTGTTGGTACATTTGGCAAGCCTTGATGCTTGACCAAATACCAAAGGTTTACTTCACAACTTCCGTGTGACTATCCATATGTCACATATGAACACCTCTTGTAAAATCCATGAGTTTAACTCAAGATAATTGTAAAAGAGAGTAATAGAGAGAATCTGATGACTTTACAAGCTTTACTTCATACCAACAAAATGGTTTGAATCAAATCAATTAGAATCCTAAAAGGTAGGATCACTTTTCAGGTGGCAGATTCAAAACTCAAATTGAAAACACATCTATAAAAGACCTTGACTTTTAGTCGCAGGTAGAAAAAGCAAGAAGAAGGACACATCGAGCTTTGAGCTTGTGGGCGCACTAAGCTCACACATGTATGAGTAAGCCTACATCATCTCCCTTGTATCATACATTCATAATATTATACATTTGATTCAATTTATGCAAGTCATTTGGTATCTACTATTGTCTGCTCCTAAGTACTCATTTCAATGAATTTGTTTTGAGGCGTTCTCAACGTATACTTATCCAATCAATGTGATTCAACTTGGGATATGTAGCTTAGTACTTTGTGAGATATGTTCTCTGCACGTCACATATGTCTGATCACTATCATCTTCCTAAAAAGTCTAGATTATCCAATCAATGTGATTCAACTTGGGATATGTAGCTTAGTACTTTGTGAGATATGTTCTCTGCACGTCACATATGTCTGATCACTATCATCTTCCTAAAAAGTCCAGATTACACCCCTAACTTCTTAATGTGATTTTGCATCATATACTCATCCTAAATTAGTGAAGTAACTTCCTAAAGAAAGCTTAGGATTATAATTAGCTATTTCTAAAAGATCTTGGTTCAATTGCAATCATTAAGAGCACTAACTAAATAATTGAGAGAGACCAAGTCCCAAAATACCAAGTTTTTGAAGTCTCCAATCTTGAAAGTTATCTATTTTGATGTAACTATTTGAGGATGATGCTCCAGGGTACATTATGGATCCAAATGCATGTTTGGGAAGCTAAAGGTGTCTACTAAGGTACTCTGAAGCGACATTGGCAGGTGTCGAGCAGGATTTGTGCAGCACCACCTCATCTTTGGAGTGTATCCAACCATCTCTTCATAGTGGTATCAGAGTTATTATCAACTCAACATGGGAGATGGATTCCCATCATCAATTGCCAGATTGGATCAAGGTAATTACTTTGATTGGTCTATTAGAATGAAACCACATCTAAAAGTTAGAAATCTCTATGGTTACATCTCTATAGATGAGTTAATGCGAATACTCAAGAGCAAAGGGAAACCTACTCAAGAAGAATTAGAAAGATTATCAATATGGTGCTCAAAGGATGCCTTGGCGAGGTCGTATCTTCTCATTCTCAATTTTTGATTTCTTGCTTTCACACATTAGGAAATTTAAAACATCACAATAAATGTGGAATGCACTTGACGCATTCTTTTCTTCAAGTACTAGAGCAAGCAAGAACCAACTGTGGATGGAATTCACAAAACTCAAAAAGATGCCCAAGAAAAATGTGACTGATTATGTCACTAAAGTGAAGGACCTAGCTAATCAACTTGGAAGCACTGGAGAAGTCATTGAAGAGGAACAGATTGAGAGACAAGTGATCAATGGAATCAAGGTAGATGATAAATGGGAAGCATTAACTACAGCAATGGATCTATACATGGAAATGTAGGTGCCTGACTTCAATACTCTAATGGGGCAACTATTCACTCATGAAGCCAAGCTTGTGAAGAACAATGACAATACAAAAGGTAATCAATCCTCTACCCTATACACTAATAATAACAAGAGTAAGGATAGTAAAGGTAAAAGCAAGAAACCTGATGATGAGACTAGTATCTCCCAAGCTAACTTTGCAGGAAGAGGTAGAGGTACAAGAGGAAGAGGTAGAGGAGGTAGACAAGGAAGGGGGACATTCCAAAGCACCTCTCCATGTGCCATATGTGGATTGACTAACCATACAAGTGAGAATCGTTTCAAGAACCCTAGAAATGAAATAGGAAGAGGATTTAATAGAGGAAGCTATGGAAGAGGAATATCAAAGAATTTCAATAACTACTACAACAACTACTACAACAATTACAATAACCAAGGAGGCTATAGAGGAAGAAGAGACTACAACAATTACACTGAAGAGCAGACACAAGAGGACTCACTTTTGTTGATGAACATGACCATGAGGCAAGGTAAAGCAGATGAGCATGTGTTCTATATAGATTCTAGTTGTTCAAATCATGTAGTAGGAAACGTGGCATTGTTATCTGACTTGGAGGATCCAAGGAACAAGCATGAGGTACAGAGAGGAGATGACATAAGGCAGTCAGTTGAAAAGATTGAAAATGTGAAGACTCAAGATGGAAATATGAATCTACTGAGGAAGGTATTGTATGTACCTACCATAACCAATAACTTGATAAGTGTTGGACAAATTGTAGAAAAAGGATTGCAAGTAAGGTTCAAAAGAAATGGATCATTTGTTGAAGATTCTCAACAAGGGTTCAAAAAGATTGCAAAAGGAGAAAAGTCAGGTAGACTCTTTACTTTTGAGTTACAAGACACTAGAAATATGGCACTTTTTAATTGAGGACAAACCTTATCAGAATTAGAAATGTGGCACAAAAGATTAGCTCACATAGGTGAAAGGCGTTTGAAGCAAATATGCAGGGATCAGAGTGTGCTTGGTTTGCCAAACATATCCAAGAAACACATGATATATAAGTGTAGTGCATGCCAATTTGGGAAGTTTCATGAACAACCTTTTATGAAAAAAGGTTTGATTTATGATGATCTATTGGAGCTAGTCCACACAAATGTTTGGGGACCTAGCAGAGACCCTTCAATTTTAGGATCAAGGTACTATGTGTCATTCATTGATGATTGTAGCAGATGGACTATACTTTCTTTTATGAAGCACAACGATGAAGTGTTCAATTGTTTCAAAAAAATATCTTACTCTTGTTGAAAACCAAACAGGGAAAACCTTGAAAAGGCTAAGGTCAAATGGATGGGGAGAATACTTGTCCCATGATTTTGATGCATATCTCCAAGATAGAGGCATTAAAAGAGAGATCAGTACTAGGTATACTCCATAACAAAATGGAGCAGCAGAAAGGAGGAACAGGACCATTGTGGAGGCAACAAGGTCCATGATTAATGAAAAAAAATTACCCAACTACCTATGGGTAGAGGTTGTGTCTATTGCCACTTATCGCATCAATAGGCTCCCATCTAAAGTGTTGGATGGGATGAAACAATATGAAGCTTGGAATGGAAGGAGACCTAGCCTAGATCATTGTAGAATATTTGGGTGCATAGCTTATGCACATGTTCCATCACAAATTAGAGGTAAAATGGATCCCGAGGAAGACAAATGTGTGTTTATAGGATATGATGTAAATAAAAAAGGGTAGAGGTTGTATAATCCAAGTACTAAAGGCTTTATTGTTAGTAGAGATATTGTCTTTGATGAAAACAACTCATGGTTTGCAGATGATTGCAGAAAAGTCAAGCTACAATATGACCTAGAGGAGGACTTTCCAACACTTCAAAAGGTAAATGATCAACAACATGAAGATTCAAGAGACTTTGATGATGATCAAAAGATACCAAGAAGGAATTTCAAAGTATGGAACAACAAAGGTAAAGAGAAGATGCAAGACTTGAGGGATATTGCAAAACCCTCTCCACAAACAATAAGGAGATCAAGTAGGGAAAATAAGAAGCCAAAAAGGTATGGATTTGACACTTCTTTGGTCATTAAACACTCAATCTATATTGCTCAAGATACTAACTCAGAGGAGCCATCAACATTTGAAGAAGGAGAGAAGAAATCAAATTGGAAAGAAGCAATGGAGGAAGAGATACAAGCACTCCAAAAGAATTAAACTTGGGACCTAGTTCCCAAGAAACAATCCATAAAGATCATTGGATGTAGGTGGATTTATAAGGTAAAAAGGAATTCTGATGGTTCAATAAATAGGTATGAAGTAAGACTTGTGGCTAAAGGGTTTGCTCAAACCCAAGGAACTGATTATGAGAAGACATTCTCTCCTATGGCAAAGATGCCAACAATTAGAGTTCTCATGAGTATAGGTGCTTCAAGGAATTGGAACATTTATTAGTTGGATGTAAAAAATGCATTCTTAAATGGTTGGATTTTAGAGGAGGTGTACATGACACAAACTCCTGGATTTGTTGAAAAAACACATCTTGAATATGTGTGCAAACTTAGGAAAGCTCTCTATGGTCTCAAGCAAGCTCCTAGAGCTTGGAACCATATACTTGTTACATTCTTGCAGGACAAAGGATTCAAATTGAGCAAGGCTGATTCTTTACTCTTCATTAAGAGGAATAACTCTGAAGTTGTATATTTATGTGTATATGTAGATGATATCATTCTTATAGGTAATTATGCAAATGGAATCAATAAGATCAAAGTCCAAATGAAGGAAGAATTCAAGATAAGTGACCTTGGATTGCTTACTTATTTTCTTGGATTAGAAGTTGTCTATACAGATCAAGGGATGTTCCTTACGCAAAGGAAGTACATTAAAGATAAGACTGCAAAGTTCAAAATGCAAGACACTAAGGTTGTAGGAACTCCCATGGAGGTCAATCAAAAGTTAAGTGCTCATGAAGGGGAACCAGTTGAAGAAATTACAAGCTACCAAAGTCTAGTTGGAAGCTTGAACTATGCCACCCTAACTAGGGTTGATATCTGTTATGGAGTGAGTGTTCTTAGCCAATTCATGCACACTCCTAGGAAATCTCACATAGATGCAGCCAAAAGGATATTAAAGTGTCTAACGGGAACAATCGATGAGGGCTTATATTATCCTTACACATCTAATTTAAGTGTAAAGGTTTTCAATGATGCAGATTGGGCAGGATCAAAAGACGATAGGAGAAGTACATCTGGATATCTATCCTTTGCAGTTCTTGGTCTTCCAAGAAACAACCTATTATGGCACTTTCCTCAATGGAAGCTGAATACAGAGCGTTAGCAAATGCAACTCAAGAAGCAATGTGGATCAAGAACCTATATACAGATTTAGGGTTGGATTTTGGCACTCCATATATATTTGGAGACAATACGAGCTCATTGCATTTAGCTGCTAATCCTATATTTCATGCTAGGACTAAGCATATAGAAGTCCATTATCACTTTGTTAGAGAAAATATTGCAAGCAAAGAGATACAATTCTCTTATGTATCTACAAAGATCTAATGTGCAGACATGATGACCAAATCACTTGATGGAAGCGAACTCAACATGTTCAAATCAATGAGTGGTTTTCAGGAAAGACGTATGGAATGAAGACTCAAGCATCTTAGGCTTGAGGGGCAGCTCTTGAAACATTTGGAAAGCCTTGATGCTTGATCAAATATCAAAGGTTTAGTTCACAACTTGGGTGTGACTATCCATAAGTCACATATGAACACCTCTTGTAAAATCCATGAGTTTAACTCAAGATAATTGTAAAAGAGAGTAATAGAGATAATATCATGACTTTGTGAGTTGTACTTTATAACAACTACATGGTTGGAATCAAATCAATTAGAATCCTAAAAGGTAAGATCATGTTTTAGGTGCAGATTCAAAATTTGAATTGAAGACACATCTATAAAAGACCCTAACTTTTAGTCGCGGGTAGAAAAAGCAAGAAGAAGGGCACATTGAGCTTTGAGCTTGTGGGTACACTAAGCCTACACATGTATGAGTAGGCCTACATCATCTCCCTTGTATCATACATTAATAATAATTATACATTTGATTCAGTTTATGCAAGTCATTTGATATCTACTATTCTCTGCTCCTAAGTACTGATCTCAATCAATTTGTTTTGAGGTGTTCTCTAGGTATACTTATCTAATCAATGTGACTCAATTTGCGATATGTAGCTTATACCTTGTAGTTTGCTGCTGTCGATTTTCATATCATTTGATTTAGTGCTTTGTGAGATAAGGTCTCTACAAGTCACCTATGTCTGATCACTGTCATCTTCCTAAAAGTCGGGATTACACCCCTAACTTCTTAATGTGATTTCTCATCATATTCGCATCCTTAATTAGTGAAATAACTTCCTATAGAAAGCTGAGGATTCGACTTAGCTGTATCTAAAAGTTCTCTAGTCAATTCCAATTAGCGAGAGAGCACTGACTGAATTACTGAGCAGGGCCAAGTCCCCAAATAGAAACTTTTTGAAGTCTCGAATCTTGAAAGTTATCTGTTTTGACATAACTATTTGAGGATGATGCTCCAAGGTACATTATGGATCCAAATGCATATTTGGGAATCTAAAGGTGTCTACCAAGGTACTCTGAAGCTACATTGGCAAGTGCAGAGCAAGATTTGTGCAGCACCACCTCATCTTTGGAGTGTATCCAACCATCTCCTCATAGATGGTTCAACCTCAAAGATTCCATAATCTAGAAGAATGCAAGTGTCACTGATCAAAATAAATAAAATCACAATTTGAAATTTAAAGTAATGCATTTAGAAAGAGATGAGAATTTCTTCAAGTAAAAAGAATTGCCCTTTTGTAGAAAGGACAAAGTGAGACAAGGGATAGTTTTATCAAGGTCTTGTGAGTTAGAAACTTAGAGGTAAGACGTCTCAAGGTGGTTTGATACCTTAGAAGAGAACTCTAAGAATACCTACATGTTTAGGATGCTTATAGATTAAGTATCTAGTTCATAAGTGGTTTCTATAATGACATAGCAATGAGTTCTAGTGCACATTTCTATGTGAAAAGAACAAAGAAGATTATTTCACAAGAAGTATAGACTTCGGATTTGTGGAAGTAAAAGGGAAAATCAATTTTGATTAGAATGCCACAAATAGAAATAGTAAAAGAAAAGTCATGTAAGAACTTCCTAGATTTGGAGGTTGAGACATACAATTAAGAGTTCCTAGCTTTATAGAAGGAATCGTATCTTGATTCCATAACAGTTTAATATGCCAGGCAGATGGAGTAGTTCTATCCATATATCTACTCAAGAGGGAAGAATAGAGATTCTAGGTGGACTCATCTTCATTAAGCAAGCAAGGCAAGTCTGTAGGCCAAGAACTTTAGAGTGGCCAAGATACATAGAACCGCACGATTTGCAGAGAGCAAAGAAGGCAAGTCTATGGGTCACATTCTCAAGAAGGGCCAAGATATACACAAAGGCAAGGTTTGCAAAGAGTAAACAAGACAAGGCTATAGTCCAAGTCCCTAGTAGAGAGTGAGATAAGGTTATATAGCAACACACAGTTTATGTTTATTAAACAAGGCATGGTTATCTCCAATCGGGAATTTTTATACAACAATGCAAGGTGTACACCTAAGAAAGTTAGTTCAGATGACACACAAGTTGAGAAGAAAGTTTGATGTTTCTATTTATAGTACATCATAAATAGTGACAAAGTAAAGTGATCAAGTTTGATCATGGGAGGTGATTGCTGATGCGTGGGGAATCAATCTCCAAGAGATGTGATTAGTAAATGCTACCAAGTTGCTAAAAATTGATTGTAAGTATATTAACTTTCTATAATTCTATGCATTCATCATGTATAATGATGGATTCATGCAGTCATGGAAACTCTAGTTGGAATGCTTCAGTGCTTTCACTGAAAGTGAGAGCAGAATTCCAAGAGTTTTCCTTGAAAGAATTACAAAAAAAAGGGCAGATTAGACCCAGCTATTCACCCTTTTGTAGCATCAATTCTTATAGTGAAGAAGAAAGACGGATCTTATAGGATGTGCATCACCTACTAAGCACTCAATAAGATTACTATCAAACATAGATATCCTATGCCCATGATTGATGATCTTTTAGAAACTTTAGATGGAGCCATTGTATTTAGTAAAATAGATTTTACAAGTGGCTACCATCCGATTAGAGTAAGAGATCATGATATGACTGAGTTAATCCAGAGAAGACTCAGTTGTATCTCTCAAGGATAGAGTATATATCAATAGGATTCAGATGGATACCAAGATGGTTTCAGTTATATTATCTTGACCTACTCCTTAGGATGAGGGGCTGTTACAATCATTTCTAGGACTTTTTAATTTCTATCGGAAATTCATCTCTTCATATTCCTCGATAGGAGTGCCTATGACAAACTTGATTCAAGGAAAAGTTCCATTTGCATAGAAGCAAGAGCAACATGATAGTTTTGATACTCTAAAACAATCTGTTTTAGAGGCTCTTATACTCAAGTGGTAGATCCAAAAAAACCATTTGAGTTAGAGACAAATGCTAGTGGCATAAGCCATAGGGTCAGTTTTGAGCCAACAAGGTAGTCCAGACTATGAATAGGAGTTGTATGTAGTGGTGTATTCACTTAAAGTCTAGAGACACTATCTTTATGGTGTAGACTTTAAGGTATACATATATCACCATACACTTAAGTATTTTATTCTATACTTAGCCAGATCTTCGAGGCTTTCAGGCTCATTGGGCTGAGCTCATGTAGGAGTTTCACATGGACATCCTATATAGAAGAGTAAAAAGAAAATAGTTGTGAATGCATTATCATGGATAATGTATCAAATGAGCTTTACAGCTCTAGAAAGCTCATTGCTTGAAGACATAAAGGAAGCATAGGTGGAAGATCCACATTTGTTTGAGCCATTAGTACTGACTCTATTATAGGAGAAGGGACAAGTCTAGTTGTTTCTTCCCCTAGCAGAGCGAACAAGTCCATTCTTTGTTCCAGTTTCTCACAAAAAAATGGAATAGTTAGACGGAAAGGAAAGGTTTGCATACCATATTCCCAAGATTTGTGAAGAAAATTCATGGATGATAACCATGATCTACTGTGCGTAGGACATCTAGGTATTGATAAGACAATACAACTTGTTAGAAGAATATTTTGGTGGCTGCGATAGCCAGAGATGTCCACACTTATGTTTAACAATGATTTATGTGTCAAGTCAACAAAGAAGAAAGGGTGAAGACACGAGGTCTTTTGGATCCTTTACAAATTCCGCATCATAACTAGGCTACTGTATCCATGGATTTCATAGTCGGGTTACGGTGGACCCAAAGGAAGTGGGATACTATCCTAGTTGTGGTAGATAGATTGATGATCCGCAGGGATTATGACTTTGGTCCACAGGGATGAATCCACTTGATCCACATGGATTGGAGTGTCCGATATTGATCCACGGGGATCAGAGTAGATCATTGATCCATAGGGACCAGTCCACTTGATCTAGAGGGATCCATTCATACCCATGAAGGAGATGATAAAATCTCCATAGGTGCTAGAGTTTTTTATCTAGCATGTCTTCACATCGCATGGGTTACCAACATCCATAGTTTTAGATAGGGATGTCACGCTCATAGGATCGAGAGGGTCAATCAATTTTTAGAGGATATGTTGAAGGCATATGTGTCTAAGAGATAGATAGATTGGGATAGTTATTCGCCACTAGTTGAGTTTCCTTTTGAGATGAGCTATGGCATGAATCCCAATGCTCCTAGTATCATACGCATGCCAAAGAGCTGTCCTAGTGCTTCAGAGTTCTTAGCAAACATCCAAGCAAATCTAGAAATAGCTAAAGCCAAGATGCAACAAGTCATTGATAGGTCTAAAGAGTATGATGTTAGGAAGAGATCTCCTAGATCCTTTGAGGAGGGAGACATAGTCTTGCTTCACGTACTAGCTAGATCTACTTGACTCTCCATAGGAAAGTGTAGTAAGCTATCACCAAGATTTTGTGGACCTTGGAAGATAATTAAAAAGCTAAGTGAAGTTGCATGTTGATTACAGTTTCCTCCAGTTTGCAAAGTTCATCCAGTGTTTCATGTTTCTAGGGAGGATAATCTAATAGAAAGTAGTGTTTCTTTGCAAAAAACTAATAGCACATATCATTCTCCAGACAGGATACTAGATTAGAGACAGAAGCGATTGAGGAATCGTGACATCTAGGAGTATCTAACAGCCTAGAGAGGATTACCACTTATTGACTCTACTTGGGAATTAGAAGCTCTGGTTCACAAGTACTTTCCCTTATTGATCATTGAGGACAATGATCTTTAGAAGGGGGAGAGAGTATCAGACATTGATCCACAGGGATCATTGATCCATAAGGATCAGTTCACATTGATCCACAGGGATCAATACATGTGTGTGAGGGACAAGGGCCAGCTAGCCAAAGTCCCAAGCTTAGGGGATACCCTAAGGTACATTGGTAGTAATGGGAATAAGTGTTGCATGATGGCCACATGTTCACACTAGACTATTCTAGATCATTGCTATTTTTAGTAGTATATCATTGCTATTTTTAGAGTACAAGAGAGTATATATGGATGGAAGGAGAGTCACACACACATCATTCAAGCCTTTCTCACAAGGATCCACAACTAGGAAAGGAGAGCAATCAAAATCATATAGCCTTTGGATGCCAAAAAAGCATTATCAGAATGCCTTTGCAAGGACATGCACAAGCTCTGATACCACTCTTAGATGATCTTAGGGAAACATGTACACAAAGAGTAAAAAATTAGTAAATCACAAAAGAATAGAAATCCATAGTGGAGAAGACAAGGGTGCAATCTCCCCCCATGCACTCTATTGGAGGAGTCTCTAGAGCACATGTATTTATAAGCTTTTTTTATTTCATCCAAACCAGAGATTACAATGAGTTTTGTGCTTCAAAAAGAATGCATGAAAGTATGAAATTTCTCTATTTTAAGGAGATGCTTATATTGTATTTACTAAAATCATGATCCATAGTAATCCTTATCTTAGCCACTACTTTTATGAGTTTTAATAAAGAACCCTCTACGTGGCTTCTTATTTAAATAATATATAGAAAATATTGTTTTTATTATTTGTGTAAAAACACATCTAAATACATTCATGTACATCCACACCCTCATGAACCTTCACCTACTATATAAAAACACAAAACACAATAATATCTCAATAATAAACTCTATTAATTCATACATTCCATAAGTGATAACAATAAATGATGATAGGCTTCCACACTTCTACACCTAAAATTCCAAGTAGCATCGCTAGCCATGACACATCACATGTTGCCATTGCAGTACCTCTATACTCATCCAATCTGCTTGAGAAATCAATAATGGGTTGCTTCTTAGTGTCCATCTAAAAACAACACTCCCAAGTGAAAATAGAACACCTCTAGTAGATCTTTTATATGGAACACTACCATCCTAATGTGTATCAATGTATCCGTGAACCTGCAGTTTTACACCAACTTCATAAAAAAATGCATAATCCAAAGTAGCACTCACATAATTAAGAGAGCATCTCAAAGCATCTAGGTCTAGTTTCCTAGGCGCCTCCATAAACTAAATCTCAAGTTCACACAAAGGAATTTCATGTCTAATTCTTGCATAAGGGGTTGATTTACATCTTTAATGCTTTGCTCGTTATCATCACCTCTAATCTCATCATCAACATTCATTCCATATATTGACTGATCTGAATCACACATAAAAAATACAATGGAATTTTAATAATCTTATCTTTGCATGTCGAGCTTGGAGGGATTGCTTAATCCCATACAAAGCCTTTTTCAACCTGCAAACATATTCAAGATGCTTTGAATCCTCATAACCTTGTGGTTGGTTGATGTATACTTCTTAAAATTCACTATATAAGATAACATTCTCCACACTCATCTAATGCAATATCCATCATTTTGTTGTGGCCAATGGAAAAAGTGCTCTAAGAGTAGGCATTTTAGCCATAGGGTTGCAATTTTGCTCATAATCAATGTCATATGTTTGTGCATATCCTTTTACAACAACTCGGTGCTTTATACTACTTATACTACCACCAAAATTAGGCCTTACCTTGTAAACCCACTTGTTGCTAATGGTTTTCTTTTCTTGTGGCAATGAAACCATCTTCCATCTTTCATTTTCATAAAGTGTAGCCATATCGTCATCCATAACCTTCTTCCAACCTAGTACCAATAAAAAAAAAATTCTTTACCTTTGTGGAATGTAATTGATGAATTTGCCAAAGTAAAACTTCCATTCAATCTTAGAGTCTATGGGTTTGATTTGGAATGATTTCTTGGTGACACATCTAGTCCATTCAAAACTTGAGATTTTTCACTTGTGTTTTCACCATTTTGTTTTTCATTCCAATCAATATTAAGTTCTTGTTTTGCACTAATATAATAGCTTTCCATTTAATCAAACATCACATCTATGCTTACCCTCTCTTACAGGAGAATACCTACTCAAATATAGCTTTTACTTGGGATTTTGAGTCTTCACTCAGATTCTTTCCATGAATGAGTAGCATGGACACAAAATATGGAAAATTTAGAATATTCTCCCTAGTCTTAATAAAGAATTGAAATTGCTTATATGTAGCTCCTAAACCATGAAGGCAAACTTTAAACTTTTGATCATCACCCAGATTGATGGCCATAGATGCAAGTGACTTATATATGCTTTTTATTTTTAAAGTATATTCACTTATAAATCTACCCTTTTTCTCTATTGTATGCAACTCATTGTTGAGTCGTTTTTTTTTGCCTTTGTATTGGTTTCATTGTGACCAAATTGTGACAAGCTTGTTTTGGAGTTTTGATATCCTATATGTCCCTAATCATAATATCTTGTATGCTAATAGATAGACAATACATTAGCTTTGTGCACCATGATTTCACTCTTAATATGCTCTTAGCTCTATAGTCTGATTCATTTCTGGTAAGTGCATAGGCTTTTCATTGTCTTCTTCAATCTACTAGCCTTTTTCCATCAATTTTTTTTTCACTTTTAATATCCAAGCTTGAAAGATTTTCTTCTCCAACTTATTGCTCACTAGTTTACTCATTCCATCAACATGTGGCATTTCTACAGCATTTGGCAATATTGCATAAACACTAGAAGCAACACCTCTACCTGAACACTGTCACACTTTGAACTCATAGTTCGACCCAAAAAAAAAAACACAAATAGAATCTCTTGACATTCTCGACCAAAAATATTTTGGGTATGGGACATAGAATGGGAATTAAAGTTTTGCAAATTGAATTAGTTTTTGGGCCCCACTTTGCAATCTCAAAATGGACGTGGAAATACTTTGACACCTTCTACCTCTACAACAACGTTTGTAGAAATCTAAGATCATCTGTGAAGCACATGCTCTCCATGCCTACTTAGGAATTCTTCATTATTCGCCATCTTCTTGAGCTCTCCTCAATCACACTTGCTCTCATACCATGTCTAGAGAAATGAGCTAAGGAATAGGCCTTCTACACACTCTGAGGCATGAAAAGAGAGGCACACATAGATGGAGCCAATGAAAAATAAATTTTTACTTCTTCATCTTCTTCTTCTATTGCAAAACGAGAATCTATGAGAATGACCTTCTGCAAGAATACGACCAAGAATACAACCAGTACAATATATAAAGGGAAATAGAAAAGAAAACCTTATGTCATCCAATGCGTGAGTTGGCAGAAAACAAATGTGCCATCACTCTTGATGGACATATCTAATAGAGCTCACTAAAAGTGTCCCTGACATATATCCAGGTAACCATTATACATGTCAGAGAAATCAAAAGAGGTATGTTTTATCTTCAATCATTAGTTTTTTAGCTTTATATGTAAACAAGAAGCTAGTCCTAGGCTTGTCCAATGAGATAGAAAATTTGAGACGTTCACTAACCATGAGATATAAGGTTGCCCCAAACATTTCACGAAAGAAAATTCTTTCTAAGAGAACAGGAGGGGTTGGAAATAAGTAGAAAGGAGTTGCAGACAAGCCCATAGGATCATAACGGATGGGCAAGAGTCAAAGATGTGCATAACAATGATACTTGAGTTAGAGGTCAAGAAGTTCAAGTTAGTTCCCAAGAACTAGGATGTTGTTTTATGCAACTGAATAGCCTTTTGTAGGATTCTCCACCCCAAGGGGCTTCTTTGGAAGAGGAATTGGTATGCCAATTAGCTTGAAAGAAGTTATCCCATTAGACCCTCTAGTAGTAGTGGTTTAGAAATATCTAACCTAACATAGAGCATACTTCCACTAAAAAAACAAAAGCTCATGGGTGAGGTTGGAACAAATGAAATATCCCTTGAACTCTTTGAGGGAAAGAAGACATATCTCGCGATGAGTAACATCATACAAAATTTAATGCAGTCTCTATGATGTTTGTGCATCTCAATTGGGAGTCTCGAGGGTATAGGGACGGAGAAGGAATTGAACCAAATGTAAATCTTCCTAACAATCTAGATAATTAATTTTGCATGGATCAACAACAGGTTTGATCTCCTTCCAATCATGTAAAATGAGAAGAGACTTTAAGCCAGAAGTTAACATGATTGAAGCAAACAATGCCCGGTCAAGGAAAGATTTCTCCAAGGAAAACACCTATGCATGGAGAAGTTGTTCATGTCATAAAGTAAATTCTATAATCTAAGTGTTTGGAAGGTTCTGAGATAGTTGAAATTGGATCATTTAGTCATTTGTGTGTATGACCAAAGATATTGGAGCTAGATTTGAACATAGATTCAAGTGCTCTCTAAAAACACTGGTTAACATGGCCTAGTAGTTAAGTTCCAAAGACGAGGAGGAGGAGGTCTTTGGTTTGGCCCCCATGGGAAGCATGGGGAGAGAGTTTTTTCCAAAGAGATCTAGAGCCTTCTAACATGAGTTACCATGAGGCAACTTGAGTCTACGGAGACTTAGCTCAAGAGCAAGTACACCTACCACTAGTGGAATCTAGTGGAAGGTACAAAAGGCGTGGTGGCGATCGCACATGAACTCATGGACTCAAGGTACATTTTTGGTCCTTATTTAGAGCACCTCACATATCTTTTGTCTTTATTCTCCAGGAAAGATCTCTCTCTCTCTCTCTCTCTCTCTCTCTCTCTCTCTTTGAAAGAGCTATGGAATAAATAGTGTTCTTTGGTTTTCTTTGTATGAATGAAAAGTAAGATAATTCTCAGGTAACGAGATTCGAACTACTAAAGAGAGAGAGAGGGGTTATTGGATGGTTAGATCTATTTATATGTATGATAATGTACCTATGATTATTGAACACTTAAACTATTTGTTCTAATGGTTAACGTGGTGACATCTCACTCTAGAGGTTGAGGATTTGTTTCCTTCGAGTTTCAATTGTTGAACTCTCCCTTTTTATAGTACATCATTTTGGAAAGGGATGATGGAATATATAGAAAAGAATGTTGGAAAGGGCTTCGTAGGAAACAACGAATCTATAAATATATGAGTGATTGATGCACAACTCTCATCATTGATGAAATTCATGTTTAATGAAGTGGATACGAGAGCATAAAGTCTCCATGAGAGCTTAAGGGATATTATGATAAGCACTTGGAGGTCTCCATGAAAGATCCACTTCGATCTGATACCGCTAATATGAACTCTAGAACCGAACCTTCATGTAGGCGATAGAATAACCTATGAGTCTCTAGCCAACGTAATGTTCTTTAAATCACGTGACTAGCTACGACCTTTGTAGTAACGAGAGCTACTTTAACATGTGAGTTCTCCACCACTACTTTAGGAGTTTCCACTTGATTCCACTAGTGGTAGGTGACACAAATTTTAAGTTCATTCTCTTTGTACTCGAGTTAAAGCTTAAGTACAACCACACCCATAGTCTTGAGTCCACTATGATTGTAAGACTATGACACTACTGTAAATTTCGGATATATAATTGGTCAATATGAGTCGCAAGACACTACATAAGTATTCATTGCATGAGTATGTATGTGTGTGTATATAAATATAAAACACACACGTGCACACACACACACACATATATATATATATGTATATATATATATATATATATATATATATATATATATATATATATATATAGAGAGAGAGAGAGAGAGAGAGAGAGAGAGAGAGAGAGAAAGAGAAAGAAACCAAATCTTGATATGTTTACTCTCAATCCATATTCCAAAATCATAAAAATCTGCAGTATGGAGCATTTATAAGGGAGTAATTTAAAAACTATGATCAAGTAAAGATGTTATTTTGGAACATCATAACTGTAATCTACGCTTAATGAAACACGAATATGTTTGAGGTAGAATAGGAGATGAATCTATATCAAAAGCCAAAGAAGTGAAAATCCAAGCTTTTTTTCAAGTGGTATAGTGCTTGTAGTTATGTTTTATCAAGATGTAGAAATTATGCTTGAGACACAAAAATAAAGAATATATAAGAAGGTTGTTCAAGAAGATCCAAAAATAAGGGAAATTCAAAGCAAAAAGTGAAAGTGACTATTTATGCATGTGTTAGAAAGAAAGCATGATAAATCCATGATTTCAATAAAAAAAAGCTACATATCTAAAAAACATCTAATCAAAGAAATTGCATTAAAATGCTTATTTTTGTATGCAACGCAAGTTAGATTTCTACATATAAAATTGGATCTCAAGGAATATGAAATCACATGAATGGCACAAGGAAGATGAAGAAGCTTGGAGAAAAATAAAATAATGAATGTAATACCACCTAAATGTAGAGCGATAAGTGAGTTGTTAGAGTTATAGGCATATCTACAAGCTAGGGAAAAACGCCTCCTAAATAGGGGAAAAATGCATAAAAGGTCGTGTGTTCACACACATCACTTTTGAAATATATCAAGGAATGCCCCCCTTGGAGAGATCCATGAACAAGAAGATATAACTCATGTATAAAGAAATGCCAAGAAATGTGGAAAGAAATCAATCGACAAAAGGAAGTAAGCCCAAAGCTTTGTGAAAAGCTTCAAAGTTATCCCTACAAAGAGTGTTTAAGAAAATGTCTACAACATGCTCTTGTGTGGGAACTTAAGCCAAACTAGTCTCTCCAATAGAGAGTCTCTCCTTGACATAATTATAGTGCACCTCAATATGCTTTGTGCAAGCATGGAAAATAGGATTTCTAACAATGAAAGGGTGGGAGCAAAAGACTCATCATCACCCAAGTGAGCCAAAACGAATTTCTGCAAAACACACACACACACACACACACATAAAAAAACGCTCAATAGTCAGTGTGAAAGCAACCCTATGCTTAAACTTACAACCAGAAGTGCACAAAGTAGGCTATTTCTTACTCAATCAAGACATGCATGAGCCACCAAGTATGAAGCAAAAACCATTGGTAGACATGTGACTATCATAAAAATCAACTTAATCTGACTCAGATAAAGCTTGAACATGTGGTCATAAAGATGCCCGCTTAGGATTAAACAATCCAATTCCTTGAGTATCATTCAAAAATGAAGACGTGCTTAACCCGTTTTCCAATGTTTGACAATTAGGAAATGTAGATACCTACTCATCTATGATATAAGAAATTGAATATGAGATAGAGCTATGAATACATAAATCAAGCATCTAATAGCTTGTTGATAGAAAACAACATAAAATGCATGTCTCAAATCATGAAGACTCAATCATAAACCTACGTCCATGGGAGTGGCAATAGGTTTGCAATCTTGAAGGCAAGAATGTTAGCATAATGTGAAAAATTATACCACAAAGCTATTGCCCCATTTCTTTGCACAATTTGAATGCCCAAATAATTAAGCACATGCCCAAAATATTACATCTCAAAAGAGCTATGTAGATGAGCTTGAAATTCAAAAATATGTTTCTTGTTAAGGACATCAAGCAACATAGCATTAACATATACAAAAATGATTAGAAACCTGCATGCTTAACATATGAGGTGCTCCTAGTTGAACTATTCTCAAATCAATGTGCTAGCTAGTGGGCATCTATCTTTTCATATTTTGCATATGATGCTTTCTTCGATCCATATAATGCCTTTTTCAACCTTCACACTTTGTTTGCAAGCCCTTTCTCTACAAAACCACCTAGTTGAAATACATATTTTACTTCATGTAAATTAACATTCACAACTTACAAAAAATAAATTCTTTTTTTGATAGATTAGGCTCAATAAAGAAGACGCATAACAAGGAAGATTGAAGTTCTGTAGAGAAAATTTGAGTTCTATCACCAATGATCATTGGGGTCTACATACAAAAATAATAGATATTCAAGTTCCTTATCACTCTTGTTCATGACGAATCTTGAGGAATATATAAAGAATTTGTGATCACTCTCGATCATTGAACAATAATTATCCTTGATGTCTTCAAACATAATCGGGTCACAATCAAAGCCATTCTAGTTGGTGAACACTAGCTTGCTTTGCAACAAAGTTCTTGTTAAGATGTCAAAGGAGGTTGTTTGGAAAATTATGTACGTGAGAAGTAGCAACGCGCGAAGATTATCATTTGGCTGCCACATGGTTGGATTTCTTTTGTCCCTTTTTTAAGTAACTCATTCTATCTTTTATTTTGCTAAGGCTCAAGTAGCAAGCAAGGTTTGTTTAATTATTCAAATGATATCTTCTTTGGATCCAACACAATCAGCATATATGCTTAAACCTATATATCATCTTCAAAAATATATAGAACACCTTCAATCAAGGAAGCCTTGATATATATGAGTACTCTTTTAATCTAAAATAAATGAGGAATCTTAGGTGTGCGCATAGATTGAGATAACACACCAATTTTATATGTTGGGTCACACCTTGTGATAGTGGCATAATTTAGATATCCCACTACTTATCTATACAAGAGGACATCCAGAAGTGCATTACCTTCTATTGAAGTCAATTTTATGCTGAATTACGTTGGGTTTCTAAATGATTTGCATGCTTTGAGTCCATACTTCACATCCGAGATGTATTTCCTCTTCATGAGCCAAATGCCATTATCCTTTATACGACTACGACACCTAATAAATATCTGAGATCTCCAAGGTCTAAGATCTTGAAATCCTTCCCAAGCCTTTGCTTAATGTCCTTTATTCCTTGATCACGATCACTTGTAATAAGAAAGTCATCTACATACACACGTAAGTACACATATGCTTCACCTTCTCTTTTGTAGAATAATGATGGATCAGGTTTGTTGATCAGATCTTGTAGACGCACATACATAGAGATAGTACATAAACAAAATCTCACAAAAGCATAAATACAATAGAGAGAGACAAGACACTGGACACAAGATTGGGTACAATCTCCCCCCACGTCATTAGAGTATGTGTATTTATAAGTATTTCTTATTACATCTCAAATAGAAGATACATGAGGGTGGTGCTTTGAAAAGTGTGCATTTACAAAAATTTGCTTTATTTACAAAGTCGTCGCTTTTTAAGCAAGCTACTACTTTTAGAAAAAGGTTGCTTTATAAAACAATCTATTATTTTTACAAAAATATCTTTTAACTATGTTAAAAAATATCTGAATAAAACCACGCACATTCACACCCTCATGATTCTTCACCTGCTAAATTAAAACACGAATCCCATTAAAAACCTCAAGACATTAAAATCCATATAACATTCCATTATTCCATAAGGTATAACATGCATCCTAGTTGAAAAGCATCTAATCTCTGTTGATAATAATAAAATAGACATGGATGACCACTCACATGTCCCATCACTAAACAATTATAAGCATGTTCCATGTAAAAACACAGCATGGAAACAAAAACCCGGAATTTAATATGACTATGAATGATATTCAAAAAGCAAAAACCTGGAATTTAATGTGACTATGAATGATATTCAAAAAGCAAGTGATCATAATGTGGAGTTAGCGATGCCTTATGAATCCATTGTGATTCTTCAAGTGAATGATTTTTATATTTCACTAATTATCTATGATATTGCTTACTAGTGTGTGTAATTGTAACATCATAATCAATTATTTTCTCTGGAATTAAAATTTCAGCATCCTCATCTAGTAAAGGAGGATCATCTAAAATAGGAAAATGAGGGGTAAAGCTCCTTTAAAGGATTTTAATAGACTAATATGAAAAGACTTATGTATATTCCACTGAGAAGGTATGTCTAATCTAAAAGCACTCTCATTAATTTTTTTTTTAAATAAAGGAAGTTCGGCCTTAGCCTACTCTCCTGGACTTGAATTAATTAAAACCAAAGAAAAGTACAAGAGAAGGGGACAAGTGCCCATGGGATCCTCCAAATCCCATAAAGCGGGGGTAGCTTTTATAGAGTTTAGATGACATTACAATGAAGGTTAGTCACCCTCTCATCACCCTCATGTGGGTCCCACATGGGTTTAAGCTTGTTGTAGGGAGCACTTGACGATGTCTTAAAAAGAAGGGGGGACTTCTTACAATTAGCGATCTTTTTGCCAAGGAGGATAGTGATTTCTCAATCGACCAAACTGTGGGGGAGTCATCGAAGTTGAAAGCATGCCTTTCCCACCAGATATTCCATAGGGCCTCCCCTCTAATGGCGTTCCTGAGAGGCGGAGCAACTGAATGTTTCTCCCAGTAGAGCATGCATCCAACTGATATGTTTTTGAAGTCTAATTTTCTTTTTGACAATCTACCAGAGCCTTCGTGGTGGACCTTACAAAGCTTACATGAAGTTATAGATGAGGTTGATAAACCTCACATCCCCATCATGCGGAGCCCACTTCATTTTCAACTTATTGCTGAGATATTGTAGCTCTTTGTGATGTCTGAAGGGGGGGGGGGGGGGGTTCTTACAGTTAGCAATTCTTTTGTCGAGAAGGAATAGGGACTTCTCGATTGACCACTCCTTGGGGGTATTGCCAAAGTTGTGAGCGCATATTTCCTGCCAAATCTTCCAAAGGATCGCTCCCCTGATTGCATTCCACAATGCTGTAGAGCAACCGATCGTTTCACCAATGAGGGCTTGCTTCCAATTGATTTGTTCTTGGAGTCCCAGACAACGACCAAGGAACCTCCATAACCGAAGGGATTTAGGGCAGGCAAAGAACAAGTGACCAATATCCTCTTTTCTATGGCAACATCGCTTGCACCAAGGCGGAACACCACAGATCTTGTTAGCTTTTGCATTGGTCCATATTCCACAGTGTAAAATTTTCCATAGGAGGACCGGCTTTTTGTTTTCAATGAGAGGGTGCCAAATAGACATAAATTTCATATCCCATCGGAGTTGCGTCCAGTTGAGACACAATTTGTTGTTGAGACTGATGTGAATGTCACTGTGAGCTTTGACATAAGGAAGCTTGGAGAGGTGATTACCATTAAACCATTTAAGGCCCATTAGGTCCGGAGCATCCTATCTCATCAGTAATCAGATTTTAGAGTGGTCCCATGCATGGCGTTTGCTCAAAACATTCCATTCCTCGTACGTGATGGCAACGCTAGGGTCAAGGTCCTCAAAGTCTACCCATCTATTCGTGTCCTGTTTTGAGAGGTGCTTCCATTGTTTGAATCCTTTATTCCAGATTCTCTTGGCACTTAAGACATTCCACGGATCCACGCTTCTCATGCCTTGGATTGGGAACCAAATAGAGTCATTTTATCTTATACCTGCAACCCACTTCCAATCTTTGTTGATTCTGATGTGAGGTTTGAATCTGTTCCAGCTCAACCACAAGGATCTTACCAGGATCGATCCTTTGGGTGAGTGTTAGCACGGGAATTGGCTGGTTTTGATGCACAACTATGTTTCATTTTGGAGAGTATTTGTTTGAACATAGGTGTTTTGCAATGAGAATAGATGGCTGGTAATGATAAGATCTACTCAAATGTGGACACGAAAATCAAGAGCAGTAGGCGGGCCATTTTGGGATGGGGCTGCTGTATTTGGATTATTAAAAGGTCGCAAGTCGAAGCGGGGTTGCTCTGCTTTGGCCGATCGTTCTCTTGTAGTTTTGTTTTGTGCAGGAGGTATTGGATGGATTAAAATTGGAAGATGCACAGGAGAGGGTCACAATGTGGTTTTTCAGGAACGGTGTCCCAACTTTTTGAGGCAAATCTCATTGTACAATAATGTAACTGCTCTCGTCATATCAGTCTGCTGGAGCAAATATTATATTGAGGGTGTCCTATCAGAAGAGGGCCTTGATTTTATAGAAGTACATTCTAATGAATTCATAACCAATAGCTCTTCCACGCTTGGAGGTATCAAACGGCTGGTGGAAACTCCATTTGATAAGGAGAGAGTCATGAAGGAATTGATTAGGAATGCAGATGGTCTCTTGGGACCTATCTGGTCGATTTTTATAGGAGATAGCGTGAGTGATATTTTGTGCTTGCTAGAAGCAGATATGGGCATTGTCATTGGTTCAAATCCAATATTACAGAGGGTTACTGAAGCTTTTGGAGTGACACCATTACATCTTTACAAAGGTGTTGTAAGTCAGGTATAGCTTGGAAACCTTGAATTCACAAAAAAAAAATGCTGGAATATCATACACGGAAAACGACATCATCATCCTTAAGAAGTCACCTAAACATGTGGCATGGATTTTCCTCAAGAGATGCTATGAAAGAATCAAAGCATTCATTCTTTGTAATCTTCTGTTTGGGATAAAACACTAGCACCGACACATGTCTTCCATTATGAAGGAGGGGGCGTTTTTTTGTTTTCGGTGCAAAACAAAGGGGGTCCACTGTGGGCAGCCGCCTAAGGGGCTCTGACGGGAGAAACGAAAAAGGGAGATGGGGATTTTATGGCTCTGATAGAAAAACGGAAAGGGGGGGGGTGCCTCACTGCCTGCCATCTGCCACTCTGTTCTTCTTCTTTTCCCTGGTCATTTTGTTGTGTAGTGAGCGATAATTCGTTTCTCTCGATCGCTGTATGTGTGATCGTGGGCATTTTTTTTCATCGCACCTTCTTCATTGGAAGACGAGGAGTGTAGCAGAAAACGGGATGGAGTTGCAGAGAAAAAGCTCTCTATGGAGTTGAATAAGGACAGCAGCGGTTTTGATGTCGTGCTTCTAAAAGATCGACGTGGGTTCTCTGCTCAATATAAGCCAAAGGAGAAGTAAGGTCTGTCCTTGGTCCCAGCCCGGGTGTTGAACTTCTTGACCATGTCCTTCTTATTACCAACAGGTATGCCTATCTCTGCAACCCATTGTAATACATCACTGAATTTTAAAAGCCCTATTGATAGTGGAGCCCTCAATAAAAATCCATTGTTCCTGTCCCTTTTTCGTGATTGCTATTCTTCTAATTGCCTTTCACTTGTAGCTTCTAACTCCTTGCACGAAACATCTTTCTTGCTTCTAAATCTTCACTACCATATTCTCTATTGTTTAGCTCTGCTGGGAACCCTTTTGTTGAGCGCTAGCTGTAACGTTCTGTTGCTGAGCTTTATTGGGAGTTCTGTTGACAAGATGATAACGGGCTTCTTCAAATGCTTAGAGTGTAGTTAGGCTTTTGTATGGAAAAATTACGAAACTACTTGAAAATATTATGAAAACTTATGAGATAGTGCATTCAAATGAAGGCTTTCAATCAGTTAAGAAATTTTCCGGTCCTTGAGTTTTTTTTGTTTTTTTCTGGTTCAACTATTGTGAGGCAGAAAAGTGGTCATTTTTCATGTCAAAGAATCGAGCAGCGGGCATTTACAATTTTTTTTCCTTCTTCAAAAATACATGCGAGCAACCAGAATTTATGTGTGTTTTTTTTTCTTCTCGTAAATATACACAAAGTCCTTTCGAATGCTTATTTCTTGAATGGATCTTGTAGAAAAGAGAGGGTAGATGCAGGTTTTGGCTGGTGTAGCTGTGGGGTTTGAAAGCTATAAATTGAGAATGGGGTTCTCCTTGCAACAGCTATTCCATAACACATTCTGTGTATGCCACACATTGCACACAAAAGCTTACTACAGAGCTGCTTTTAAAGATAGAGTTCAGTACCACTTCCAAAATGCAATATGACTGTAAAATTTAACAGCACTAATTGCAATGGCCATAGGTGATGATATAATGCAAAGATGATTTCAGTCTCAGATGATTACACTCAATCTGCTAACATTCACAAAAGATTTAGCAATAGAGTTATAACTGCCCTCACTGGGTGGCTACTTTAGGGATAGGTTCTCTTTGGAGAAGTATACATCATAACATGTATCTGCAAAAAACCACCAAGTACCAATACGTGAAATGCACAGAGTTAGAAAGAATGTAACTCTCAAAAGCCTACAAAAGGGGGCTTGTAAGAAAAGACACAATGTGATTATTCAGATATAAAACCAATACAAGAAAATGGTACTAAGCTGGACTCGCAATTCTAGCCCTGAACACGAGAGCATGGAAGGCGATGGAGAGGTTGCCGCATAATCTATAGAGAGAAGAACATGAACACCTCGAGAGAAGAACATAACTTATTGCAGAAATTCCATACTAGGTCTGAAGATGGACTGGAAGAGAAGATCATACTAGAGGAGGAAAGGAGAGGGAGAGGAGAGGAAGGAAAGAGTATGCATGTGAGTATGTGTGTGCGTGCTGTAGGTGTGAGCGTGTGTTGACAAGTGTGTGGATGCATGTGGTGCAAAGTGGGGAGATGTCTCCGTGTGAATGCCTGTGGAATAGGTGAATGTGATGTGGTAATTGTGAGTTTCAGATTGTGTGCTTGAATAAGTGTGCGTAGGGAGCATGCGTACTATTGTTTGATAGCTCGAAATGTGGGTAAATGATTGTGCTACCGTCTAGCCGTTCGAGTAAGAAAGTGAGAGTGACTACAAGAGAGAGGAATAGAAAGATAGTGGGAAACCAAAAGAAAAGAGACAGAGAAGAGGAAGGTGGGACTCAGATAGAGGGATCTCGGAAACCAAGTTGTAAAGTTCAACCCCTGTTGCATAGGTGTAAGGATCTTCAGTCCCACTTTTCACACGTATATTTGGGAGTCGTCGGTGGATTCTGAAGCATCGAAGCAACAAACTAAGCATCGATCGGCATTTCTCTTGTTGACAAGAAGGCAACCATTTTGGTGCGTTGGCCGGGAATTTATGAGCTAGTGCATAGACATAGGAAGACCATTTCGAGATAATTGTGGGCTCTAGGTAATCCAAGTGGACCGATTGCGAGGGGTTTGAGCAAAATAAAAGCTTCCACAATCATCTTTTCCTTGGGCTTAGGAACCTATCATTTTGGTGCGTCTGCCGGGAATTTTCTTGGCACGTCTCTATAAGAGAGTGCCATAGGTTCGCCTAGCACCACAGGTTGGCCGAGCTTGCGGACCCCAAGATCTAGTACATGAGCGAGGGGAGCTCATCGTCAGGAGCAACACAAACTCAAAGAGAGGAACGTGCTCAGAGAAGAGCCCTTGAAAGAGAAAGGAGAAGGTGGGAACCGCTAGGTTAGTGGACCTCGATTGGTTCGAAGAAATCAGCCAAAAACGTGTACTCCCGTAGGAGAGTCGCGAATCAAGTGCGGAGGTTTGAAGGAGGGATCCTGAGGCCGCATGCATTAAATTTCTGGGATCGATGTGATATCGACATCACACCTCTGTTCGAAATGGCTCAACGGATTTCACTTCACTTGGGGGACTTCACCAAGTTTTCAGGTACTTGGGACGAAGATCCGGATAGTTTTATCCAGTTGTTTGAGGTTACTTGTGAGGCCAATGACGTAGTTGACCAGGATCAAAGGTTGAGAATTTTCCTCGCTATTCTCCGTGATGAGGCAGCCAATTGGTATGGGAATTTGACACCGCAAGAGCGTGGAACTTATCAAATGCTCAAGGAAGCCTTCTTGGAAAAGTTTCGACGACAAGGCTTCCAAGACAGATTGGCCCAACAAATGGATTATTTGCGACAAGGATTCAATGAGAGCATCGATAACTACATTCAGAGAATGGAAACGTTGGTAAGAAAGATGGGCGTGAATGCCCCGAACGATGAGACATTGAAACGAAGATTCATTTCGGGATTGAGAGATCCTACGGCACAGCAGCATATCAGCCTGACAAGACCTGCGACTTTAATGGATGCTAAGGAACAAGCGAGACTTTGGGAGGAAGTACAATTATGCCAACAAAGGAAGATGGAGCTCTTATACGAGCCAATGGGAGGCCCAGGAAACATAGCGATGAAAGATCCTGGCCAAGGAAGTCCCGCCTTGACGACCCCAGCTTTTGTAGCTGCCACTAGCACACCGGGCGAGGTAAAACCTACGCTAACTGAAGAACGAATATTGGAGTTGGTCACGCAAGCTATAAAAGCTGCCACAATAACTCAGGAGACATACATAGTAAAACCAGAGGTGACTACGAACCCCAATCAAGTGTTTCGATTAAATACATGGTGTGGAAAGTGCCATGGTTACGGCCATTTGGCTTCAGAATGCCCTACAGTCTCGAGAGTATTCACAAATAGATCACCACCTAGGATGCGTTGCACTTTTTGTGGAAGAACAAATCACACGGAGGACCGATGTTACAACAAGAGAGCCTATGAAGAGAGGACCATGAAATCAGGAGATACAAGAGAAAGGCCTTACACGGGATTGCCCGCTCAAAGTGTCCCACCTACATCTCGTTGGGAAAACAGACCGACTTATGGATATGGTGCTCAGGGTCAAGGAGGAGACTATCCAAGAGGAGCCGCACGTGATCAAAGAAGAGATGGTCCAATCCAGTGTTGGAGGTGCCATGGCTTTGGCCATACTCAATCTAGATGTCCAAACGAAAAGAAACCAATTGATTACACCCCACTATGTAGGTACTGTAGTGGTGAGGGCCACTTTGATGAGGATTGTCCAAAACGAAGAGCTCCCGCCGACAAGGAAAAAGGACCAGTAGGGTCCTCGAATTATGTTGATACTCAGATGCATTCCACATCGAGAGCTCAAGAGCAAGTTCATACAATCGGAGTAGTGTTCAAAACACCGAACCCTCAAGAAGGCTCTAGCTCGTCAATGCACTTTGTGGATGCTTACGAGGCCAAGAAACCACACAAAGATCCAACTGTGGCAGTAGTCACAAGGACTCAAGAGTATTCGAAGAGGAATCCAGGAGGCGAAGGTGAAGAAGGGAGTCAAGAGAAGATCGCTTAGCGTGAAGAGGTAGAAAACCAAGTTGGAGGATTTGTTGAGCAGCAAGAGCTTGAGGATGGGGAAGAGATTGAGATTCTTCCACCCGTGACTAAGGAGTTTGTGCCAGGCATAGCACCATTCCCTGAAAGATTGAAAGCCCCTAAGATTAGAAAGGAAAGACAAAGTTCGGAAGAAGTAGATATTGTAAAGTTGCTTGCTGACACGGAAGTCACGCTGGATATTGGCACATTGCTAAAATGTTCACCTGCTTATAGGAAACAATTCTACAACGAATATATTAAGAAGCCGAGGAAAGCTCGAGATAAAAATAGACAAGATAAAGATGTCCAAGGAATCATTTAAAGTATTACGACGCAAATCGACTCGAATGCTCCAGCTGTGACGGTCGAGATTAAAGGATATGCAGTCCCCGACACTCAGTTAGATAGTGGAGCCGCAATCAACCTGATGACTGAGTTCATGATGAAAGCTTTGGGCCTCAACCACATGGAAGAGACGCCGATGTCTTTAAGAATGGCAGATCAAACACAAGTGAAGCCTGCGGGCCTTTTGAAGAATGTAAGCACAGTTGTAGGCGGTTTAGAGTTTAAAGTTGATTATCTGATAGTAAGACCAAGGACCGCAGAGGCTACCTTCTCGATCCTACTTGGGCGGCCATGGCTGGTGCAAGCCGAATGTGTGCATGACTGGCGCACAGGTTTTATTTCAATAGGGCCAAAGTCTGATCGGATTCAAATACAAGTATCCCCACCCTCAAGCAACAAGAAGAAGACAATAATAGTCGATGAGATGGAAAAGAAAGAGAAGGAGAAAGCAAGCCACGAGATTGCACGAGCTAGGTTTTCTTTGAACACAAACACCTACAAGAATCTGCTTCAAGACGGGTTCAACTTGCAGCTCTTTAAGAATCAAGACACGAAGATGGGAGAGTATCAAAATCCATTGCTCTATAACGACGATTCCGATCAGGAGTTGCTAGGATGGTTGACACATACAAGAGAATTTGAGTGCCACATGTTGAGTATAGACGCAAGTAAAAACAAAGCTACTCAATCCCTGGAGAAGGGAACTTCAAAAGATGAGTTGAAGCTGGAGTTAGCTCCGGCAATGGAAGTGCAACAGTTGAGAGAAAGAGTTAGAATGCTAGAAGCAGAGATTCTAAAGAGAAGTCGAGAATCAGAAAAAGAAGCGAAGAGTAAGTCTAAAGTGTCGGAAGCCATTGCAAAAGCTGAATTAAAGAAACTAGGTTCAATCGGAACAGAACAAAACAATGATTTACTGGCCAACCATGCACGCGTGATTGGAGAGCATGTTCCAATCACAGTGTCATCAAGGAATAAGGAATATTCGCGAGAAGCTCAGTTGGAAAAATGGGAAGTTTTTCTAGAAAATTTCTTGAGTATAGGGTCAGAGCTACCAGATGGAGTACGAGATTGTATTAAAATGACACTCAAAAATTTCGGCAAGGCCTTTGCATGGTCATACAGTGATTTGAGAGGAATTGATCCCCGAATCTGCCAACATTATATAGACTTGGAAGAAGGCACACGACCAATATGTCAGCGACTTAGGCGGACGAATCCAGTCTACTCGGAATTGATCAAGTTGGAATTGACTAAGCTATTGGAAGCAGGATTCATATATCCTATTGCATCCAGTGAATGGGTATCACCAATTGTAGTTGTTCCGAAGAAAAATAAGAAAATCCGTATTTGCGTAGATTATCGAAAGTTGAACGAGCGCACGAAGAAGGATCACTTTCCCTTTCCATTTACTGATCAAATCTTGGACAGAGTGGCTGGCCATAAATTGTACTCATTTTTGGATGGTTTCAGTGGGTACAACCAGATCCAAATCCATGAAGAGGATCAATCAAAAACTACTTTCACTACAGAATGGGGTACGTATGCATATCGTGTGATGCCACTTGGATTATGCAATGCACTGGCCACATTCCAGAGAGCGATGATAGCTGCATATCAAGACTATTTGCAGGATAGGATGGAGATATTTCTCGATGACTTTGCGATCAGAGGTGACGATGAAAACATGATGGAGAGGATTGAAGCGATTTTAAGAAGAAGCATTGAAAAAGGCATCGCATTGAATCCTGAAAAGTGCACATTTGGAGTGCGGAGAAGATTGCTTTTGCGACATGTTATTTCCGAAAAAGGGATTGCGGTTGACGAGGATAAGGTGGAAAAGATTGGACAACTTCCACCGCCTCAAAACTTGTGGCAACTCAGAGGATTCTTGGGGCATGCTAATTATTATCGACGATTTATATTAAATTTTGCATCAATAGCAGCACCGCTGACGAATCTTTTGAGGAAAGACCAACAATACCAATGGACTGGAGAGTGTCAAGTCGCATTCGAATCGATCAAAGAGAGATTGATAAATGCACCGATTTTGGTAGCACCCGATTGGACAAAAGAATTCCATGTGCATACCGACGCTTCTCATACTGCGGTTGGAGCAGTGCTATGCCAAGCCGATAAAAAGAAGTTGGATCACCCTATTTATTACGCAAGTCGCAACTTGAATAGCACTGAGAGGAACTATACGACTACAGAGAAGGAATGCCTATCGATGATCTTTGCGGTGAACAAGTATCGACATTACTTGATGGGAAAACATTTCACGTTTTATGTGGATCATGAAGCCCTTAAGTATATCATTAATAAACCAGAGTTATCAGGGCGGTTGATGAGGTGGATGCTACTCCTCCAAGAATTTCAGTTCACAGTGGTAATCAAACCAGGCAAAGTGCATATATTGGCCGACCATTTATCTCGAATTGTTAATGAGGAGCCAATCTCTGGTATGCCCAACGATGCTCTTGATGGACATCTATTCCAGGTTGATGCGTAAGTACCTTGGTATGCCGACTTGGTGAATTTCTTGTGCACTACTAAATATCCGCCAGGAGAAACCAAGAGAGAGAAGCAAAAACTCTTAGCATTGGCGAAGCACCATAGCATCATTGGGGGGCAACTCTATCGATATTTTGTTCATGAGAGCATTTATCGGAGGTGTCTCGAGGAAGAAGAAGCAAGCCTAGTGTTGAGGGCTTTCCATGACGAACCCTGCGGTGGACATTTTGCTGGTGAATTGACGGCAAGAAAGATTTTATTGGCAGGGTATTGGTGGCCAACGTTGTTCAAAGACTCGCACACATACTGTAAGAAATGTGACAGATGCCAACGAATGGGCAAACCCACATTAGCACATGCTGCTCCTCTCACGCCGATGCTCGCTCTTAAGCCGTTTGAGAAGTGGGGAATTGATTTTGTGGGGCCTATTGATCCCCCCTCACGACGAAGATCTAATAGGTATATTTTGGTCTGCACTGACTATGTTACCAAGTGGGTGGAAGCCAAAGCTCTGAAGACTGACCGAGCTGTTGATGTAGCTAAATTTTTGTACGAACAAATCATCACTCGATTCGGATGCCCATTGGAGATAGTGAGTGATAAAGGAACACATTTTATCAACGAATCGATCGAAGAATTAATGGAATTATATAAGATCAAACATAGAAAAAGCACTCCATATTATCCGAGGGCAAATGGACAAGTGGAAGTCACCAACAAAGTTCTTGAACAGATTCTAACAAAGACAGTAGCTGTGCATAGGAGAGACTGGGATGAGAGACTTTTGGAAGCCTTGTGGGCATATCGGACATCCTACCGAGTGACGACTAAGAGCACTCCGTTTTCCCTAGTATATGGCGAGGAAGCCATCTTCCCCATCGAAAAAGAAGTGCCGACACTAAGAGTGGCCATTGAGGCCAGGATGGGAGAAGAAGAGTCATTGAAGGAGAGGTACATACAACTGGTCAAGCTAGAAGAAAAGAGACTCATTGCACAGCAAAGTCTGGAAGCTATTCAGAGAAGACGTAAAGAGAGGCATGACAAGAATCTCAGGACCTATGCGATTCAAGAGGGGGATTTGGTACTAGTCTATGATAGTAAATATTGTAAATTCCCAGGGAAGTTACAAACAAGATGGGTAGGACCGTTTAAGGTGGTGGAACTCAATTCCAATGGTTCCATGCAAATTCAAGATTTAGGAGAAGAATATGCTCCCGTGAAGGTTAACGCGCTTCGAGTTAAACCATATTTCAAGTGATATTAAGACGAGAGAAGCCAGACGAGATCCAAACGAAATGACGAAGTAGACTCCTTGTACATACATGTATAGTATTATATATATATATGCGCATATGTAAGCTATGATTTGTGTGTCATAAATATTCTTCCTTGCTAGCTCAAGAATTTCGGACTTCTAATTATTTTTCTTGTGTTGCGCAGAGACTGTTAGGAGCTAAGTAACAAAATGGCAGATCAAATAACGCACCTCTACTTGTACGAGCTAAGGATATATTTCTCGGACCAAACATTCGCCCGCATGGACATAGATGTCGACGACTTTGAGATGGAATACGATGTTGAGGAAGCGCATTGGCTGGTATGCTTTATAAATCAGGGTTTGGGTGTTGCATTTTACATTGAGTGTTTTGAGGAATACCTGACTCGACATGTAGGATGGGCGGGAGATCGATATTACTATTTCGATCCTTTGAGGGAAATGCCTAACGAGGAAAACTATATCACGTGGGCTTGGGCAGATGTGTTAACGATAGGAAGTGATGACGGAGCTCCTGAAGTTGAGCCTGAGTCGCCCTAGCGAAGTTGTCGGGATACGAGTACGATGTGAGGCTACATGAGACATCCCAGAGATTCACATTCTAGGACACCTAGGGATAGGTATACGAGGGACTAAGGCATAGCTGGCTGTAGTTACCTAGTGAAAAGTCAACTCGATGAATACATATGTAGTGTCTGTAATTGAGAGAATGGAGTGAAGAGGTGGTTGATCTGTCAAAAGCTATTGTGTATATGTTTGCATGCATGTGTGGGAAAAGTGGGAAAGTCCCTTTCTTCCTCTCCCTAATTCTGAGGACTTGGGTGAATTAATTAACTAGAAAAAAAAAAAAAACGAAGAGAAAGAAAAGAAAAAGAATGTGTGTTGTTGTGATCGTACCAATGCGTTATGGTGGGCTAGTAGGTGGGTGGATTTATCCTCGCCGGGTGGTTAGGACCACGAGCCGCAGCTAGTTTCGCCATAGGCTTGGGAGGTATATGTTGTGTCTTAGCTACTCGCCATAACGGGTTGGTAGGTAGGTGGAGCCATCGTGGCTGGGTAGTCACGACCATGAGCCACATCCAGCTTCGTTATGGGCTAGCTGATATATGTTATGTGTTATCATTGTGTGGTCGTCTGTTGTGCGCTGCATTGCATTGGTAGATGGGTGGAATCAACCTGATCGGGTGGTCAGATCCACAAATCGCATCCAGTGTCAATGTAGGCCAACGTGTGATTAAAACAAAATTTTCATATGAAGTTATTCCCCACTCCTGAGGGGGAGAGAGAGAGAGAGGAGAGGGCGATGATCGCCTGGAAGGGAACGTTATTTGCTTGTGTGATTGGTATGTGATGGCTTGTGATAGATCAACTCACTTTGAATCAACATTCTTAAAGGCACGGATACTGTATGTGCACTCATGGATAAGGCTTTAGCAAGGTAATGCAACGGTCTTTCTTTATAACTTGTGTGCTCTATCTGAGGGTTTTTCTACTATGTGGGACACTCCAGGTATTTTATGTAGGTCTTGACTTGTACTCGAATCTCGATGGTTTTTGTGGGATGACGATGGGGATTCTTCACGAATGTCTAGTCATGGGATAATTGTACATAGCGAATAGTAGGTGCAATAATGGGGTATGCATTTTGGGTATTTTTGCATGTCCTGTTTGATTCATTTCAGTTGTCGTTGTCCATTTCTGTATTTTCTTTTCTGTTTTCCGCAATGATAGTTGTATGTGTAAGATATGGAAAAATATGCATGTGTTATTTTGGTTGAGACTATACTCATAATGGAATGCATGAGCAATTTGATGGATGTAGAATTGGAGTTGCATATATGTGCATGTTGTTGGATCATTTGGAAGTGACTAATTTGTATGTATTCATGAGTGATTTTTTAGCACTAATAGCTTCAATGAGTGCAGGTCCACTTGGAATGATGGCTCGATGGGAAGGTATGCAAACTAGTTGTACATTAACATTTTCATGGCGGTTCTGATTATATTGCAGCAAGAATGGCTCGTCGAGGACGACTTCGCAAATAAGAAGAGGGGAGTATGTTAGCCCGGGAATTGGCTGGTTTTGATGCACTACTATGTTTCATTTTGGAGAGTTTTTGTTTGAACATAGGTGTTTTGCAATGAGAATAGATGGCCGGTAATGATAAGATCTACTCAAATGTGGACACGAAAATCAAGAGCAGTAGGCGGGCCATTTTGGGATGGGGCTACTGTATTTGGATTATTAAAAGGTCGCAAGTCGAAGGGGGGTTGCTCTGCTTTGGCCGATCGTTCTCTTGTAGTTTTGTTTTGTGCAGGAGGTATTGGATTGATTAAAATTGGAAGATGCACAGGAGAGGGTCACAATGTGGTTTTTTAGGAAGGGTGTCCCAACTTTTTGAGGCAAATCTCATTGCACAATAATGTAACTGCTCACGTCATATCAGTCTGCTGGAGCAAATATTATATTGAGGGTGTCCTATCAGAAGAGGGCCTTGATTTTATAGAAGTACATTCTAATGAATTCATAACCAATAGCTCTTCCACGCTTGGAGGTATCAAATGGTTGGTGGAAACTCCATTTGATAAGGAGAGAGTCATGAAGGAATTGATTAGGAATGCAGATGGTCTCTTGGGACCTATCCGGTCCATTTTTATAGGAGATAGCGTGAGTGATATTTTGTGCTTGCTAGAAGCAGATATGGGCATTGTCATTGGTTCAAATCCAATATTACAGAGGGTTACTGAAGCTTTTGGAGTGACACCATTACATCTTTACAAAGGTGTTGTAAGTTAGGTACAGCTTGGAAACCTTGAATTCACAAAAAATAAAAAAAATAAAAAAAATGCCGGAATATTATACACGGAAAACGACATCATCATCCTTAAGAAGTCACCTAAACATGTGGCATGGATTTTCCTCAAGAGATGCTATGAAAGAATCAAAGCATTCATTCTTTGTAATATTCTGTTTGGGATAAAACACTAGCACCGACACATGTCTTCCATTATGAAGGAGGGGGCGTTTTTTTGTTTTCGGTGCAGAACAAAGGGGGTCCACTGTGGGCAGCCGCCTAAGGGGCTCTGACGGGAGAAACGAAAAAGGGAGATGGGGATTTTATGGCTCTGACAGAAAAACGGAAAGGGGGGGTGCCTCACTGCCTGCCATCTGCCACTCTGTTCTTCTTCTTTTCCCTGGTCATTTTGTTGTGTAGTGAGTGATAATTCGTTTCTCTCGATCGTTGTATGTGTGATCGTGGGCATTTCTTTTCATCGCACCTTCTTCATTGGAAGACGAGGAGTGTAGCAGAAAACGGGATGCAATTGCAGAGAAAAAGCTCTCTATGGAGTTGAATAAGGACAGCAGCGGTTTTGATGTCGTGGTTCTAAAAGATCGACGTGGGTTCTCTGCTCAATATAAGCCAAAGGAGAAGTAAGGTCTGTCCTTGGTCCCAGCCCGGGTGTTTAACTTCTTGACCATGTCCTTCTTATTACCAACAGGTATGCCTATCTCTGCAACCCATTGTAATACATCACTGAATTTTAAAAGCCCTATTGATAGTGGAGCCCTCAATAAAAATCCATTGTTCCTGTCCCTTTTTCGTGATTGCTATGCTTCTAATTGCCTTTCACTTGTAGCTTCTAACTCCTTGCACGAAACGTCTTTCTTGCTTCTAAATCTTCACTACCCACTATTCTCTATTGTTTAGCTCTGCTGGGAACCCTTTTTGTTGAGCGCTAGCTGTAACGTTCTGTTGTTGAGCTTTATTGCGAGTTCTGTTGACAAGATGATAACGGGCTTCTTCAAATGCTTAGAGTGTAGTTAGGCTTTTGTAGGGAAAAACTTACGGAACTACTTGAAAATATTATGAAAACTTATGAGATAGTGCATTCAAATGAAGGCTTTCAATCAGTTAAGAAATTTTCCGGTCCTTGAGTTTTTTCTGTTTTTTTCTGGTTCAACTATTGTGAGGTAGAAAAGTGGTCATTTTTCATGTCAAAGAATCGAGTAGCGGGCATTTACAAATTTTTTTCCTTCTTCAAAAATACATGCGAGCAACCAGAATTTATGTGTGTTTTTTTTTTCTTCTCGTAAATATACACAAAGTCCTTTCGAATGCTTATTTCTTGAATGGATCTTGTAGAAAAGAGAGGGTAGATGCAGGTTATGGTTGGTGTAGCTGTGGGGTTTGAAAGCTATAAATTGAGAATGGGGTTCTCCTTGCAACAGCTATTCCATAACACATTCTGTGTATGCCACACATTGCACACAAAAGCTTACTACAGAGCTGCTTTTAAAGATAGAGTTCAGTACCACTTCCAAAATTCAATATGACTTTAAAATTTAACAGCAGTAATTGCAATGGCCATAGGTGATGATATAATGCAAAGATGATTTCACTCTTAGATGATTACACTCAATCTGCTAACATTCACAAAAGATTCAGCAATAGAGTTATAACTGCCCTCACTGGGTGGCTACTTTAGGGATAGGTTCTCTTTGGAGAAGTATACATCATAACATGTATGTGCTAAAAACCACCAAGTACCAATACGTGAAATGCACAGAGTTAGAAAGAATGTAACTCTCAAAAGCCTACAAAAGGGGGCTTGTAAGAAAAGACACAATGTGATTATTCAAATATAAAACCAATACAAGAAAATGGTACTAAGCTGGACTCGCAATTCTAGCCCTGAACACGAGAGCATGGAAGGCGATGGAGAGGTTGCCGCATAATCTATAGAGAGAAGAACATGAACACCTCGAGAGAAGAACATAACTTATTGCAGAAATTCCATACTAGGTCTGAAGATGGACTGGAAGAGAAGATCATGCTAGAGGAGAAAAGGAGAGGGAGAGGAGAGGAAGGAAAGAGTATGCATGTGAGTATGTGTGTGCGTGCTGTAGGTGTGAGCGTGTGTTGACAAGTGTGTGGATGCATGTGGTGCAAAGTGGGGAGATGTCTCCGTGTGAATGCCTGTGGAATAGGTGAATGTGATGTGGTAATTGTGAGTTTCGGATTGTGTGCTTGAATAAGTGTGCATAGGGAGCATGCGTACTATTGTTTGATAGCTCGAAATGTGGGTAAATGACTGTGCTTCCATCTAGCCGTTCGAGTAAGAAAGTGAGAGTGACTACAAGAGAGAGGAATAGAAAGATAGTGGGAAACCGAAAGAAAAGAGACAGAGAAGAGGAAGGTGGGACTCAGATAGAGGGATCTCGGAAACCAAGTTGTAAAGTTCAACCCCTGTTGCATAGGTGTAAGGATCTTCAGTCCCACTTTTCACACGTATATTTGGGAGTCGTCGGTGGATTCTGAAGCATCGAAGCAACAAACTAAGCATCGATCGGCATTTCTCTTGTTGACAAGAAGGCAACCATTTTGGTGCGTTGGCTGGGAATTTATGAGCTAGTGCATAGACATAGGAAGAATCCATTTCGAGATAATTGTGGGCTCTAGGTAATCCAAGTGGACCGATTGCGAGGGGTTTGAGCAAAATAAAAGCTTCCACAATCATCTTTTCCTTGGGCTTAGGAACCTATCATTTTGGTGCGTCTGCCGGGAATTTGCTTGGCACGTCTCTATAAGAGAGTGCCATAGGTTCGCCTAGCACCACAGGTTGGCCGAGCTTGCGGACCCCAAGATCTAGTACATGAGCGAGGGGAGCTCATCCTCAGGAGCAACACAATCTCAAAGAGAGGAACGTGCTCAGAGAAGAGCCCTTGAAAGAGAAAGGAGAAGGTGGGAACCGCCAGGTGAGTGGACCTCGATTGGTTCGAAGAAATCAGCCAAAAACGTGTACTCGCGTAGGAGAGTCGCGAATCAAGTGTGGAGGTTTGAAGGAGGGATCCTGAGGCCGCGTGCATTAAATTTCTGGGATTGAAGTGATATCGACATCACACCTCTGTTCGAAATGGCTCAGCGGATTTCAGTTCACTTGGGGGACTTCACCAAGTTTTCAGGTACTTGGGACGAAGATCCGGATAGTTTTATCCAGTTGTTTGAGGTTACTTGTGAGGCCAATGATGTAGTTGACCAGGATCAAAGGTTGAGAATTTTTTCGGCTATTCTCCGTGATGAGGCAGCCAATAGGTATGGGAATTTGACACCACAAGAGCGTGGAACTTATCAAATGCTCAAGGAAGCCTTCTTGGCAAAGTTTCGACGACAAGGCTTCCAAGACAGATTGGCCCAACAAATGGATTATTTGCGACAAGGAGTCAATGAGAGCATCTATAACTACATTCAGAGAATGGAAACGTTGGTAAGAATGATGGGCGTGAATGCCCTGAACGATGAGACATTGAAACGAAGATTCATTTCGGGATTGAGAGATCCTACGGCACAGCAGCATATCAGCCTGACAAGACCTGCGACTTTAATGGATGCTAAGGAACAAGCGAGACTTTGGGAGGAAGTACAATTATGCCAACAAAGGAAGATGGAGCTCTTATACGAGCCAATGGGAGGCCCAAGAAACATACCGATGAAAGATCCTGGCCAAGGAAGTCCCGCCTTGACGACCCCAGCTTTTGTAGCTACCACTAGCATGCCAGGCGAGGTAAAACCTGCGCTAACTGAAGAACGAATATTGGAGTTGGTCACGCAAGCTATAAAAGCTGCCACAATAACTCAGGAGACATACACAGTAAAACCAGAGGTGACTACGAACCCCAATCAAGTCTTTCGATCAAATACATGGTGTGGAAAGTGCCATGGTTACGGCCATTTGGCTTCAGAATGCCCTACAGTCTCGAGAGTATTCACAGATAGATCACCACCTAGGATGCGTTGCACTTTTTGTGGAAGAACAAATCACACGGAGAACCGATGTTACAACAAGAGAGCCTATGAAGAGAGGACCATGAAATCAGGAGATACAAGAGAAAGGCCTTACACGGGATTGCCCGCTCAAAGTGTCCCACCTACATCTCGTTGGGAAAACAGACCGACTTATGGATATGGTGCTCAGGGTCAAGGAGGAGACTATCCAAGAGGAGCCGCACGTGATCAAAGAAGAGATGGTCCAATCCAGTGTTGGAGGTGCCATGGCTTTGGCCATACTCAATCTAGATGTCCAAACGAAAAGAAACCAATTGATTACACCCCACTATGTAGGTACTGTAGTGGTGAGGGACACTTTGATGAGGATTGTCCAAAACGAAGAGCTCCCGTCGACAAGGAAAAAGGACCAGTAGGGTCCTCGAATTATGTTGATACACAGATGCATTCCACATCGAGAGCTCAAGAGCAAGTTCCTACAATCGGAGTAGTGTTCAAAACACCGAACCCTCAAGAAGGCTCTAGCTCGTCAATGCACTTTGTGGATGCTTACGAGGCCAAGAAACCACACAAAGATCCAACTGTGACAGTAGTCACAAGGACTCAAGAGTATTCGAAGAGGAATCCAGGAGGCGAAGGTGAAGAAGGGAGTCAAGAGAAGATCGTTGAGCGTGAAGAGGTAGAAAACCAAGTTGGAGGATTTGCTGAGCAGCAAGAGCTTGAGGATGGGGAAGAGATTGAGATTCTTCCACCCGTGACTAAGGAGTTTGTGCCAGGCATAGCACCATTCCCTGAAAGATTGAAAGCCCCTAAGATTAGAAAGGAAAGACAAAGTTCGGAAGAAGTAGATATTGTAAAGTTGCTTGCTGACACGGAAGTCACGCTGGATATTGGCACATTGCTAAAATGTTCACCTGATTATAGGAAACAATTCTACAACGAATATATTAAGAAGCCGAGGAAAGCTCGAGATAAAAATAGACAAGATAGAGATGTCCAAGGAATCATTCAAAGTATTACGACGCAAATCGACTCGAATGCTCCAGCTGTGACGGTCAAGATTAAAGGATATGCAGTCCCCGGCGCTCAGTTAGATAGTGGAGCCGCAGTCAACCTGATGACTGAGTTCATGATGAAAGCTTTGGGCCTCAACCACATGGAAGAGACCTCGATGTCTTTAAGAATGGCAGATCAAACACAAGTGAAGCCTGTGGGCCTTTTCAAGAATGTAAGCACAGTTGTAGGCGGTTTAGAGTTTAATGTTGATTATCTGATAGTAAGACCAAGGACCTCAGAGGCTACCTTCTCTATCCTACTTGGGCGGCCATGGCTGGTGCAAGCCGAATGTGTGCATGACTGGTGCACAGGTTTTATTTCAATAGGGCCAAAGTCTGATCGGATTCAAATACAAGTATCCCCACCCTCAAGCAACAAGAAGAAGACAATAACAGTCGATGAGATGGAAAAGAAAGAGAAGGAGAAAGCAAGCCACGAGATTGCACGAGCTAGGTTTTCTTTGAACACAGACACCTACAAGAATCTGCTTCAAGACGGGTTCAACTTGCAGCTCTTTAAGAATCAAGACACGAAGATGGGAGAGTATCAAAATCCATTGCTCTATAACGACGATTCCGATCAGGAGTTGCTAGGATGGTTGACGCATACAAGAGAATTTGAGTGCTACATGTTGAGTATAGACGCAAGTAAAAACAAAGCTACTCAATCCCTGGAGAAGGGAACTTCAAAAGATGAGTTGAAGCCTGAAGTTAGCTCCGGCAATGGAAGTGCAATAGTTGAGAGAAAGAGTTAGAATGCTAGAAGCAGAGATTCTAAAGAGAAGTTGAGAATCGGAAAAAGAAGCGAAGAGTAAGTCTAAAGTGTCGGAAGCCATTGCAAAAGCTCAATTAAAGAAACTAAGTTCAATCGGAACAGAACAAAACAATGATTTACTGGCCAACCATGCACGCGTGATTGGAGAGCATGTTCCAATCACAGTGTCATCAAGGAATAAGGAATATTCGCGAGAAGCTGAGTTGGAAAAATGGGAAGTTTTTCCAGAAAAGTTCTTGAGTATAGGGTCAGAGCTACCAGATGGAGTACGAGATTGTATTAAAATGACACTCAAAAATTTTGGCAAGGCCTTTGCATGGTCATGTTGGAGTTTATTGATCTCCAAAGTACAGCTAGAAGTAGGTGAAACCCAACAGGACCTAGTTGACTTTTTCACAAACTTGTATGCACAGACCAATTTTCTTGCAGAACAAATTTCTCTTTACTCACTTGGAATTTTCCAAAACTGTTTCACACACATAAACTAGGCTCTAAGAGCTTCCAACAAGATATAGAACACCTCAAATGGATAAATACACAATGAGCTATGACCTCTGCAATATGCAGCTTTAATGGAGACCTTGAAACAGAGATGAACCTGAGGACACACATCACTTGCAGAGACTACTGCTCTTAAGTCACAACTCCAATGACTTTGAAACTTTCCAAAATACAAGTAGACTCAAAGATCTTTCTAACAAGCCAAAGAACTCATGATTTGGATACATACACAAGGAAATATGACCTCTGCAAGTTTGAGGTTTAATGGAGACCTTCAGCAGGGATAAAAAGCAGAGAACACACACTACTTGCAGAGAGTATTGCTCTCAGCTCACAAATTCAATGATTATGAAACTTTACAAGAAGAAAGTAGACAGTAAGAGCTTTCCAATGAGCTATCAAATATGTAATTTGGATATATAATGAGGGAGATACAAGCTCTGCAATCTCTGCATAGAAAACTACAGCAGTGTAGAGATACACATATGACTCTCTTGGACATCCCACAAGATCACGACTTTTCTCCTCTTTTTATAGCATGGGAAACTAATCTAAAACCTTCCTAATACATCTAAATTCGTGGTAGACACTTGGATGGAGGTATTACATGACTCAAGTGCTCAAATAAGCAAAGTATTGATGGACTTTGAGAACTAGCCACATCTACCTTCCACTAGGACACCACTGAAGCTCCCTTGTGACTCACTAATTTGACTCACCATGTTCTAGAACTCACGTGGTATTTTTGCTACATTTTATGAATAATATGAGCCTTCTTGAAGTATTTGAAGACTTCCCAAAGGTATTTACATAATTTGAAACTTGTACCCTACATAAAACAAATGTTCGCAACAGGTCATACAGTGATTTGAGAGGAATTGATCCCCGAATCTGCCAACATTATATAGACTTGGAAGAAGGCACACGACCAATATGTCAGCGACTTAGGCGGACGAATCCAGTCTACTCGGAATTGATCAAGTTGGAATTGACTAAGCTATTGGAAGCAGGATTCATATATCCTATCGCATCCAGTGAATGGGCATCACCAATTGTAGTTGTTCCGAAGAAAAATAAGAAAATCCGTATTTGCATAGATTATCAAAAGTTGAACGAGCGCACGAAGAAGGATCACTTTCCCTTTCCATTTACTGATCAAATCTTGGACAGAGTGGCTGGCCATAAATTGTACTCATTTTTGGATGGTTTCAGTGGGTACAACCAGATCCAAATCCATGAAGAGGATCAATCAAAAACTACTATCACTACAGAATGGGGTACGTATGCATATCGTGTGATGCCATTTGGATTATGCAATGCACCGGCCACATTCCAGAGAGCGATGATAGCTGCATATCAAGACTATTTGCAGGATTGGATGGAGATATTTCTCGATGACTTTGCGATCAGAGGTGACGATGAAAACATGATGGAGAGGATCGAAGCGATTTTAAGAAGAAGCAGTGAAAAAGGCATCCCATTGAATCCTGAAAAGTGCACATTTGGAGTGCGGAGAGGATTGCTTTTGGGACATGTTATTTCCAAAAAAGGGATTGCGGTTGACGAGGATAAGGTGGAAAAGATTGGACAACTTCCACCGCCTCAAAACTTGCGGCAACTCAGAGGATTCTTGGGGCATGCTAATTATTATCGACGATTTATATTAAATTTTGCATCAATAGCAGCACCGCTGACGAATCTTTTGAGGAAAGACCAACAATACCAATGGACTGGAGAGTGTCAAGTCGCATTCGACTCGATCAAAGAGAGATTGATAAATGCACCGATTTTGGTAGCACCCGACTGGACGAAAGAATTCCATGTGCATACCGACGCTTCTCATACTGCGGTTGGAGCAGTGATATGCCAAGGCGATGCAAAGAAGTTGGATCACCCTATTTATTACGCAAGTCGCAACTTGAATAGCACTGAGAGGAACTATACGACTACAGAGAAGGAATGCCTATCGATGATCTTTGCGGTGAACAAGTATCGGCATTACTTGATGGGAAAACATTTCACGTTTTATGTGGATCATGAAGCCCTTAAGTATATCATTAATAAAACAGAGTTATCAGGGCAGTTGATGAGGTGGATGCTACTCCTCCAAGAATTTCAGTTCACAGTGGTAACCAAACCAGGCAAAGCGCATATATTGGCTAACCATTTATCTCGAATTGTTAATGAGGAGCCAATCTCTAGTGTGCCCGACGATGCTCCTGATGGACATCTATTCCAGGTTGATGCGAAAGTACCTTGGTATGCCGACTTGGTGAATTTCTTGTGCACTACTAAATATCCGCCAGGAGCAAGCAAGAGAGAGAAGCAAAAACTGTTAGCATTGGCGAAGCACCATAGCATCATTGGGGGGAAACTCTATCGATATTTTGTTCATGAGAGCATTTATCGGAGGTGTCTCGAGGAAGAAGAAGCAAGCCTAGTGTTGAGGGCTTTGCATGACGAACCCTGCGGTGGACATTTTGCTGGTGAATTGACGGCAAGAAAGATTTTATTAGCAGGGTATTGGTGGCCAACGTTGTTCAAAGACTCGCACACATACTGTAAGAAATGTGACAGATGCCAACGAATGGGCAAACCCACATTAGCACATGATGCTCCTCTCACGCCGGTGCTCGCTCTCAAGCCGTTTGAGAAGTGGGGAATTGATTTTGTGGGGCCTATTGATCCCCCCTCACGACGAAGATCTAATAGGTATATTTTGGTCTGCACTGACTATGTTACCAAGTGGGTGGAAGCTAAAGCTCTGAAGACTGACTGAGCTGTTGATGTAGCTAAATTTTTGTACGAACAAATCATCACTCGATTCGGATGCCCGTTGGAGATAGTGAGTGATAGAGGAACACATTTTGTCAACGAATTGATCGAAGAATTAATGGAATTATATAAGATCAAACATAGAAAAAGCACTCCATATTATCCGAGGGCAAATGGACAAGTGGAGGTCACCAACAAAGTTCTTGAACAGATTCTAACAAAGACAGTAGCTGTGCATAGGAGAGACTGGGATGAGAGACTTTTGGAAGCCTTGTGGGCATATCGGACATCCTACCGAGTGACGACTAAGAGCACTCCGTTTTCCCTAGTATATGGCGAGGAAGCCATCTTCCCCATCGAAAAAGAAGTGCCGACACTAAGAGTGGCCATTGAGGCCAGGATGGGAGAAGAAGAGTCATTGAAGGAGAGGTACATACAACTGGTCAAGCTAGAAGAAAAGAGACTCATTGCACAACAAAGTCTGGAAGCTATTCAGAGAAGACGTAAAGAGAGGCATGACAAGAATCTCAGGACCTATGCGATTCAAGAGGGGGATTTGGTACTAGTCTATGATAGTAAATATTATAAATTCCCAGGGAATTTACAAACAAGATGGGCAGGACCGTTTAAGGTGGTGGAACTCAATTCCAATGGTTCCATGCAAATTCAAGATTTAGGAGAAGAATATGCTCCCGTGAAGGTTAACGCGCTTCGAGTTAAACCATATTTCAAGTGATATTAAGACGAGAGAAGCCAGACGAGATCCAAACGAAATGACGAAGTAGACTCCTTGTACATACATGTATAGTATTATATATATATATGCGCATATGTAAGCTATGATTTGTGTGTCATAAATATTCTTCCTTGCTAGCTCAAGAATTTTGGACTTCTAATTATTTTTCTTGTGTTGCGTAGAGACTGTTAGGAGCTAAGTAACAATATGGCAGATCAAATAACGCAACTCTACGTGTACGAGCTAAGGATATATTTCTCGGACCAAACATTCGCGCGCATGGACATAGATATCGACGACTTTGAGACGGAATACGATGTTGAGGAAGCGCATTGGCTGGTATGCTTTATAAATCAGGGTTTGGGTGTTGCATTTTACATTGAGTGTATTGAGGAATACCTGACTAGACATGTACGATGGGCGGGAGATCGATATTACTATTTCGATCCTTCAAGGGAAATGCCTAACGAAGAAAACTATATCACATGGGCTTGGGCAGATGTGTTAACGATAGGAAGTGATGATGGAGCTCCTGAAGTTGAGCCTGACTCGCCCTAGGGAAGTTGTCGGGATACGAGTACGATGTGAGGCTACATGAGACATCCCAGAGATTCACATTCTAGGACACCTAGGGATAGGTATACGAGGGACTAAGGCATAGCTGGCTGTAGTTACCTAGTGAAAAGTCAACTCGATGAATACATATGTAGTGTCTGTAATTGAGAGAATGGAGTGAAGAGGTGGTTGATCTGTCAAAAGCTATTGTGTATATGTTTGCATGCATGTGTGGGAAAAGTGGGAAGTCCCTTTCTTCCTCTCCCTAATTCTCAGGACTTGGGTGAATTAATTAACTAGAAAAAAAAAACCGAAGAGAAAGAAAAGAAAAAGATTGTGTGTTGTTGTGATCGTACCAATGCGCTATGGTGGGCTAGTAGGTGGGTGGATTTATCCTCGCCGGGTGGTTAGGACCACGAGCCGCAGCTAGTTTCGCCATAGGCTTGGGAGGTATATGTTGTGTCTTAGCTACGCGCCATAACAGGTTGGTAGGTAGGTGGAGCCATCGTGGTTGGGTAGTCACGACCATGAGCCGCATCCAACTTCGTTATGGGCTAGCTGATATATGTTATGTGTTATCATTGTGTGGTCGTGTGTTGTGCGCTGCATTGCATTGGTAGATGGGTGGAATCAACCTGATCGGGTGGTCAGATCCACGAATCGCATCCAGTGTCAATGTAGGCTAATGTGTGATTAAAACAAAATTTTCATATGATGTTATTCCCCACTCCTGAGGGGGAGAGAGAGAGAGAGGAGAGGGCGATGATCGCCTAGAAGGGAACGTTATTTGCTTGTGTGATTGGTATGTGATGGCTTGTGACAGATCAGCTCACTTTGGATCAACATTCTTAAAGGCACGGATACTGTATGTGCACTCATGGATAAGGCTTTAGCAAGGTAATGCAACGGTCTTGCTTTATAACTTGTGTGCTCTATCTGAGGGTTTTTCTAGTATGTGGGACACTCCAGGTATTTTATGTAGGTCTTGACTTGTACTCGAATCTCGATGGTTTTTGTGGGACGACGATGGGGATTCTTCGCGAGTGTCTAGTCATGGGATAATTGTACATAGCGAATAGTAGGTGCAATAATGGGGTATGCATTTTGGGTATTTTTGCATGTCCTGTTTGATTCATTTCAGTTGTCGTTGTCCATTTCAGTATTTTCTTTTCTGTTTTCCGCAATGATAGTTGTATGTGTAAGATATGGAAAAATATGCATGTGTTATTTTGGTTGAGACTATACTCATAATGGAATGCATGAGCATTTTGATGGATGTAGAATTGGAGTTGCATATATGTGCATGTTGTTGGATCATTTAGAAGTGACTGATTTGTATGTATTCATGAGTGATTTTTTAGCACTAATAGCTTCAATGAGTGCAGGTCCACTTGGAATGATGGCTCGATGGGAAGGTATGCAAACTAGTTGTACACTAACATTTTTATGGCGGTTGTGATTATATTGCAGCAAGAATGGCTCGTCGAGGACGACTTCGCAAATAAGAAGAGGGGAGTATGTTAGCCCGGGAATTGGCTGGTTTTGATGCACTACTATGTTTCATTTTGGAGAGTATTTGTTTGAACATAGGTGTTTTGCAATGAGAATAGATGGCCGGTAATGATAAGATCTACTCAAATGTGGACACTAAAATCAAGAGCAGTAGGCGGGCCATTTTGGGATGGGGCTGCTATATTTGGATTATTAAAAGGTCGCAAGTCGAAGCCGGGTTGCTGTGCTTTGTCCGATCGTTCTCTTGTAGTTTTGTTTTGTGCAGGAGGTATTGGATGGATTAAAATTGGAAGATGCACAGGAGAGGGTCACAATGTGGTTTTTCAGGAAGGGTGTCCCAACTTTTTGAGGCAAATATCATTGCACAATAATGTAACTGCTCACATCATATCAGTTTGCTGGAGCAAATATTATATTGAGGGTGTCCTATCAGAAGAGGGCCTTGATTTTATAGAAGTACATTCTAATGAATTCATAACCAATAGCTCTTCCACGCTTGGAGGTATCAAACGGCTGGTGGAAACTCCATTTGATAAGGAGAGAGTCATGAAGGAATTGATTAGGAATGCAGATGGTCTCTTGGGACCTATCCGGTCGATTTTTATAGGAGATAGCGTGAGTGATATTTTGTGCTTGCTAGAAGCAGATATGGGCATTGTCAGTGGTTCAAATCCAATATTACAGAGGGTTACTGAAGCTTTTGGAGTGACACCATTACATCTTTACAAAGGTGTTGTAAGTCAGGTACAGCTTGGAAACCTTGAATTCACAAAAAAAAAAAATAAAAATGCTGGAATATTATACACAGAAAACGACATCATCATCCTTAAGAAGTCACCCAAACATGTGGCATGGATTTTCCTCAAGAGATGCTATGAAAGAATCAAAGCATTCATTCTTTGTAATCTTCTGTTTGGGATAAAACACTAGCACCGACACATGTCTTCCATTATGAAGGAGGGGGCGTTTTTTTGTTTTCGGTGCAGAACAAAGGGGGTCCATTGTGGGCAGCCGCCTAAGGGGCTCTGACGGGAGAAACGAAAAAGGGAGATGGGGATTTTATGGCTCTGACAGAAAAACGGAAAGGGGGGGGGTGCCTCACTGCCTGCCATCTGCCACTCTGTTCTTCTTCTTTTCCCTAGGCATTTTGTTGTGTAGTGAGCGATAATTCGTTTCTCTCGATCGTTGTATGTGTGATCGTGGGCATTTTTTTTCATCGCACCTTCTTCATTGGAAGACGAGGAGTGTAGCAGAAAACGGGATGCAGTTGCAGAGAAAAAGCTCTCTATGGAGTTGAATAAGGACAGCAGCGGTTTTGATGTCGTGGTTCTAAAAGATCGACGTGGGTTCTCTGCTCAATATAAGCCAAAGGAGAAGTAAGGTCTGTCCTTGGTCCCAGCCCGGGTGTTTAACTTCTTGACCATGTCCTTCTTATTACCAACAGGTATGCCTATCTCTGCAACCCATTGTAATACATCACTGAATTTTAAAAGCCCTATTGATAGTGGAGCCCTCAATAAAAATCCATTGTTCCTGTCCCTTTTTCGTGATTGCTATTCTTCTAATTGCCTTTCACTTGTAGCTTCTAACTCCTTGCACGAAACATCTTTCTTGCTTCTAAATCTTCACTACCCACTATTCTCTATTGTTTAGCTCTGCTGGGAACCCTTTTGTTGAGTGCTAGCTGTAACGTTCTGTTGCTGAGCTTTATTGCGAGTTCTGTTGACAAGATGATAACGGGCTTCTTCAAATGCTTAGAGTGTAGTTAGGCTTTTGTATGGAAAAACTTACGGAACTACTTGAAAATATTATGAAAACTTATGAGATAGTGCATTCAAATAAAGGCTTTCAATCACTTAAGAAATTTTCCGGTCCTTGAGTTTTTTCTGTTTTTTTCTGGTTCAACTATTGTGAGGCAGAAAAGTGGTCATTTTTCATGTCAAAGAATCCAGCAGCGGGCATTTACAAATTTTTTTCCTTCTTCAAAAATACATGCGAGCAACCAGAATTTATGTGTTTTTTTTTTTTCTTCTCGTAAATATACACAAAGTCCTTTCGAATGCTTATTTCTTGAATGGATCTTGTAGAAAAGAGAGGGTAGATGCAGGTTATGGCTGGTGTAGCTGTGGGGTTTGAAAGCTATAAATTGAGAATGGGGTTCTCCTTGCAACAACTATTCCATAACACATTCTGTGTATGCCACACATTGCACACAAAAGCTTACTACAGAGCTGCTTTTAAAGATAGAGTTCAGTACCACTTCCAAAATGCAATATGACTGTAAAATTTAACAGCAGTAATTGCAATGGCCATAGGTGATCATATAATGCAAAGATGATTTCAGTCTCAGATGATTACACTCAATCTGCTAACATTCACAAAAGATTCAGCAATAGAGTTATAACTGCCCTCACTCGGTGGCTACTTTAGGGATAGGTTCTCTTTGGAGAAGTATACATCATAACATGTATGCGCAAAAAACCACCAAGTACCAATACATGAAATGCACAGAGTTAGAAAGAATGTAACTCTCAAAAGCCTACAAAAGGGGGCTTGTAAGAAAAGACACAATGTGATTAATCAGATATAAAACCAATACAAGAAAATGGTACTAAGCTGGACTCGCAATTCTAGCCCTGAACACGAGAGCATGGAAGGCGATGGAGAGGTTGCCGCATAATCTATAGAGAGAAGAACATGAACACCTCGAGAGAAGAACATAACGTATTGCAGAAATTCCATACTAGGTCTGAAGATGGACTGGAAGAGAAGATCATGCCAGAGGAGAAACGGAGAGGGAGAGGAGAGGAAGGAAAGAGTATGCATGTGAGTATGTGTGTGCGTGCTGTAGGTGTGAGCGTGTGTTGACAAGTGTGTGGATGCATGTGGTGCAAAGTGGGGAGATGTCTCCGTGTGAATGCCTGTGGAATAGGTGAATGTGATGTGGTAATTGTGAGTTTCGGATTGTGTGCTTGAATAAGTGTGCATAGGGAGCATGCGTACTATTGTTTGATAGCTCGAAATGTGGGTAAATGACTGTGCTACCGTCTAGCCGTTCGAGTAAGAAAGTGAGAGTGACTACAAGAGAGAGGAATAGAAAGATAGTGGGAAACCGAAAGAAAAAAGACAGAGAAGAGGAAGGTGGGACTCAGATAGAGGGATCTCGAAAACCAAGTTGTAAAGTTCAACCCCTGTTGCATAGGTGTAAGGATCTTCAGTCCCACTTTTCACACGTATATTTGGGAGTCGTCGGTGGATTCTGAAGCATCGAAGCAACAAACTAAGCATCGATCGGCATTTCTCTTGTTGACAAGAAGGCAACCATTTTGGTGCGTTGGCCGGGAATTTATGAGCTAGTGCATAGACATAGGAAGAATCCATTTCGAGATAATTGTGGGCTCTAGGTAATCCAAGTGGACCGATTGCGAGGGGTTTGAGCAAAATAAAAGCTTCCACAATCATCTTTTCCTTGGGCTTAGGAACCTATCAGTGAGATTGGAATCGAGGAGAATAAGAGGGTGAGGATGTCGAGGTTTTTCCATCCGAGGTAGCCCACCAGAGTAATCACGTTCGTGTTTCTAAAAATTAATGAGGCCCAAGAAGAATCTTTGTTGCACCAGGCATTAATCATCCACTTTGCTGCAAGTTTATTGGCCATTCTGCCAATATCCATAATACCCAGACCTCCACTCTCCTTTCGGCTAGTGGATATGGACCATTTGATTTTAGGCACTCCCCTCCTGTTATGGTCTCATTAATTTTTTGAATATTATGGAAAGGTCCATAATAATGTGGTGCAAGTTTAACTTTAGGATGTTGTGAAATATTTCTCAAATGTCTTTTAATTATTTGTGACCATACCAAGTCATTTTCATTAAATTGTTTAACTATTCATTTCTTATTTAAATTATGCATGTAATGTCCTTGACTCTTCTTAATCTGCTCATGAATCTCATGAAGTGTAGAAATATGATCTTGTGCAAAAGAATCAGCCATAAGTATATCAGTTTGAGTGATAGATATGGGAGTGGGAAGCTTTTTACCATAGATAATTTAATACGATGCACATCCAATAGTGATATGTGTTGTGTTATTATATGCAAACTGTAGTAAAGGAATTTTCTCATCCTAGTTACTCAGATTATCTAAAGAATAAAAATGTAATAAATCTAAAATAGTACTATTCATAGCTTCACTTTTCCCATTATTTCAGGATGAAATGCATAGTTAAATTCTATTTTGGAACCTAAATTCTGAAATAATGCAACCCAAAAGTGATTACAAAAACGAACATCTTGATCTAATAGAATAACTTTTGGAAACCATGATGGGAAAAGTACATTTAATAAATAACTTGGCAGCTTGAGGTGCAAAAAGAGTCTTTTTACAAGGAATGAAATATGCTTGTTTACTAAACCTTTCAACAATTGTCCAAATCATATCATTATGAGGTGAAGTTGTAGGAAGACTAGTAATAAATTCCATAGAAATTTGTTCTCGTAGTCCATTAGGTATGGGAAGTGGCATTAATAATCCAAATGCTTTACCATGATGTTGTTTCACACATTGACACACAATGCAATGGGAAACATACTATGCCATATCATCGTCCATATTTGGCCAAAAGAAAAATTCTTTACATGTAGAAATAGTACTTTGTATGCCCTAAGGCCCATATATGGTGGTTGATGCATCTTTCATAACAAATTCTTTAAAATCTTGTGTGATGCATAACTTGTGTTGGAAATACAAAAAACCCATTATGAAAAGTGTATTAATACTCACTAAATGTTGTAGAGTTATTTAAAGCATTTCATGTTTGTGAAAAATACAAATGAGATGCATAAGTAGGAATCATGTCATGAAATGAATGAATATGAAGAGCAAAAATATTACTCATTAAAACAATTTTATTTTGTGGGGATGGGAACCAATTAAAGGCATCAAATACAACATTAGCTTTTCAAGGTTGATATTGAATTAAATGTTGAAAATTTTGTATGAATGAATCCCATTTAATGTGTCTATCTAAAATCAATGGTTGATTTAATAAGTTCTTAATAGCCCATTTCTCAGTTTTTATTAGAACTTTAGAACCCATAATTTAATGTTTCCAAATTTCTAAAGCATGCACAACAGTTAAAAGTTCCTTATCATATGTACTATAATTCCTTTCAGAAGGTTTTAGTTTCCTACTTTCAAAATGCAATAGGATGGTTATTTTGCATTAATACAACACATGTACCTAAACCACTAGCATCTATAAGTACATGGAAAGGTTGTGCAAAATTTGGTAATTGCAATAGAGATGCATGAGAAAGTGTATGTTTGCGTTTTTCAAAAGATTGTTGTTGCTTAATGCCCATGGAAATTTTAACTCTTTCTTCAATAATAATCTGATTGGAAGTGCCAAATAATAAAATCCTTTTACAAACTTTCTATAAAAAATAGCTAACCCTTGGGAATACTCTGAGACTGTCGGAACAAATCACCTGGAAGCACGCTCTTGGCTGAAGCGATCCGCTCCTCAGCGGCACTATGGAACACTATTAGAGGGGAAACCCACTAGAAGATTTGGAAGGAGCGGTGTGCCTGCAACTTTGGACACCCTACAAAAGAGTGGTCCATCGAGAAGTCTCTATTCCTCCTTGGAAAAAGAGTCTCCAACTTCAATAGATCCCCACCTTTTAGGCACCATAAAGTGTTTCTCATCAAGAACAACAAGCTTAAACCAAAGTGAGTCCCGCATAAAGGGGACAAGAGGGTAATTAACTTCCTTTGCAACATTCTCAAGATTCATAAGTTCTACCCCCATTTTGTGGGATTCGGGGGGTCCCAAGGGTACTAGTCCCATTCACTTGTATCATTTTATTTTTTAATTAAAGTCTGGGAGAGTAGGCCAAGACCAAACTTCCTTTTTATAAAGGAAGAAAAATATCTAATCCTAGAAAAGAGCATATATCATTCACAGATTGAGGGACAAGAAATTCTTCAATGACATTAATTTTATTTGGATCTACATGAATGCCTTGATTAGAAACAATATGGCCTAACTACTCTAATTCTTTTTAGAAGATATAACTCTTTTTAGGATTGGCATAAAGTTTCTTTTTCTTTGACAAATTAAATATAACTGCTAAATGATTTTCATGCTCATTCTCATTCTTAGTATAGACAAGTATATCATCAAAGAAAACAAGAACAAAAGCTTGGTAATCAAGAAAATGTTATTCATCATACGTGCAAATGTAGTAGGTGCATTGTTGAGTCCAAAAGGCATTACCATGAATTCAAAGTGACTAGTTTGAGTTCTAAGGGTAGTCTTATAAAGGTCATTTTGTTTCATTCATATCTGGTGATACCCAGATTTAAGATCCATCTTTCTAAAAACACGTGCTCCACAAAGTTTATCTAGAAAATCCTCTATCCTAGGAATATATGATCTATTTTGAATTGTGATCTAATTGAGTGCTCTATAGTCAATGCACGTTCTATAAGTCTTACTCTTCTTCTCTACTAAAAGAATAGGTGCTCCAAAGGGAGAAAACCTAGGCCTTATAAGTCCTTTGTGGAGCAGATCCTTAAATTGATTAGTTATTTCTTTTTTATGTAAAGCTCCATGCCTATAAGGTGCTTTATAGGGAGGAGAATTACCAAGAATTAATTCTATACTATGGTCAAGACATCCCCTAGAAGGTGGGAGTTTAGAAGGAAAATGAGCCATAAAGCAATCCTCATAGGAATCCATAAGTGCTTTATGTGCATAAGGAAGTGTATGTGTGTAATCAATTGTGTTATTGAAAAAAAAATGCATCAATAGCCTTTTCTAAATGCACGTTTTACTTGAGTATGACTAATTAATGGAGATGGTTGGAAGTCATGCATTGTAGAAAAAGAAATATGTTGATTGTTAAACTTAAAACTAATTGTGTGTGTATGATAATCAATGGATGGATTATAATGATGAGGAAAATGCATACAAAGTATAACATCATAGGTCTCCAAAGGAGAAATTAAGAATGTGCGTTCATCTACATATGAACCTATACAAATCTAAACATTATGCACTTCACTTGTAACATTATATCTATTTCCTTGAAATGCAGCCTCAACTTTATACATAGAAGGAAGTGGATTTAATTGGAGATCTTGCACTAGTGTATAAGAAAAAAACATCATGGGAACTACCATCATCATGTAAAATATTAATAGCTTTACTATTAATAGTACCTTGCATGCAAAGTAAAGAATGAATAGAAATTTTGTTACCCAAGGTACTTAGATCCTTTTCCAATGCTTCTTCAGTTCAATTAGTTAGAGTGTCTTCATGAACCACCTCCATGTTGTGTACTTGAGCTTCGACAGTTTTCATGTCATTAGTTTGGAACCTACATTTAGCTTTAGTATGACCAAACTTACCACAATGCCAACAATTGATACAAGGCCTCTTTCATTGAGCATCCATCATCATAGTGTGAAGGGTCGGAGGTTTTGTAGGTTGAAAAAGGGTTGTCATGGGTACTAGGGAGAAACCGGATGAGGAACATGTTAAAAAGTAGGTGGGCATTGAAAAGTAGGGGAAGAAAAAATAGTGAAAGGATGCTTGAAAGGAAAGTTGGACTCGATTGGTTGTTGTTGTTGTTGGTGCATGTGTTGTAAGCGAATAGATTTGGTAATGGATTAAAACTCCTTCTCAACATCATGTGCAAATCAAATAGCTTCATAGAGGTTCATGGGACGTAATGTGTTGAGCTTGGCTTGGATTCCCATCTCCAAACCATCTTCATACTTCCATTGCAAGGTATCTTTAGGACTTTTTTCAAGCAAACAAATAAGTAGTAGTCGGGGCCAAAAACATTCAGTGTAGGTGGACATAGTATCTCCATCTTTCAATTCAAATGTTATCCATGATCGATGAGCATGTAAGTGGGACTAGCCCCAATTCAATGTCGGTGACTGACCCTTGGAAGAATCATGTTGCTATAGGGAAAAATCAATTGGAAGCAAGCATTATTGGGTGAAGAGATGGGTTGTTCCTTAGCACTATGGAATTCTATAAGAGTTGAGACTCTCTACAACATTTGAAAAGAGAGGCATGCGGCCAACTTTGGCAGCCCTCTTAAAGAATGGTTGATCAAAAAATCTCTTTTCCTTTTAGGCAAAAGAAATCCCAATTGTAAGAACCCTCCCCCCTTCCCCCATCAGTTTTGACATCATAGAGTGCTTTTCCCTGAAAACAACAAGATTAAAAGCAAGTGGGCCCCCATGAGGGGCAAAAAAGGGTTAACAACCCTCTTTGTAATGTTTTATAGAATTTTTTAAGAAAACCCTAGTTTTTGGGACTTCTGGGATTCCCATGGGTGCTAGACCCGTTCTCGTACAATTGTTCTTTTTATTAATTAAATTTTGTGAGAGTATTTTATCATAAAACTTCCATTTGGAAAAAAGAGGTATATTTTACCCTTACTCATTAGAGTTAAATCTCAAGATATATTCAGATGAAGATTGGAAAGGTTCTAAGGATGATAGAAGAAGTACCTCTAGTTACTTAGCATTTGCAGGTTCAAAGCTAGTTTCATGGAGTTCCATGAAGCAACCAACAACTGCTTTATCTTCATGTAAATTAGAGTATAGATGTTTGACCATAGATATTGTTTGGAGAAACAATCACTAATTGGACATATATTTGAAGGTCAAATCTTAGGAAGAAAACCCCATGCCTATGTGAAGGGGCAAATTCACAAGTGTATCATATTTGTAAAGTTAGTTCACTTTAGTTCTAAAATTTTTTTAAAATCACGAGAATACGAAAATCTATATAAGTTAGTTTGTATCAACTGACGCGGCGAGAGAGAAGAAGTGGAAGAGAGTGATAGAAAGAGAGAAGGAGTTCATTTTATATGACTGAGAATAGTCGGGCTTCTCTAAGTGCAAAAGCATCTGTAAAACTTCTGAGTTCTCATAGCTATGAGAAAGAACTGAGTAAAGTTTTGTGTATGAGTCTCTCTCCATCATCTCCATGCTTGCCTACTGTGTGATGAATTCAAAAGTTCAAGTTTTCCAAGCAATTCGATGTCTGGCATCGAGTTTGTGCTGATAAGTCATTTTTTTCATTCTCTGTGTGTTAACTGTTGTTGAATCTTTTAAAAACATGAGATTTGTGGAGCAACTCGATGCCTGGCATCGAGTTTCAACATAAAGTCGATGCCTGGCATCGACTTCTAGCATACAAGTGGTATTCTTCATGTGTGTGTAAAAGAGGCTATTTCTGGTGCAAAAAAAGAGGCTAAAAAAGCTCAAAGTTGATGCCCGGCATTGACCTTGACTGAAATTCGATGCTAAGCATCGAATTTTTTATTTTTAGAGACCCAGGATTACTAAAACAGGAAAAAATTCCACTTTTGGAAGTCATATAGGGTGACCTTGTGAAGGCCATAACTTGAGTTCTAGAGATCCGTTTGATGCATATCATAGCTTGTTGGAAAGCTTTAACTCTTCAAGTTTCAGCCTATAAAGTTTCATGGAGAAATAATACTTCAGCTAAGAGGAATTAGCAAAATACTGAAGGTATGTCATTTCGGTGACTAGGAATTTCTATAGAAGCAAAGTTCTCACTTTAGGCTATCATTTCTCAAAGTTTGGAGTGGCAATGAGTTAATGGTGACCATAGAGGTGTTCTAGTGTCACATTAATTCATTCCTTGTGGTGTTTCATACATCAACAAGTGGTATCAGAGCAGAAAGGTCTCGAAGAGTAGAAGGCGACAAAGGTACGAGAAGTTTTGTAAAGTTTTCCATTAAAGTTTGAAAGGTGAAGCATTTGAAGACACAAGGCATCAAAAGGTTACTTCAAAAGTATCCTCATACACAAAGAACTTCAAAAGGTATTACCCTTTATCCTTTAAGCTCACAGGTTGCAAGAGAAGGAAAGAACTATGGCAGATCATATCTCCATTGACAAACTGGACAGAGATAATAACCCCGCATGGGTAATGAGAATGGAAGCCTTACTTATGAGTAAGGATCTCATGGTATATGGAACAGGTGAAGAAGAGAAGCCAGTATTTGAAGATGAAAGCCGACCAAAGAAAGAGGAACTTGATGCTTTAAAGCATTGGCAGAAGAAGGATGCAAGTGCAAAAGCATACATCTACAATACAATCTCTGATCATTTGCTACCACACACCAGAGGATTGGAATCATCTGAAGATATATGGAATGCATTGGAGTATCATTTCCAAAGTACTACTAAAGCACGGAAAGCAAGTCTATGGTCAGAGTTTACAACATTCAAGAAGAAGCCAAGTCAAACCATTAGTGATTATGTCACTAAGATGAAGGATCTTGCAGATAGTCTTGGATCCATAGATGAAGATGTTGAAGATCACAGATTGATTGCTCAGCTACTTGCAGGTTTGAGAGGGGATGAAAGGTGGAAACCTTTTGTCTTATCAACAACACTTTCATTAAATCGTTATGTTCCAAATTTGAACCAGTTGCTTGGTTTGATGCTCACATATGAGCAAGACTTGAAGGGAGATGGAGATAAAGGACAAAGTTCTGCAATGTACATGAAGAACAAGAAGAAAGGAGATAAAGGTAAAGAAAAGGATGAAGAGGAGTCTAGTTCTCAAGCTTATTATGCAAGAGGTAAAGGCACTGGCAAAGGAAGATAAAGAGGTTTTGGAAGAGGAAGAGGTAATCAAAATAACAACAAAAAGGCTTGTTGGATCTGTGGATTGAGTAATCATTTGGCTCATGACTGTTGGCACAACCAACAAGGATCAAATCAAAATCAGAACAACAATAGCAGAGGCCGAGGTGGAAGATATCAAAGTAATTTTCAAAGAGGTAGACAAAGTCAAAGAGGAGGCTATGGTAGAGGTGGAGGAAGAAGTTGGGGACATAATCAATCCTACAACACCACCTACTACAACTATGCAAATGACACACAGAATGAAAGTCATACATCATTGATGATGAATTCAATCAGCACATCAGATAAAGAAGATCTAAAGGTATTTTACATTGACTCTGGATGTTCTAATCATTTGTCAAGAAACATAGAATTGATGTCAGAATTGGAAAAAGGCATTTCTAGTCATACAGTTCAAATAGGTGATAATACAAGACATAGTGTACATTCAATTGGAAAAGTGAAATGCAAGAGTGGAGCAGATTTGCTAACCAATGTTTTGTATGTTCCTACAATACCTAAAAACTTGATTAGTGTGGGACAGATAGTTGAAAAAGGTTTTCAAGTCAGGTTTACAAATGAAGAAGTATTTGTGGAAGATCCAGAGAATGGATATAATCAGATTGTCTCTGGTAAGAAAGAAGGTAGACTCTTTGCTTTAAGAGTGCAAGCTTTGCTCACACATGGTGAAGCAGTGATTATAGAACTTGATCTCTGGCATAAGAGATTAGGTCATTTCAATGAAAGAGGAATTAAAGCTATGGTTGCTAATCAGTCTGTACTAGGATTACCAAATGTGCAAAGTCAACATATGGTTTATAAATGTGAAGCATGTCAAATGGGTAAAGCACACAGGTTACCATTTCAAAAGAAAGGTTTCAAACATGATGGAGTACTTGAGCTCATTCATGCAGATGTATGGGGACCAACAAAAGAAGGATCTATCAGTGGCTCAAGGTACTATGTTATTTTTATTGATGATGCTACAAGATGGATAACATTATATGTTTTGAAGGAAAGATCAGAAGTGTTTGGAGCTTTCAAGCATTTTCATGCATATGCAGAGAGAGTCACAGGTCAAAATCTTAAGAAACTGAGGTCTGATGGAGGGGGAGAATACTTCTCCCAAGAGTTCAATGATTATCTTTGGAATGCAGGTATTAAGAGAGAAATAACCTACAGGTATACACCACAACAAAATGGTGTAGCAGAAAGAAGGAACAGGACTTTGGTTGAGTTTGCTAGAGCTATGCTAAAGGAGAAGAACTGTCCAAATTATCTTTGGGCTGAGGCTGTAAATACAGCCACATATCTTGTGAATAGATTACCATGTGCAGCTCTGAATGGAATGACTCCATATGAAGCTTGGTGGGGTAAGAAACCAACACTAGATCATTGTAGAGTGTTTGGATCAATTGCATATGCTTATGTGCCATCACAGCTTAGGCATAAACTTGAACCAAAGGCAGAAAAATATGTGTTCATTGTTTATGATGAAAAGCAGATAGGTTATAGGTTGTGGAATCCTCTAACCAAAAAATTTCTTGTTTCTAGAGATGTTACATTTGATGAACAAAAAAGTTGGTATGCAGATCAAAGTCATACAGCTGAGGAATTTGAAGAGGAGGTAAGAAGATGTGAGAAAGGAAAATCAATTGTGCAGGTAAATAGAGATGAAGACTATATGCAAGCAAGTACATCCACAAGTGGATTAACAAGAAGAAATGAAGAAGCTCCTATATTTGATGAAGAAGTGTATCCAGACACATATGAAGAATGTGAACCAAGAAGGTCAAGCAGGACAAGGAGACAACCAAAAAGGTATTCTTATGATACTTCTTACATAACTCAGAAGAACTATGCATATATGGTCAAAGATGATGAAGAACCTCAGAACTATGATGAAGCTAAAGGTAAGAAACAATGGGAAGAAGCAATGAAGGAAGATTTCAATGCACTGGAGGAGAACAAGACATGGGAACTTGTTCCTAAACCAAATGGTAAGAAAGTTATTGGAAATAAATGGGTTTATAAAGTGAACAAGCTTGCAGATGGAAGTATAGCCAGATACAAAGCTAGATTGGTGGTGAAAGGCTATGCCCAAACCTATGGGATAGATTATGATGAGACATTCAGTCCTGTAGCTAAGATGTCAACTATAAGGACAATCATTGCTATTGCAGCTTCAAAAGGATGGACTCTAAGTCAATTGGATATAAAGAATGCGTTCTTGAATGGATACATATCAGGTGAGGTATACATGGAACAACCTCAAGGGTTTATAGATTCCAGGTATCCAAATTTTGTTTGCAGGTTGAGAAGAGCATTGTATGGATTGAAGCAAGCTCCAAGAGCTTGGAACTATAGACTGGTGAAGTATCTGAATGAACTTGGATATCAAAGTTCAAAAGCAGACCTTAGTCTACTTATCAGAAGAACAGAGGAAGGTACAATCTACATTTGTATTTATGTAGATGACGTTATAATCACAGGTACTTCAGATGAAGGAATCAAGGAGGTAAAGAGATTACTTGAGAAAGAGTTTAACATCAGTGACCTAGGAAAGTTGTCATACTTTCTTGGAATGGAAGTTACTTATATAGATCATGGCATATATGTGTCACAAGAAAGGTATCTTCTGAACTTGTTGAAGAAGTTTGATATGGAAAATTGCAGAGAAGCTTCAACTCCACTTGAAGTTAATCACAAGCTCAGTAAATATGATGGTGCAGACTACAAAGATATGAGGAAGTATCAATCTCTTGTGGGTAGTTTGATTTATGCTACACTAACAAGACCTGATCTTAGTTATGCAGTGGGAGTTTTGTCACAATTCATGTATTGTCCAAAGGACCCACATTGGATTGCAGGTCAAAGAGTTCTCATATCTATCAAAGGAACTATAAAGGAAGGATTATATTATCCTTTTACATCAGATTTGAAGTTGAGAGCCTATAGTGACTCAGTCTGGGCAGGTAACCAAGATGACAGAAGATCAACTCATGGTTACATGATATACATTGGTGATAAGCTTGTAAGTTGGTGTTCAAAGAAACAACATACAGTAGCATTATCATCAACTGAAGCAGAGTACAAAGGACTTGTGGAAGCAGCTAAGGAGGTTATATGGATGCAGACATTGTTCAAAAGCTTGGGCATTGATCAAGGTATACCTACAATACATGGAGATAATATGAGTTCACTTTATCTTGCAGCAAATCCAGTATTTCATGCAAGGACAAAGCACATAGAGATACAGTATCATTTTCTCACAGAAAAGGTAATGGAGAAGGAGATTGAAGTGGAGTACATTTCTACTAAAGATCAGTTAGCAGACATAATGACAAAGAGCTTGGATGGTGTGAAGACCAGCAGATTCGAAAGCATGGCAAGAGTAAAAGAAAAGAAGATGATATGAAGAAACAGAGAATGTCAATTAGTGATTGGGGAGCTGTTGGAGAAACAATCACTAATTGGACATATATTTGAAGGTCAAATCTTAGGAAGAAAACCCCATGCCTATGTGAAGGGACAAATTCACAAGTGTATCATATTTGTAAAGTTAGTTCAGTTTAGTTCTAGACGTTTTTTAAAATCATGAGAATACGAAAATCTATATAAGTTAGTTTGTATCAACTGACGCGGCGAGAGAGAAGAAGTGGAAGAGAGTGATAGAAAGAGAGAAGGAGTTCGTTTTATATGACTGAGAATAGTCGGGCTTCTCTGAGTGAGAAAGCATCTGTAAGACTTTTGAGTTTTCATAGCTATGAGAAAAAACTGAGTAAAGTTTTGTGTATGAGTCTCTCTCCATCATCTCCATGCTTGCCTACTGTGTGATGAATTCAAAAGTTCAAGTTTTCCAAGCAATTCGATGCCTGGAATCGAGTTTGTGCTGATAAGTCATTATTTTCATTCTCTGTGTGTTAACTGTTGTTGAATCTTTTAAAAACATGCGATTTTGTGGAGCAACTCGATGCCTGGCATCGAGTTTCAACATAAAGTCGATGCCTGGCATCAACTTCTAGCATACAAGTGTCTTCTACATGTGTGTGTGTAAAAGAGGCAATTTCTGGTGCAAAAAAAGAGGCTAAAAAAAGCTCAAAGTCCATGCCCGGCATCGACCTTGACTGAAATTCGATGCTAAGCATCGAATTTTTTTTTTTTTAGACACCGAGGATTACTAAAACACGAAAAAATTCCACTTTTGGAAGTCATACAGGGTGATCTTGTGAAGGCCATAACTTGAGTTCTAGAGATCCGTTTGATGCATATGATAGCTTGTTGGAAAGCTCTACTCTTCTAGTTCAGCCTATAAAGTTTCATGGAGAAATAATACTTGAGCTAAGAGAAATTAGCAAAATACTGAAGGTATGTCATTTCGATGACTAGGAATTTCTGTAGAAGCAAAGTTCTCACTTTAGGCTATCATTTCTCAAAGTTTGGAGTGGCAATGAGTTAATGGTGACCATAGAGGTGTTCTAGTGTCACATTAATTCATTTCTTGTGGTGTTTCATACATCAATAGAAATTTAAGAGTTAATATGGTTAAGACAATTGTAGTCAGATTTTGGACTTGTGAGTTCCATTGCTCACATATTTGGAGATAATGTAAGTTCTATGCACTTAAAAGCAAACCCTTTCTTACATGCAAGAACTAAACATAGAGAGTTTCATTACCACTTCATCAGGGAGAAGCACATGGAAAAAGAGATTAACATATCTTTTGTTCGTGTTGAAAAGAAAATAGTAGATATGATGACAAATGCACTTGATGGGATAAACCTTTTGCATATTTAAATCAATGGAAGGTACTCAAACTATTAGAAAAGGAATACTCAAGCATACTTTAGCTTAAGGGGGAGCTATTTGATCATCAAGCTTGCATTAAATTTTGATGTGGGTTTTCTCTACATAAAAAACCATCATTTTGATGGTGCCATAGATACTCATTGAAGAGTCTTTTTCAGCACTCATTTTTTGGTATTTCCTAAGGATCCTTTAAGTATCACTTAGATATTTATGCATAGATATTTATGGTTGTAAAATTATAAATAAAAGAATCAAATTCTACGATTTTGAGGTAGTTGACTTTTGTGGTTCAATTAACCAGCAAATTAGATCAATATTAGACTACTACTCTTTTCATAGATTGTAGGAAGGTAGTTCATTGATCTGAACTACTAAGCCCGTGTGATTCAAATTCGAATCCATTGAAGAAAATTCGTGGAAAGAATCAAGAGATTCTATAAAATTACTCACGATCTCTTTTACATTAAGTAGATTCAATACATCTATGATTTGATCTTCATACTTTTCTCTACTTCATTTCTCTTCATCACCATCCAACTATAGTCAACTTGGAGGAGTTGATGCTCTCCTTATAGAGCTTCAAATTGAATGAGTGAGCATTGATTGGAAATATATTACTGTCTACTTGATGTGTATAAATTATGAGAGCTTTTGATGCAATGGAGCGTGCGAAATTGCTGCAAAACCATGTATTTTTTATCATACCTTTCTCACTGACATTCCAAAGTACATGGTATTATTGCATCATTTACAAGTCTCTAAATGTTTATTTTACCCTCCAAGAGTCCAAGGGCTGGTCCTGTGCTATTTGTCTAGACCAAATTTCATCACTTAGCACCTCTTTTTTTACCTCCTACAAACTTCTTCAAGTTCTCTCAGTGCGAACATTGAGAATCCAAAGAGAGACCGAAATCACAAATACTACACGCATGTTTGCTAAAATCATGACACATGCATAGATAAAACAATATGCCATGTCAATAGTGAAGTCTTGCTAAGCTGGACGCCACATGGAGAACGCAAAGAATGTCATTATTCAATTATAGAAAGTTATTTGCGTTTTTAACGATAAATAGCAGGCCTATCAATGGATCACTAGAGTAGGTTTGATGAAATTGTAGTAGTATTTAGAAGATAGAATGATATGTTTTAAAGTAAGCCAATATATTGAAAATGATCAACTAAAAAAGGAGAGAGTAATGCTTCTAAAAATATGGTATTAATGAAAGAGTTTCGAATTTTGCAGTTCGAAAAAGACATCACAAATGTGGCTAAGGAGGACATACAAGGATGCAGCCACTTATAAGGTTACCATTAAATCTAAATGAGTAAGATCACTTCAACAAGGGATATATTTTGGTTACGCGTGATGTATTGTTATCATGTCAAATGGTTCTATGTTTTATATTTAGTTACATATGCTTTGATGTCCATGAATTTTATTTCCGAAGCGGTATGAGGTTCAAAATGGATTTCACATTGTTAAAATTTTCGTAAAGACAATCCTTAGTATTTTTCTTTTCCTAAATTAATATGGCATCCTTGATATAAAACACTTGTATTCTACATCTTTCGGAATAATAGAGACATTTAATCATTTTAAGTTCATTGACATGGACCTTCAAACGATGTGTCCCATAGTTTGTTTTACAACTCTTTTTTATTGTTTCGTCACACTGTTAGGACTGCCGGATCCGTATCATTTTTGTAATTATTAAACAATGTACCGAATAGAGTTGACAAAAAAGAAAGATTTGTATCGTTGTGCCTGTTCATATTAATTAAGGAAAAACATCAAAGCATGTAGCAAGGAGGAGGGGGGAGGGGAGACTCTCTAGGTACGCTATCGGCCAAAGGCCGTGAAGCGAACGACAAATATCTCTGGGACTCATCGTCAGCATGCAGAGCGGAGACCAAAGTTGGGTGATTTGGTGTCATCTTCCATTATTGTGTTGTTCTATATGTGCAATATGTGAAGATTTATGCTTTGGTGAAATTATCTAACTAGGTGGTGATCATCTCTAATATTGAAGAAGAATGATATTTACAGTATTGTCTAATTAATTCACTACCTATAAGTTATCGAATGTCTATGTGAGTATACTAGTTAATGCTTTACGCAGGGAAGGGAAAAAACATTATAGGGCCTCTAGTTTATAGAGCCTTGTCCAACCCAAGAACCCTATAGAGTATTTTCTATCACTTTTATCTTAATCGGATCTAGTAAGGTTAGGACAGAGATTTAACATTGGGGCCAGCATTGGGGCTTGGAATATAATTCTTGTTAGAAGCTTAGAACATACTTTCGAGAGAAGACCTTGTTATACATGCTTGTAATGCGTTCACGTGAAACCTATCCTAATTATTGGAACGATAAACATCCTTGGAAAGTAAACAGTACGTTAGGGACACCACCACACAATAATATTGAAGGGAATTCATATGAGGAGGAAGGCGTAACACAAACCAGTGGGGTCGCACCATAGCACTTCCTTATTTTTGGGTTGCAAAGCATACTGGAATTGATTCCAATACAATTCCGTCAGAGTTTGGTGAGTGGTATTGGTACCAAAATCGGTGACAATCTAGTGCCTTTTGGCAATGGTTCGGTGTCCGGTACGATGTTTGGTAGCAATAGTTCAGTGTTTGATGGAACTAACAAATTAGGTGGAATTATGATGCCTGCTGAAACGACCGAATGAGTTAGTGAATAAACGAGTAGAACTATTGGAGCTATTGAGAAAACTACTCATGATAGCCCTAAACCAAGTACTCTTATTGAGTCATTTATATATCAGGAATCTTTAAACTCATGGAGTGATAGGAAGGTTTCTCTCACTGATTATCTATCAAAAGAGTGGGATCCAGTGCATTTCTTAAGACTTAAACTCCTAGAAAGCTTGTTTTTTAACCGTAAACCTGTCGAACTTAGAATTATCAGTAAACCAGTACCACCGGAGGGGTCAGTGGATAACTGTGAAACATATCAACCTATAGAATCATTTTATACATGTGATTTTGAACAATCAGCACATCCCAATCCTGAAGTCATGGTAGACAACCAAAATCAGCAGCAACAATAGCAAGGTGTTCAATGGAGGTCATTGACTACGGGGGTTACGCATGAAAAATTTGGAGGTTTCCCTAATGATGACCCAAATGCCCATGTGTGTACTTTTGAGATTAACTATGTTGTACTGAACAATCTGATGGATCCGGCATGAAAAGTTATAGTGTTTCAATCGACCTTAGTGAATGAAGTAGCTCACTGGTTTACTGAGTATGATATTAACCATTTCAAGTTGTCAGTGAAAATGTCATAAAGTCGCTTGCCAGAGGATGGGCTATGAAAAAGAAAATGGAAAATGAAGGAGTGGAAGATAGTTAACATGCAAGGTTCTATGATCACATTAGCTCCAAATGTACATTCATAGAAGTCAATAGTCTCCTCATGCAAAAGTCCATAATTAAGAAAAGGAGGGCAAGCCAGCAGTGATGAGGGGGCTATGAGAGAACCTATCGAGAAATGTGGAAACAAACTAAGGGTGTTGGGAATGTCTGAACCCTTGGGAATTCACTAGAGGATGGAAGCCAATCTAACGAGGCAGGCCTCAAGAAGACTAGCTACAAGAAAACGATCATCAAGATCGACCTCTAGGAGGGAAATATGGAGGTGGAGGGTGAGAGGAGAATAGGGATCATGACGATCCAAGATAGATGTAGAGGAAGGGCAAGAGGTAGTGGTATGGGGATGTAAGTCTAAAGCAGGGATAGAGCAGGCCATGTACCCACTAGAGTGTGCAAGAAAGGAGGATGGGTTTGGGAACCTAGGTGGAGGTGCCTCAGTGCTATATACTCAAGAAGTGCATAGTGAGAGGCATGTGCTATGGGACTTAAGACCACTTCGGGGTGGAACAGGCAAAGGGAAGGGAGGGTGGCAAAGGGAGGGACAACTTGTGAAGAAATCGGACGTGGGGTTGGGACAAGTACTATAGGAGGTGATGCAAGGAGGGTTGCAAAGGGAGGGACAACTTGTGAAGAAATTGGACGTGGGGTTGGGACAAGTACTATAGGAGGTGATGCAAGTACATGAGATGTGGATGGTGCAAGATCCGAAGTAGAAGGAGAAAGCTCGTAATATTCCTCCATGACAAAGGCAAAGACTCATGTGGAACTAAAGAAGCCATACCAAAAGATCACACGAGAGGAGAATGAACAAAACTATTGAAAAAGAAAATTCAAGCAAACAATTCATCTACAATTACACAAAGGGGTTCATGAGTAGCATTGAATCTATGCGTGAATGTGAAAATGGATAACGGAAGGGAAAACAAGAAGGAGGGGGGATGAGCAAAAGGGTTGGAAGATGTACATGGAACAAAGTCTGATAAAATATCCATATGAACTCTTGAAACCCAACCAGAAAATTAGAATGGATGAAATATATCTAAATGTTTGTATTTATAGCAGCAAAAAAAACATGAAATCAACTTTGAAAACATAAAAAATAAAGCATGTAAGCCCCAATTATCCAAAAATAGGTGCAACAAAATGAATTAAAGAGAGACGTAAATCAATAAACCAAAACTATCGGACTTAATTTACCATTTAACTTTTTTAGGAGGGGAGAAAAAAATAAATAAAAGAAAATTAATGAAGTACAAAAAATAAAATAAATAAGAACAAAAACAAAATTTTAAATAAGGTATGAAATAAACATGAATTGAATGCATGTCGCTATATGAGATTCAAAAGAGCAAGAAATTTATATAGGAAAATAAAGGAGGAGGGGGGGAGGGAGAGAAGTAGAGAGAGGTAAAGAGAGGTGTTATGAAGAGAGTCACTATTGAAGAGATGGTATGAACAACCCTCTCTTAGGATTTATAAAGAGGGCTCACACATGACTGCTATGTGGCACCCATGTGAGATGCCCCCATGTGACTCCAATTAAGGAGAGAATCTTATATGAGGAGGTACGTGGTTGGGCGGTAGAAGAAAGGCATCAATCTCCGTGTGTCAAAGTGAAGGAGTATTGTGATCTCGAGAGTTGTGCAGGTCAGGGGACTCAAAAAACTAGGAGGTACATCGGAGGGAATCCAACATTTGGTATTGGAGCAAAAGACGATCGACATCAGCAGAGCCACACACACGATGAAGGCACATGCACGAGGGAGTCACATGCGCCAGGAATCTCCACCCATGCAAGGAGATGCTTCTCTCCTCACCTCCTCTCAAGGATGAATGATATGAAGGAAGACTCTATCCTTTATACCCACAAAAAAAAAAGTTGTAACCTTCCATATGGGATAAGTTCAAACTCTATCATTGCTGCGAGCTCATTTGGAAAAGAGAACTTGTTTAGAGAAGGTACATAGGGTACTTTAAATTCGAGTTTTTTCTTTAATATTGGGGAGGAGAATGTTTATGCTATGAATTAAGAAATCGAGGAAAAAATGGTGCACACATGTAATATGGCATGTGGACAAGGGCTATAGGTCATGGGTTTATCTTGAAGAGCTTCAGGTTCTCAGTTATGGGTTTTCAAAGTCACCCTTCCATGAACATTAGCTTTTCTACTTCATACCCATGACATACTTATCTTCTCTACACCATAGCTTGGTCATACCACATCCGATTTTAGAAATTTTTATCAAGTTTTGAAGCTACACTCCTAAGCAAAGAAACCATTGGTGTTTGATTTGGACAAGATTTGGCTAACCGAAATCTCTTGTAGCGCTTCAGTAGGAACTAGGCGGCAACTTTTGGGCCTACTTTTTCATCATTCAACATCCAAATCCACTTTTTTCACTTAACATAGCTTTATACCTTTGAAGTACAGGTGTTGGGCTACATTTTTTGGATTGGCGAGGAGTGTAAAATCTCTAAAGTGCTTCAGTTTCATTCAGTTTGCCTGGTTGGGGCTATTGCTATATTGTTTTGGCATTTTTCTTGTTGGTTTTTGGTGATTAGAACCTCCCCAGACCAACCGGACATTTCAAATTTTTGTCTGGGCCTAGCAAGGATTCAAAATCAATGACCTCAAGCTTCAAAGATCACTTGGATTTCGCTTTCACAGCTTTATTTTGTACTGAAGAAGTGCTCTTGTGATATATTTCTCTTCTTCTTGCATATTCAAGATTTACTTTCATTTCTTTTCACATACTCTAGTTAGCAAATGGGGGAAGGGAATTAAAACATGCGGTCTAAAGGGAAACAAATAATAGAACACACTTCTCCTTCTAAAGAGCAACTAGAGGATCCTGATTTTAGAATGGAAGAAGTAGAAATGGGGTAGGAAGTAGAGGAAAAACTAGAAGAGAAAGAGCCTCAACAAGAAGAATATACATACGAGGAACTTTTGGATGAGTTTGTTACTCATGACCAATTTGTAAATTTAAAGTAACAGACCCTTAGGCTAGAGAGAGAGATAGTTAGCATTACATCTCTCATTCAATAGCTTAAGTCTCAAATGATCTCACTTGAGACTCACATCACCTCTTTCCTAACTAGGAAGGAAAGAGGAACTCCTACTCTTCCTCTAGAGATGACTAGGAAAGTTACTTCTCTTCCTAGTAAGCACAAAGGAGAGAGCTCTAGGGAAGCTCCCCTCCTGAATGACTTAAAGCCACCTACCTTTACGAGGGATGATTGAGATAGAAACAAGGATGCAATATACACTTTTTTTACAAAAGTGGCATGATTTGCATCAACTAAAGGGCACCCCACGAGAGTACCGTGTGCTAGAGGCGAGTCTCTCACTTGGCCCCCATGCCTATAAGTGGTGGATGAGTCTCAAGGAGGCCAACTCAATTCCTACACATTGGACTCAGTTTGAAACTCTTTTCCTAAAAGAGTTTCTTCTTGAGAATGAGGAGGAGAGGAACTGGGATGAGTGGGATAGGATTACCCAGAGAGGTAGGCCCTTGACAGTTTACATATCCCATTATAGGGAGATTATTTTGAAAAATAAGGAATTAGATGACTTTAAGAAAACTAGAGGGTTTGTAACAGGCTTAGGTAAAGCCATCAAGAGAGAGGTAGGAAGAAATGCATCTAAGAAATTTGAGAAGGCGATCATGTAAGACAATAGTTACGCAATATAACCTAGGAGTAGTAGCAGAGAAGATAACAGATATAGGCGAATCTCAACAATTTCCTACTAACAACAAGTACACAGATGATGGCGTTGTCCAGCTGTGCGCTCTCAAGGTAGAGCTTAAATGGTGATCTAGACAACTCTAGATAGGCATATACAAGGTAGAGGTATGCTGGCTCAATTCGATGTCTCAGACAGTGCAGAAGTCATGTAAATATAGGATCATGGGTGGCCTTCCATGGACGGCTATACGTGGGCGGTAGAGCGTGGGCGACCACCACCCGCGTAATTGCCATACACGGCCTAGGCCAGTTGAACCAACCTAACAAATATAAATGATTTTTGACTCTAAAAGGGAATATTCCCTTTACCTTCGCACTAGGGGTGCTACCCTCAGACCCCCACCGGGGGGTGCGCTTGCCCCCTAGGACCCCCCCAGCCAGGGGGCCTACTGGACCCGTTGGACCCCCCAGCCGGTGCTGCTCACCGCTGCCTGAACCCCACTATTGGGGACCCTGGTAACTCCATTTCCTTACAATACTTTACGTGGTTCAATATGACCATCATCCAACATGTAAGTTGGGATTCCCATCAATTGGGTAATGCACGCTTGGCTTCTCCTCATAATGGGGCCCTTACAAAATGTGCATACAATCATGAGGGGTAGACATTGATCATATACTAAGAGATCAAGTATGAACAGACTTATGAGGACCATAACCGTTCGCAATATACTGCTATGGAGACAGATCAGCCCCTCAAGCCTCTTAACTAAGTTCAAGAAGAAGTTGCCATTGTGGAAAAATAAAATTTTCATTAAAAAACAAAGATCACAAGGGCCTAAGTTACCTATAGATCAGTTTGAGAGGGCCAAGAGAACCTGTGCTTTAGGTGTTTGTCTCCTAGCCATTCGCAGAGGAATTGTCCACTCAAGAAGAGGGAAGAAAAGAAGAGAGGAACAGAGACTAGTATGGCCCCTTAAAAGGGGAAAAAGGCGGTCCACCTAGTGTAGACCCTTCCTATTCATGGCAGCTCTAGCTGCAATGGAGTCGAGGTGATGCAAGAGGATATAGAGCACACCTATTGTTTGACTCAGTCATTGTGGTCACCGTGGTTTGGACCACATGACCTAGTTAAACTTCATGGTAGTGTATACGGGACCAGGGTGTGAGTCATGATAGATGACTCTGCCACTCATAACTTTATAAACTATGCTCTAGTCAAGAAACTAAAGATTCCCTGGCAGCCTAGTGCAGGTAAATACATAGTATCTATGATGCAAGGGGAAGACAAAAGGATATGGGATACTATGGTATCCAATTTGGAAGTCAAGATGCAAGATTATACAGATCATATGGACTTCCAAATTATGAATATGGAGAGGATAGACCTTGTGTTAGGAAGAGAGTGGCTATGGGGGTTGGGAGACACACTTAAACGTAGCTATCAAAACAACACACTTGAGTTTGAAAGGAATGGAAGTAAATTTTGTATTCAGGGAGAGAGAGAGAGATGTACCTAGTGCACCTCTCATTTCATCTTTACTGTTGTATAGTCTTTGTCATTTTCAGCATGTACAAGAGATCTTTTTATTGTATAGTCATGATATTGAGTATTGTATAGACAGTTCATCTGATGTATATTTTCATGCTAGCAATGTAAATATGGACAGGACTTTCTATTATTCTTTCTTGAAAGAGTGTGTGGTTAAAAGTTTTAAAGATCTTATGTTTGATTATAGAGATGTTTTTCCCACTAATTTACCTAGAAGGCTACCACCTGAGAGAGGGGACATTGACCATGTTGTTGAAGTAGTTACTAACACTAACCCTATTTGTAAGCCACCTTATAGGCTTAGTGTTTCTCAACATGAGGAGATTGAGAGGAAATTATAGGATTATTTAGATAAAGGCTTCATTAGACCTAGTAACTCACCTTGGGCATCGCCAATGATCCTAGTTAAAAAGAAAGATGGCTCTATGAGACTATGTATAAACTATAGAGCACTTAATAAGGTAAATATCAAAAATAGGTTTCCAATGCCCAGATTGGAAGATCTATTTGATCAGTTACATGAAGCTAGGTATTTCACCAAGATTGACCTTAGATTAGGATATCAAAAAATTAGGATTAGGGCAGAGGATGCCCCTAAGATTGCATTTAGGACTAGATATGGGCACTATGAGTTTTTGGTGATTCCTTTTGGTCTCACCAATGCTCCTGCCACTTTCATGAAGCTCATGAATAGTGTTTTACGGTCTTATCTAGGACACTTTGTAGTAGATTTTTCGGATGATATTCTCATTTATAGTGCATCAGAAGAGGAGTACTTGGAACACTTAAAAAAGGTATTTCAAGTGCTAAGGGAAAATTCACTCTTTGCTAAGGAGTCAAAGTGTGAATTTTTCAAAACAGAGGTTAGATACCTTGGGCATGTAGTCTCCCTGAATGGAATCCAAATGGATCTTGAAAAAGTAAGGGCTATTATGGAATGGCCACATCCATGGAACTTGGAAGAGCTCAAGATCTTCCTAGGTTTATCAGGTTTCTATCAAAGATTCATTAAGAATTATGCCAAAATTGTTGTCCTGATGATGGAGCAGCTTAAAGGGAAAGGGAAAGCCTTTCATTGGGGAGACGCATAGAAATAAAGTATGGAGAAATTGAAAGTAGCAATTGCTAGAGCTCCACTTTTACATATAGAAGATCCCAATAAACCCTTTTTGGTTGAGACTTACACGAGTGATTTTGCCATAGGAGCGGTTTTAGTTTAGGATTGTCGACCAGTAGCTTTTGAGAGTAAGAAACTAGAACCGTCTCAGAAGAATTACTCCATCTATGAGAAGGATTTGTATGCAATTATCCATGCTTTGAACAAGTGGCATCATTATTTATATGGTGCCAAAGTTACGATAGTGTTTGATCAAGAGAGCATTAAGTGGCTCTCTAATCAAACAGACCTAAAAGGTCATAAGGCTTGATGGGCAGAGACCCTTCAGGAGTTTGATTATGAGCTTAGGTATAGAAAGGGAAAGTTTAATGTAGTGGTTGATTCACTTAGCCGCATGCCTATGCTCAATGGACTGAGTTTTATTCAAATCACTAATGAGCTACTTGAGTCGATTAGAGGGAAATCATGTACATTTGATCCTGCATATTCTGAGATTTGGAAAGTCATAGAGAATGGGTATCGTGATATATGGGTTTCCAATGAGGATGGAGTATCGATAGGTACTCAAGAAGGATTCAAGTGGAAGAATTACAGTGTCCATGATGGATATCTGTTATATAAAGGAAAGGTGTGTGTCCTTAGAGATATTGAGATGAGACGGCACATTTTGTATGAGTGCCATGACACACCTAGTGTGGGACACCGAGGATTTAATAAGACTTATGACCTTGTTAAGAGGTAGTTTTACTGGCATGGACTTCATAAGGACATCCTGGAGTATGTGCTTAAGTGCATCAAATGCCATGTCAATAAAGCTCAGTGGTTGAGGATTGAAGGACTAGTCCACCCATTGGATATTCCTAATGGGACGTGGGAGAGCATCTCCATGAACTTTATAGTCGGATTACCTAAGACACTCAAGGGCACGACTCCGTCTGGGTAATTGTGGATAGGTTAACCAAAATGGCTAGGTTTATTCCAACACATATTACAGTGAAGACACCAGAGTGGGCTAGGCTTTCTGTAGAGAAGCTATACCGATTATATGGTCTTCCTTTAGACATAGTCTCTGATCGGGATAGGAAGTTTACTAGCCACTTCTAGAGAGCGGTCTTCAAAATGTTGGAGACGAAACTTAGCATGAGTACGGTCGAGCATCCACAGTCGGATGGGCAAACAGAGAGGGTTAACCAAATCCTAGAGGATATGCTTCGGGCATATGTGAATGAAAGGCAAACTAATTGGGAGGAGTACTTACCTATAGTAGAGTTTGCATATAATAGTGCCAAGCACTCTTCCACTGGGCATAGTCCATTTATTCTTATGTATGGGTTTCACCAAAAAGCTCCTTATGGAGTAGGATTGCAGAATGAGAAAGTTCAAGCTACAAAGGACTTTTTGGAAGAGATGATCAATACGCTTAGGCTTGCGAAGGACAACATTAAGAGAGCTTAGGATAGAGCTAGAGCCTATGCTGACCCTCAAAGGAGAGATATCAACTTTGAGGTAGGAGAGCAGGTCTATCTTAGAGTTCCCTCTAGATCTGAAACCATGAAGATAAGACCTTGTCCAAAACTATCTCCTAGATATTGTGGACCTTTCCAAATACTTAAGAGAATAGGAAAGATGGCTTACGAGCTCCAACTTCTAGAGAATAGTCAAATCCATCCAATTTCTCATGTTAGCCGGCTTAAGAAAAGGCTCGGTGAATCTAGCAACCTCATTCCAGAGAGTGAGGTCGTAGAGCCTATTTTTGTTCAATCTATTCCACATGAGCGTGAGAGCATACTACGCACTCGAGAGAAACGGACAAGAAGTCACTTATATAAAGATTTTCTAGTAAAGTGGAAAGATAGTTTAGAAGATAGTTCCACATGGGAGCGGGTTAGCACCCTTCAGAGACGGTTTCCCAACTTTAGATTACCTTCCCAAGAGTCTTCTTAAGGGGAAGGATACAGGGAAACAACATGGAGATAGGAGGATGTGTTGTTGTACATGGAGATATAGTTGGAGTACAATCCTATTGATTCCCTCTTTCTATCAGACCTTCCAATACCATTTTGGAGGACAAAAATGGAGTTAAGGGGAAGGAAATGTTATGACGAGAGTCACTATTGAAGAGATGGTATGAACCATCTCTTAGGCTTTATTAGAAGGGCTCACACATGAGTGCCATTTGGCACCCATGTGAGACGCCCCCATGTGACTCCAATTAAGGAGAGAATCTTATATGAGGAGGTATGTAGCTCGGTGGCAGAACAAAGGCATCAATCTTTGTGTGTCGAAGTGAGAGAGTATTATCATCTGGAGAGTTTTGTAGGTCAGGTGACTCAGAAGCATAGGAGGTTCATCAGAGGGAATCCAACAAGAGCGGAGGGAAATATAGAGAGAGGAGAGGAAAGTAGAGAGAGAGGGGAAGAAAGAAGTAGAGAGAGTGATAGAAGTAAAGAGAGAGGTAGAGTGAGAGGGAAGAGAGAGGTAGAAAGAGAGTGAAAACATTCAAGAGATAAGGTTGGTTTTCTTTTAGGGGTTAGTAAAAAACACCACCTTGTTTTGCGAAACATTCCCAAGAAAAGATAAAAATTAAAATAAAATTCCAAAAGATTTTAGAAAAATGCCAAAAAAAAGGGAAAAACTCTCCAAAATTGCCCATAATTTTAGGATATCTTGCCACACTCAAAACATCATAGAACTTCACTTTTTCATCTTATTGAACAAGAAAAATGCAATTAAAGCAAAACTAAACAATTCCCCAAAAAATCCCAAAAATATTTGGAAAACTCCTAGAAATATTGAACAAGATTCTCATGAGTTGGGGTAGAAAATGATCTCTAGCTTACATGAAAAAACTAAAAGAAAATGCATGACATTTAATGAAAATGAAAAAAACGAACTGGAAAAGATTATGAGAAGAGCTATGTACAACCTTGACAGATTTTGGAAGTTCTAGGTGATCCAAAAAATCTTCAGTTTAGTTGATAATGATAGGCCTTGATCCTAGAGATCTTGACCAGTGGTAGTACATCACCATTCAAAGTCTCTAAAAGTAGTGCACTCCATTGTAGCATTTCCTTAATTTTGTAAAATCCTTCCGAATGATGAAGCTACTTGCCTAACAATTGTGTCTCAAATCATACGAATGTGTAATTGTTTTCCATAAATTTACATTATGAGCGTCCCTCATTTTGCTTTGTGTCTCCTACAACTATTTTGGTACATCCAAATGAATTTCTTTTGGTTTGTTGAGTACAAATAGTCTAGCAAAGACTATAGGATCCTTTCTTACCTGCATATATTCTGTTCGGGACGAGCCATGCAAAAACTCAAAGGGCTTAATAGATATTACTCCATATACCAATTGAAAGGAAGTTTCCAACATAACTTCACTTTTTTCATCATTATTTCTTGTGAGAATAAGAGTGGTTAATACCATTTTCATTTTATTCATCTACCTACATGCACATAGAATGCATCATTCATATGATTTTGCGATAATGAAGACCATTGGGAGAAAAAGAATTTCTAGTGCACAAAAACATGAGTGAAGTGAGAAACAAAAACTTTGATAGAAAAAAATCTCCTCAAGAGAGATCATTAGTTTCTAAAACCAAATACCAATATCATTATTCAATACATTAAGTGAGTTAGACAATGAACATGAACACATGTCCCATTCCATAAACACGGATGAGCTTCACATAGATCTAAAATTCTTATCCAAACTAAAGGGATGTTATGACACTAATCTCACCTCTAAGGAAGAAAATGGGCATGGTGCACCATTATATAAGGATCCTCATGTCAAGATAAAAGGCACCAATGCTAGGCTAAATCTAATCGAGCCTCGTGTTGTGAAGGAAGAAAGCAATGCTTATATGGATAAAAGATGGTCATTATATGTTTTCCATGAGGAGCGAAAGAAAATTAAATGAGTATAGGAATGAATTTCTTGTTGGAGTTGAGGTCTATGGAAGCGCGCGAACTGTATAAGGAAGAAGAAGAAGAAGAAGCAGCTTGGAGCACAACATACAATATTGAATGTGTGACCAAGAGAATGTACAAAGATAAGTGGCCCATTAGGGTTATAGCCATATATACGAGTCAGGGACAAAACCTCCTAAAGAGGGAAAAAAGTTCCTCGATGGTCCTAGTGTGTTCACGCACATCACCACCTAAATATATCAACAAAATCCCCCCTAGAAATGATGTAGTGAATGAGGAGCTTTCACTCATGTATAAGGAATTTCCAAGCTATGTGAAAGAAATCCACAAAAAGAAGTAAACCCAAAGCTTTGTAGAAAGCTTCAAACTTCTCCCTAGGTAGAGTCTTTGTTAAAAGGTCTACAATGTTCTCCTGTGTGCATGCATATGCCAAACTGATCTCTCTAGCAAAGAACCTCTCCTTGACATAATGATAGTTGACCTCAATCTGCTGAGTGTGAGCATGAAATGCAAGGTTCCTCGCAGCTTCCAATGCGCTCTGATTGTCAGTGAAGATGGCGGTGGTAGAAAACTAACAAACACCCAAATCGACTATAAGGCATCTGAGCCACACACACTCAAAAGTCACTGTGAAATTTGCCTTATACTCAACCTCACAACTAGAATTTGCCATAGTAGCATGCTTCTTGCTCAATCAAGATATGCATGGGCTACCAAGCATGAAGAGAAAACCACTAGTGGACACACGGGTTTCATAGGAACATGCCAAATTAGAGTTAGTAAAAGCATGTAGATCAAGGGGTAGTGATTTCCCCTTGGGATCAAACAATCCAGGTAGTTGGGTACCACGCAAGAATTCATAGATGCACATAACTGCCTGCCAATGCTTGACACTTTTGCAATGCATAAAGTTGCTCATCTATGAGACATCAAATTGAATATCTCACTAAGTAATGCATAAGAACATCAACCATCCAACAAAGTCCTGATACAGAAAAGCATCAAATGCATCTGGAGCATCATGAAGATGCAATCGTAAACCTATTTCCATAGGAGTGGATATAGGTTTGTAGTCTTTAAGGCCAAAAAAGTGCAATAATGTGTCAATATATTTTGTTTTACACAAATCTATTTTGCCATGAACTTACATAAATTGAATGCACAAATAATGATGCAAATACCCAAAATATGACATCTCAAATGAGGTATGAAAATCAGCCTTGAAATTAGTAATATGCTTCTCATGAGGACCAGTGAGCAACATCTCATCAACATAGACAACAATGATTGGAAGCACATCCTTTGCATGCTTAACCTATATAGTGATCTCAATTGGATTGTTCTCAAAACCACGTGCAATTAGGTAGGCATGTATCTTTTCATACCAAGCATGTGGTGCTTGCATCAAACCATATAATGCATTTTTCAACGTGCACACTTTGTTTTCATGCCCTTTTTTGCAAAAAAGCACTAATGCAAAAACATACCCTTCTTCATGCAAGTCACCATTGAGAAATGTAGTTTTAATTTCCAACTAATGTATGTTCCAACCATGATAAGATGAAAGTGCATAGATGTTATGAATAGTAGTCATTCAGCACATAGGAGCAAAGAGCACATCAAAATCAATGCCTCTTTCTTGAGCATAACCTTTGCATCAAGCCTAGTGTTATACCTCTCAACTATTCCATCAGGCTTACATCTGAGCTTCTATACCCACTTAGTGCCAATGGCCTTCATGCTAAAATGCAAGTCACATAAAGACCTGTTATCATTTTTCATGATAGCATCATATTTTGATTGCATAATAGCCATCCAATTTTCTGAATTTTGTGCTTCATCAAAGGAAATAGGTTGATTCTCATCACAAAGACTAGAGGCAGCCATAGCATAGAAATCTAATGCAAAAGAAGCACTATGAGAGCCATAGCAAGTATGATGTGATAGAGGTACATCTCATTTTTTATCTCACAAAGTCTGCACTAGTCATTTAGGCATAGTTTTTTCCTCATCTATATCAATTCTTGCATCAATAAGTGCATGATGTAAATCTGCATAAAAAATGGAATGATCTACATCAATATGTGAAACCTATCAAGGCTAAAACATTGCCTCATTTGGACTAGCTCTAAGCTGTCCACCTATAAAAAGAGGCAGCAAAGTGTCATACATATCTTTGGAGCTAACTAATATCAATTTAGTACATGGAAGTAATGGGTGAAAAGCATGTTCCACAAAAATAACATCATGGCTAGCCAAAATGTGTTTATTCTATGGATGAGATAGACAATAACCTTTGCTTTAAGAACTCTACTCAACAAAAATACATTTCATTACTTTATCATCCCATTTCTTGCATTGTTATTCAGGCACTAATGCATATGCGTGACTATCAAAGACACGCAGGTGAGCAACAAATGGCTTGCGACCATGCAGAGACTCATATGGAGTGATAGACTGCCATACTTTAGTGGGACACATGTTAAGTACATATGCTGCACAAGTAAGAGCCTCAAGCTAGAAACTATGTGGTAAAGCCTAACTCTTGACCATACATATCGCCATCTCCATGCGTGACCTGTCCTTCCTTTTAGAAACTCCATTATGTTGGGATGCATCTAGCACTCTACATTGATGTTTTATCCTATGTTCAACCAGAATTCATTAAAATTAGAAGACATATAATCCCCCCTCCCCCTGATTAAAATGGAGGGTTCCCATTTCACATATTGACACATTTCAGCCAAAACCAGAAACTGTTTGAAGCATATAAACACTTCAAACTTTTCTTTCAATGGATATACCCATGCATGCCTGGAAAAATCATTAATGAAAGTCACAAAGTAAAGATAGTTCTTAAAAGAAGGTATTTGCATTGGACCACAAACATCACTGTGAAAAGCTGCAATTTCTTAGTAGCTCATATTGAACCATCCTTTGGGACAGAGGAACACTGCATTTAGCCCAAAATATAGCCTTCACAGACATGTTTACTAGGTACCTCACTTTTTGGCAGAGAGGACACCATTTAAGATTTCTGCAAGTGTAGCAAACTAGCAAAATTTAGATGATCAAAGTGTGTATGCGAAATCTTTACATATGACATAGCGTGAGAATCTTGAATTGCACATGCTGAATCATTCATAGATTTTGCATAATCTATTATCTTATACAACCCATGACATAAAATGCTAGAAGCAATAATGATGTCACTATTTGATAGATCATGAACTATAAATTTGTCATAAAACATTTTCACAACCATGCTAAATGTTGAAACAGATAACATAACAGATTTCCCTAGCACAAATAAAGCATCTCACAATGTAAAAGAACTACCATGAGTAGAAGTGAGAATGATCTAAGCAACTCACATACAAGATAAGAGGAGTTGTTGGTGCATGTGATAGTATTCTCTATAAGGGCATGCTCAAGTGAAATGAAGAAACTGCACTATGTCGTAATATGTTTGGTTGTCCCATTATCAAAGTATCAAACATCTAAGTCTATTGCACACATACACTATTCATGAGAAGATGAATCATAACTCTAAATAGGAGTAAATGCCCATGTATTATTTTTCATAAGATTAGAAAACTCTATTTTGGATATAGAGGCCTCTACAACAACCATTCAAGCCTCTTTTTTCTTTGGCTCTTTTACAAAGAGTTTTGGACAACTCTTTATGACATGATCGTTTCCTTTATAGTATTCGCAAAAGAATTTCTACTTTTTTATTTTCTTCTCATCTCTATCATCCTTCTTTGACTATGCAGAATTAGGAGATTTCTGCGTACTAGTAGAAGAGCTCCATTTACCTTTATCCTTCTAACTAGCTAGGGAAGCTTGATCTGCAACATGCATAATGGAACTGTTCTACCTATAGTGATCTTCTTGCAATAGAATAGAGAGTAACTCCTAAAATTTTAAGGCATTTGGATTTCCTTTCATCATCAATTGAAGATTAGAAGAAAAACTTTGATATGAATCTAGAAGACCATATATAACAGTCTAACAAGTGAACTATTAGGTAAGGACTCATCAGTAGAAATCAAGTGCTCTTTCAAATCTTTGATCTTTGTGAAAAAATTGTCCATGGAATCTGCTTCATTCATGTGATCACTCCCCAAGTTGTTTCATTCCTTTTCTAGTATAAAGTGATAAGTGTCCCCAAGCATCCTTTGCTATTTTGAAATAGAAAATGTGAGGAACAATGGCACGTTTGACAAACAAGGCTACTAATGCATGTGCTTGAGCATCTTTGCCATCTCAACAAAGTTGTTCTAAAGTAGGTGGAGCACAAACCACATCATTAATAGGAACCTGAAGAATATCACCATTTTCAACACCATCTACATCAGTTTGATTAGCTCTATTTGTAGGCATAATTGGATGTTTTTCAACACGTTGCACAATATTCCACATTCCTTTTGCAGCCAATACATGGTGCATCATATAAGCCCATAATGGGTAATTGGTACCATATTACTTATCCTAAATAGCAAACATATGGAATACATCACTATTTTCATCCTTGGCCATTGCCAAAAATACCCTAATGCTGAAAAAAGACTATTCTCAAAAAGATGAATATAACTACCTTGTCAAGTTCTCCTAAATTTGTAGCAAACTTTGATGTGTTTATGTTGGAGAAGCAAAATCTATATATTTCTTTGGCACAAAAAGACAAAATAACCTGCACAAGCACTATGATAGTGCATTCGGAGGTCAAACGAGCTCATATCGTGATTTTGACACCACAAAGCAAAGCACTTTTGAAATCCTAATCAGCTTGAGTATGCTCACCAATTTTTCTGTGATTCTGAGACTGTGACCAAAGGGGTGTGGATGATGCCCTAGATGAAGTGGCAAACTACTGTGATATGAATTGTTGGTGTTTGAGGTCTATGGAAGCATGCGAACAACACAAGGAAAGCTTGGAACACAACACATAATACTGAATGTATTACCAAGAGGATGTACAAAGATAAGTGACCCATTAGGGTTATAGGCATATATACAAGCCAAAGGAAAAAAAACCTCCTAAACTGGGAAAAAAGTGCTGTGTTGGTCATAGTGTGTTCACACACATCACTACCTACATATATCAACTGAACCACCTAACACTAGTAGTGGTGGATCAAGTGGATTCACAAGTATCCATCCAAAGAACAATAGGATAGAAAATGAAGATGAGATATATGTGGGAATGACATTGTTCTTGACTAAGCTCCTATTAGATGCACAAAACAATGAAGTCTATTATTCCATGGATACAAAGAAGTATTTTGGAGCCTTACTCCAATACAAGGGCTGGGGGCCTTTTCCTCAAAACAAGGAACTTAAAGCTTCTGAGACTCATACCATGGAAATATGAGGGTCCTAGAGAAGAGAATTTTGGATCTTATTTCAAGATCTCCAAGGTAAATATATGTATTAAGATAAACTTTTATTCATGAATCGAATTCTTACGAGTACAAAATCACTCTAAGGTTCACTTATCACCAAAGAAAACCTCAACAAGATGAAGGGGATCTTGGATCTAGTCAAAGTAAAAATGTGAATCCGCACCTCCAAATCCTAGGTGATAGAAGAAATAATATGCAACAATAGTTTAAGGATACACAAGTTATGACTTGTATGATAGATTTATATGATATTTGTGGAAATTCACATGATCATGTTGTGGAGCTTAGATAGTTTAGGCTTCCCTTCAAAGGTTCTCCTCTTACATGGTTTAAACCCTTAAAGATTGAGAGATTTTCAAATTGGATTACATTGATAAAAGACTACCTCATGGAATGAGTTAAACAAGGAGAGAGGCATGATATCTCTTCATTCGTTAATAATTTCGAATAATGAAGTTTTGAAGTAGTGGGATTATTCGCATGAATATTTAAATAGTACACTTCAAAAGTCCCTACATAGTAATTAGAGTTTGAAGAGATGTAGCTCTCTTTGCTAATTGATGGACTTCATAATCATGGGATGAAAAGGTTAGTGCTCATCAAGAGGTCATCTACAATACATGAATGCATCATAGAGTTTCTTGATTTCAAGGATGACTTAGAATTGTCCAACGAATCTCCAAAAAAAGAGTAGTGTTACTAGTGTGCAAAGGGAATCTTCTCTTGATAATCTAGCAAAAAAGTGGGGAAAGGAAATTGAATCTTGCATCAAGAAAATGTGGAGGCAACCATTTAACTAGTTTTTTTCCTAGAGAAATCCATATTTTTTAGACATACTCAACAACATAATATTTCTATGTGGTGTGATATCAAAAAAATAACCATTCCACTTTAGACCCTTATTATAATAGAGAACGTTCTACGATGTCCTCAACTTGCGGCAAGACCTCAAAACTATCAGAGTGTCTCACACCGTCACATTAACCAAGCATAGTATCAATCAAATGAGAATAGGATTCCACAATAGGATGCTCAAGTACCAAAACCATATCCTAATAGAGATTTGTCATAAAGAAAAAGGCAAAAAAATTTGCTCAAGCACAACCTTCAAGATTTTATGTGTAGAAAGGAAGCGTACTTGGTGCTAGGATAACATCCTGCTCAACCTAACCAAGTCATTCCACTCAAATACATAGTGAAAAGAAACCTTGAGAGAGCTTTACTGCCAATTGATCCACCAACTAGCTGGGGAACAATGAAGCATGATATGAATATGGGTAGAGTAATTTGAATGAATCAATCCCTAGGATGATTCAGCTGTAGAAATAAATAAATTTTAAGTCAAAGAAGATATCTACAGATCAAGTTCTTGATTCAAGTACTTTTGAAGGTAAAAAGAAGACAAAACATTTATTTACTTAAGAAAAAAATCGAGGTAATTACAAAATCTATATCATTAATCGACTTACAACTCCATAACAAGAAATTTGAACTTAGAGTTAGTGATGAGGTAAGAGAGAAATCTAATCTCCAACAAAAAGTGCAAAGCTTTCAACATGAGTGACATAGAGCAAGATTTGTTTTGGAAACCCGAATACTTAAAGATTTGTGAATGTTCCTCATAACGTATCAAGCTAGGATAGCCACATGACCATCAATTGAAAACCATGTGAATTTTTATCCTAGATTTGATCTAGAAAAAGAAGGCTTGGGTAGGTGTAGGCTAATGATCAAGGTGGCTCAAAAATTATTTGATAAGGCACCAAATCCTCTTTGTAAAAGTAGAATACTCGACCGTTGGATCCAATAGACGACACATTCATTGAAATATCATCACCATCCTATTGTACTCTACTAACTCATGGTGTATGATATACCACCAAGTAAATTACAACTAGACCTTCTTAAGATAAGTTCAATAATTTTGGACACTTATTCTCCTAAGGTGTCTACAACTAATTCACCCTTAGAGAATGGAAATGAAGAGCTCGTGCAATGAGAGACATTCATAGCTACTTCAGATGCTATAATATTGCTTCCAACAAATGAATTGGATGAACTTAGGAATAGTCAACAAGAATATTTCCTAGCCCAAGTCTCACAAGATGAAGTCTAATAGAATCCTTCTTATGTTCTAGATAAAGACATGAATCATGAATCCAAGTCTCACAAACAATGTAAACATGAGGCTTTTCTAGATGAATAATTTGACTCAAATATCTTAGATATTTATGACACTTTGCGAGATGCACTCTGACATGAGTTACAGAAGGAACAAAAAAGAAGTGGTAGGTATCAAATCCTCCCTTCAATGAGTTCAATGTAGGTGCATTCACTACAATGGATGATCTAGACATCCAAAGTTTTGAACAATTGATGAAGAAAATTTTGAATCTGATAATATAAGCATAAATACCTTACCAAGAGATTTATGGCTACATGAAGACACTTCATAATTAAAAAAGAAAACACTTCTTCATTTAAAGTAGAATCATCTTAAGATCTGCCAAGGAACACTTCCTGATTTGAAATCATCTAGGTTAAGTATACTCTCATGATAGTAAAACTTATAAAAAGGAAACCTCACTACATGGATGAAATAGCTATGAAAGGTTGTCTAGATCCTACAAAGGTGAAAATAGATAATCAAGTTAAGAAAATACGCTTAGACAAAGTGGGAGAGTATAGTGACGGGGATCAAGGGAATACCTATATTCTTATTCCATTCGATGATATCATCACTATATCCATTATTGACTCCATGGTATGTGTAGCACTTTCTATTAAGTTTTTGTTTATCAAGTGGAAAACTTGCATTCAAGCCAACTAGAATGCAAATACAACTAGTAGATGGACATATGGGTATTACATTAGGATTTTTGGAAGGAGTAACCTTTAGGATTTGTGGTGTAAACTTTGAATACACTCTCACCATTTATGATTTTGATAGTCTAGCAAGTATGAGTTATTGTTAGGAAGACCTTCTATGTGCCAACTTTAGGTGTTGCAAGATTGGGGTAATAATGCAGTATAGTTATAGCGTCAAGGCACTATAACACAGATACGCTTCATATCAAACTCATAAAGACATGAAAACACTCCAAAGGAAGGCTTTCCATAATATTAATCAAGACTTAGTGGAAAATGACTTATCTAGTAAGTTGAACATGAAGAAGAGAGATTGGATGCATGAGGATATATAAGACGGGATGCACACTAAATGGGTGTCTCTAATGGTAGAAGTGCACAAAAAGAATGGAAAAATGATCAAATTAAATAAATTCAATGAAGCCACCATTAGGGATATTTATTCATTACCCATAAATAATCATGTCTTTGAATGGGTGGCAAGGAAATAAGTATATAGCTTCTTAGATGAATTTGTAGGATATAATCAAGTATCGAATACCCCTAAAGATCATCATAAAAATTAATTTGACATGGAATGTTGTATCTTTGAATCTAGGGTCATGGGATTCGGCTTGTCTAATGCATCAACTACCTTTCAAAGACCTATGTTCCATGTATTCAATGAATTACTTATGGAATTCGTAAGTGAAACAGAAACACCTATGTGATCGCACAAGCATTCTTACAATTTACAAAGTATGTCTAATCCTAAAGAGGTTTTGTTCATACTTTGCCAAGGAAAAATCCTTTGTCACACGATATCTAAACAAGAAATTTCATTTTATGAGGAGAAACGTAGGGTGATTTTTAACTTACCAAGAGTGAGATATGCATGAGACATACAAGATTTTATGGGCCATTGTGTCTGTTGTTCAAAATCGAGTCTCAACCTACACAAAACGACTCATCCACAAGTTTTGCAAGTGAAAAAATACAAATTAACGACCAAAGTAATGGACTAAATTAAGGAGCTCCATCAATTTAAATCAAATTCAAATCCCATCAATCACCCACCAAAACGTGCACCCACACTGATTAGTGGGTGGTTGGCTAGATTGTAGGAAAAGTAAAAGTTCAATATAGACACGATTTCACCTTTTTTTCTTGATTTCTCCACATTCCAATCATTTTCCCACTTAATTTAGTGAAGTGATAAAACTTCAGCAAGCATCCCCCTTGCTTGCTTATCTGATTTTTGCATGATTTGGGCATCTTTATCTAGAGGTGTAGCTAGGATTTCATAAATCTATCTATATCTGATTGTAGGGGATTGTTTGCTCTCTCCTTGTATTATGTTTTTTTTATTAAAAGGTTCATTTGTTCTCTCATATAGTCCCCGAAAGTGTGCCAGAGTTTCAAGTTCTTTTAGTTCAGTGAGTTGTGAGAAATTTCCAAGTTTGTGAAGCTATATCTCCACACTGATTTAGCAAGGTCATATCTACTTAACTCTATTTCTGACTTCCTTCTTCCTCACACTAGGAATTGTAAAACTTCCCAAGAGACTTGGGATACATTATCTTCATGTTTTTCTTCCAATACAAGAGCTAGAAAAAATCAATTGTGGATTGAGTTTACTACTCAAAGGAAGCAACTAAGCAGAGTTTTAGAGTATGTGACCAAAGTAAAGGAGGTGGTTGATCAATTGACAAGCATAGGAGAGGAGATTGAGGAAGAGCAAATAGTGAGACCTATGTAGGTTTTATAATCCATCCAACAAAGAAATTATGGTCCGTACAGATGTTGTGTTTGATGAGAATGATTCTTGGTTTGAAACTGAATGTAGGAAGGTCAAATTGCCATATGACTTGGAAGAAGAATTTCCAAGCCTCACCAAGGTGGAGCCAAGCAAAATTGAAGACATCAAATCAGATAATGAGGACACCATCAACATGGAAGAGTTCAAAGCATCGAAATCAAAAGGCAAGGCCAAGATGAAGAGGTTGGAGGACATACCTGAATCATCCAACCAAGCAGTAAGAAGATCACAAAGAGAGAGTAAGAAATCAATTAGATATGGGTATGATAATTCATTAGTTACTAAGCCTTCCATTTATCTTGCTAAGGATTTATCATTTGAAGAACCCTCTTCATATGAAGAAGCAAGTGCCAAGGTAGAATGGAAGGAGGCTATGGATGAAGAAATAGAAGCACTCCAAGAGAATGATATTTGGGGGTTGTAGCTTAGTGATGAGTAGCACCTCGTTTAATGTCAATCCGGGAAGACAAGAGGATGGTATGAAGACCTCGAACAAGTGATGGCACAAGTGTGTGAGTGAGAAGCACACAAACATGCACACACATACACACACACGTGCACACAAGGCAAGACAAAGAGAGAAGCAATGGAGTTCTTTAGATTACTCAAAAGTGCTCTTACAAGTTCAATTCTACAACAAGATAACCCCAAAAATGAGCTCTCTAGCTCTTTTTATAGTTTTTGACTAGCTTTGCCCATGTCCAGACCTAGTGTCCGGCCTAGTTAAGAATTAGGTTCTAGGGCCTATTTGAGGGCTCAAACGGAGTCTAAAAAATATGAAAATTGATAGATAGGTACTTCTAATGCTCCTCAAGCTCAAGGACTCCTTGGCTTGCAAAAAATGGAGCTACAAAAATATGAAATGGTATTTCCAATGGCTTTTAATGATGAAAATCACTATTTTTGTAGGGATTTCTTTCGAAGATTTGACATACACTTCCTGGAGCTCCCTACTTGCTCCTTCTTCTGGTGTGTACACCTCTTTGATGTGCTCCTATGCTTTGTCCTTGACCTCCAGCTTCATGAAAAATGATAGGCCTATTTTCCAAATCTACGTTGACTGCTTTGCCTGCTTGTTCCTTGCTCTGACTCTCGTCTTTGGCTTCCTTTTCTCATAAGTCCTTGACTGCCCTAACCACTACCAACACTCCCCCCTCTCTCCCGTCTGTCGTCTCTGACAGACCCTTGTTTGGCTGAGTGTTTGACATAGTATTCAACCACATCTGAAGCTAGGTGGTGTTCTTCCAGCCGTAGCCCTCGTGCTAAGTCTATTAATAAAGCATCCCAATCCACTAGCCTTGGAACATCCGGATGTGGCAACTGCAATTGCTCGGAGTGTAATGTCCTCTCCATAGCAAAAAGTTGGAGGAGATGTGAGGGCCTGGGTACGAATATTCTTGAGTGATATTCCCAGAACCCTGTGAGGAACATCTCCTCGAAAGTTTGTTTGAAGCAAGTTGGGAGGTACTTTATTCTTGCATGCCAAGCATATATTACCTTGATTGAGGGGGTGGTGCTCATGTCATATACCAGGTCAAGGTTGCCTGTAGTGAAGCCGACTCCTGAGAAATATGGGTCTTTGATGTTTTTGAATGTTCTAAATGTGAGCAGCATTAGTTCAAATATCTTCATACACATTTGAGCCATCACATCAGGGGTGTTCCGTAGTCTAAGACTCTAGTGACGGATGGTAGAAATCATATATGCAACCGAGGGTTGTCCTTGTGGAGGTGCTAGGTAGACATAATTAAACCACTTTGCGCAGCCTTTGACTTTCTTGATAGCAATGGAAAACTCTGGCCAGGTGCATCTTCGGAGGACTGGAACGTAACATGGATTATACTTGATAAATAGTGGCATGTTGTTCCATGTGCAGACCATTTCTGGATATGTTTCAAGGAGACGAATCCACGAGGTGGGTTCAAAGGTTGATCCCTTTTTTCGCACGTTCAGGTAGATCCTCAGGACCAAATTGAGTGGCAAAAGTCGGGGCTTTGCCACACCTTCGTTGAATCTCTGCATTGTAATGTGCTAAGAGCACACAATAAGGCACATATTGAGCATCGTTTGTCCCTATCCAGCCGTGATGTGACATGTGCCTAAAGTACTTAGAGTTAATGATAGTGTCCTCTAGTTTGGCCATTGATTGGATTTGGACTGCGACGCGATCTTCATGAGTTTTGGCGGTCTTTTTGAGTTTTTGAAGCCATTCGGGGGCTTCGACTTCTAGGGTGTCTATTCCTTTTGATGTTTGTTGGCTGCCCAGCATAGGCATAGGAACATAGGGTTCCTCATACAACTCGTCCACTTTGATAGGCACCAATTCGTCTAGCTCTGATTTGATAACTAGAGAGGGTTGTATTTCATACTCAAGTAGCTTCCTTTTCAATTCTTCAACCTACTCTTTTAGTGCCTTTACCTCCTCTAAAGTCGATGTCGACTCTATGATCTTCGGTTGTTCTTCTTGCTCCCGTAGCTGGCGGCACAGTGCATCTCGTTCTTTTTCCATGCGCTTCCAGCAGATCAGCATAGCTTTCCAAGATTGTTTTCATTGTATCTGAAGGGACTACTTTAAACTGTTCTGGGTCGATCTCGTGGGGGGAGCCTTCCATCCCAGCTTCTAGGTTTTCTTCGTTCTGCTTTTGCAATCGCTTGTTCTCTTCGAGTGTCGTGGCCATGTGTTTTCTGAGTAGGGTCAAATTACGCCGGACTCTAAGATTATTAGTTTCGTAGAGTTCGAGTAAAGCTTCGAGTTGTTTGATGTCTAACGATTTTGATGGTTGGGGTGTCTCTAGGAGGGTTTGATGGGCCTGTTCGAGTGTGGTGTAGCGTTGATTGAGGTCAACGTTTTCTTCTTCCATAGTCGTGAGGCGCCTCTGTAGTTGTTGGTGGTTCGTAGTTAATTGACGATGGCAATCTTTGAGAGTCTGATATTCACTCTGTAGTTGATATACACATTGATGTAAAGTAGAAAACACATTATTTACATTTAAGAATGATCGGAAAGGAGAGGATGCAGGGGGGATAGGGAAAGGAAGGGGAATCATGAATGAGGTGGAATCAAGTGGTGATGTGGGTGGAGGGGTATGGGAGATTGTGGCTGTGTGGGGAGAGGGAGTGGTGCTATGGTTGGTGATGTCTCCATTGTGTCAAGGGTGTGTGTGATTGTGTAAATGGGGATAGTGTGTGTGGTGGATTTGATGCTTGTGAATAGTTTTGTGAAAAATGGGCATAGTAACCCCTCCAAGTTGGGTGCCTGAAGAGATAGGAATTCCCATGACATGTGGTGATAGTGTGTCATGGGGAGGAGTGAATTATGCATTGAAAGCTAAAGAGTGTGGTGATGGTGGTGCCTCATGGTGTTCTTCTGTCTGAGTAGTGTCTCCTGGTGCCGAGACATCTATGTGGATCTGTTTCCCCGAGCGAAGGGGATGGGTAGGCACTCGTTTCTCAAAGCGATTAATGTAAGCCATAGCTGAATGAATGGCTTCATCCAGGCCCAGCACGTGTTTGTCCACTCCTTCCCCTAACATCTAACTTATTAACATCTTCCCTGTTTCCAGTGACAAATTGTGGTACTCTTGGACCCTTTTCATAGTTTCATACAATCTTTTGATTTGCGCCGTGTAGGCTGGGGCACCAGCTAGTGCTGAGGTTTCTTCTTGTTCCTGGTCGTATTCCTCGTTTGCTTCCTCTTTAGTCTCTTCTTCATCTTCATCTACTTCCACTACTTCAGGTTGTGTAGGAGTTGAAATTCGTGTGGTTGGTTGCGGTTCCTTGGTCTGCTCTTCCTCTGTCTCAAGATTGGCCTCATTAATCATGCCGGTAATTTCTTTGTCTGTCAAACCATCCACGGTGTAGCCCTATGGGAAATCTATGTCAAATGGAATCGGAGGGACAACGAGATTGGGTCCTTGTGCACTCTGTCTGGGTAAGTGAATCGTAAATGGACGAACACGTCTGGTTTGAGGTGGTTTCACCTGTGGTGTGAGGGTGGCACCCCTTGCTTGTGCACAGGGTATTTGAACTGCACCCCTCATCTTCTTTGAAGGTGGCCCTGTTGTTGATAGCCATCACTAGAATTCCTGGGATCGGGACCACACGAGTGCTCTTTGAATAGGCACATCATAAGCTAAGCATCTATAAATGATCCTCGTTAGTGCGCAGCATCCATGAAGCATATTCTTATGTTTCTTATTCCAGCATTGATGTGCTAAATGGATTTGGTCTATGATCCAATGGGGTAGATTGATTGTGAGGTTTTCTGTCTCCGCCAAGTACAAGCTGAACCAAATCCTTTTTGGTGGCATAGTCAAGCCTTCCTGAGCTGGGAAGAGGAAGTGTTGCATGATCGTGCGTAGGTGGAGGGCGATGGTCGGCATCATAGCTACCATATATTTTAGCTTGTTGAGATCTTTGTGCTTCATTCTCCCTAGAATTAATGTTTCTTTCTCTGTGGGGATGTGCATACCCTTCATATCCAGGGTCTCCCCTACTAAGTTGAGGGTGAGTTTAAATCTTTTCAGTTCATGGCTTGATGTTAATGAGGGGAGTACGAAGGTACTATCTCCTCCTTTGGGTCTATTAGGGGTGATGGTACTGATCAAGTAGGAGCAATGCAGGAAATCAGGCTTAGGTAAGAGTGCCCTAAAGTAACTATCCAAGCCTGCTTTGGTCCATACAGATCTCATTACTTATGCATCTTGATACTTCTCGAATTCACGGGTAAAGAAATGGTATCTTCCCCATTTGCCATTAAACTCAACTTTTGCTTCCCAAAAGTAGGTGCCCTCACCCAATGGACCTGCGACATCGCTGAACCAATGTGCATGCTTTCCTACTTGAGAACTATGTCCCTGCGGAGGGTCTTGAATGGGAAGTACATGCATGGCTCTAAGTTCCTGAGGCCTCTCAATGAGTTGTGGTTCAAGCAGGAGAGTTTCAATGTCCACTACTTGGGCGCTGGATCCCGCCTGGGAACTGGTGCCTCCTGTTTTTGCCATGTTACTACTTGTTTGCTTGTTCTGTGAGAATACAGAAGCATGTGTTAACATTGTAATGGACAAGATAGAACAATTTTTGTCCCCGTTACAACATTAACATGAGGTTAGTGATAGATTAGTAGGTCAGTGAGTGCTCAGTGATTGTGTGTGTAGTTAGTGAATGAATAGTTCTATGAGCTAAATGGAAAGATGCGTGTAAGGATGATGTAGTTAGTAGGTGGAGATGAATTTACAAATGGGGGTCAGGGGGTTTATTACAAGCTTTGGGTTGCCAACCAAAGTGGATGGCTTTTGCTTTTTGAATTTTTGGAGACTCTAGAGGGCTTTATAAGAGTGTCTGCTTGGAAATGAGGCTTTTTAGGGACCCATTTACAAGTGATTTTGCTCGTGCTCATGGGGAAATATGTGTTTCTATGTGTTGAATAAGAGTGGGTATCAGCTGTCCGAGTGAGTGAACCTTGTTGTACATGGGGTGGTCTCAGTGTGGCCATTTGAGCCCGCAAGCAAGCCTTAGGCACCCAAATTTGTCTTGATTGTGGGTCAGCCTTCATTAACTTCTTGGGTACCCAGATAGACTTCACTTTAGTAGATGAATTTTTGAAAGACTTCTTATTATTGTTCTGTCGTTGATCACTAATATGAAGTTGAGCCCGTGGTTCTGACTGGACCACAATAGGTTGGTCACCTTTTTGCATCCACACTTGTTTTGGTGATTGAGACACCATGCTTCGTACTTTCTTTTGACTTCGAGCATATGTCATCTGCTTCTTTTGCATTTGATCCACCTTTGGTTGCCGTATCCCTATGGCCTTTGGAAAAGAAGGTGCTATTTTCAGTGTAGGTATCAAGAAGTCTAATGGTAGCACTGCGTTCTGGCCAAACACCATCTGAAAGGGTGTGGCTTGGAGTACCATTTTATAGGCAACTCTATACGCCCAAATATCATGGTGTAGCTGTTTGCCCCAATCAGAGTGTTTATTATTCACCAATTTAGTCAGCATATTGCATAGAATCTTATTTGTGCTTTCGGCTTGCCCATTAGCTTGTGGATGATAGGGGGCAGACTTCTTTTGTACTACCAAGAACTCTTGGAGAAGATTTTTAATGACTTCATTCAAGAAGTGAGTGCCTATATCACTTCCTAGCTCTATTGGCAACCCGTATCTTGTGAACACATTCTCGAATAAGAATTTAGCTGTCGTTTGAGCATTGTTCTTCATTGTAGCCTTCACTTCTACCCATTTGGTCAGATAATCGGTGGCAAAAATGATATACTCTGCATGAGAACTCTTAGCTGGGGGGTTAATAGGACCTACGAAGTCTATTCCCCACTTAGAGAATGCTCGTCCACCCATCATAGGTTTGAGTGACATCTCATCCTTACGTATAGGATACAGAGTTCGCTGACAAACATCGCAACACTTCACATAGGTATGTGCATCCATGTGAAGGGTTGGCCACCACAAGCGTGCAAATAAGATTGCTTTAATCACCCGGTATGGTCCAAAATGTCCTCCTGCTACACCTTTGTGAGCAGTTTTCAGGATGTTAAGATACTCACTCTCATGGACACATAGCCTTAGATATCCATCTTTTCCACGCTTGTATAGATTGTCACCAATGAGTGAGTAATCTAGGGCTTCTTGTTCTAGACGTCTTTTTCTGGCCAATGTCATCTCTTGAGGGAATGTTCTCGCCCTTAGAAAGGCTACTAATGGTTCGCTCCAATCTGGTATTAGAGACACTTGGTACAGTGTAGCATGCTCCATAGGTGGTCTAATACGATAGACTGGGCATTCCTTGTACAATTTGTGTACATCTGCTTCCATAGTTGGCCAGTGCACTCCGAGTCTCCTTAGTGTCTATAGGGTTCGTTGCCTTGAGTAATGTTGCTCTAATGCACCAACATGTGCTAATTGCAACCACTTAGCGTACTCATCCTCTTCCACACAACAAGCCAATATCCCTTGATATGTATGCTTGTACATACTCCCTGCCATGAAATGGTACTTTTGAGCTTTTACTACCTTCCTATCTTGAGTATTTATTACTGGGTGGTAAGGTGTGTATGTCAATACTAGCACTAATGGCTTAGCCCACTGAGGTACAACTTCCAAATTAAACAAGTAAGTATCAGGAAGATCATCTGATACTCCTTGCAGGGCCTCTCTAGATGTGAGCCTAGAGAGATGATCTGCTCTCAAATAAGTCTTGCCTTTCCTCACCACCACCTCAAAGTCATATTCCATTAGTAAGAGAAACCATCTTACTAATCTTCCTGTGTTGCATGGCTTGTTTACCAAGTACAACAGTGCTTGATGATCCGTAAAAAACTTAAACTTATTTGCAAGCAAATAGTGTCTAAACTTTTTAACTGCATACACCATGCCTAATCCTTCTCATTCAGTGGTGGTATAATTTAGTTCAACTGCATTCAACTGTCTACTATCATAGGCAATTGGAAGATCCATATTACCTTCACCCGTAGGTTGTGCAAGTACACACCCAATAGCATAATTGGATGCATCCACGTGAACATGAAAGGGCTTATTCCAATCTGGTGTGGTTAAGATTGGTGCTGAGCACAATCTTCTCTTGAGCTCGTTGAAGGAGTTTTCACATTCATCAGTCCACTCAAAATTGGTCAAAAGTCCATACAGAGTCTTTGCAATGATGGCATACATGTGTATAAAACGTCGGTAATAGCCAGAAAGCCCCATGAAAGCTTGCACTTCTTTGACATTCTTTGGTCTCGGTAGCTCTGCTATAGATTTCACTTTCTCCTCATCCGTGGATATGCCATTCTTTGACACTATGTGTCCTAGAATCTTGCCTTGTCTGACCATGAAAACACACTTTTCTGGGTTCAGGCAGACTTGATATTCTCTACATTTGTCAAAGATTTCCCTGAGTTCAGGTATATGTGTTTGTCTGATGTTGGCATGGGCACAGAGATCATCAACATAGACTTCCAAATTTTTCCTCAAGAATTCTTTAAACACATGACACATCAGTCTCTAAAAGGTAGCTCGCGTGTTGGTAAGACCAAATGGCATTACTCGAAAGGCAAATATGCCCCACTCTGTGGCAAAAGCCCTCTTATGTTGATCTTCTAGAGCAATGGCTACCTGATTGTAGCCAGATAATCCATCAAGAAAGTTGTACACTTCCTTGCCAACTACTCTTTCTAAGAGATGTTCAGTGATAGGAAGCGGATAGTTATCTCGAATAGTGGCTGCATTAACCTTCTTCAAGTTAATGCACACACATATTTTTCCATTTTTCTTGGGCACCACTACAATGGGTGATACCCACTCAGTGTGCTCAATTTCATAGATAATCCAGCTTCGACCAAGCGATCTATCTCTTCTTTGATCTTGGTAGCATAATTATCATTATATGTGTATGGTTTTTGTTTACAGGGTTTGGCATCTGAGGTCATGGGGATGGTGTGTGAGCATATGTCAGGGTCTACACCTTTCAAGTCCTTGTAGCTCCAAGCGAATACATCTCTGTATTCTCTTAGCAAAGCTGTCAACTCTTGCTCCTCTTCCTCAGTCAAGTCATGTCCAATGTATGTGCACTTTCCTTCTCCTTCTTCCATGGCTACAACAATTTTCTTGGTGGTTTCCTTGTTATCATAGGCCTCTCCTGCTTGTGCATCACGTTTAGGCATTCTTATCATGACTCTCCTATCGTCTATCTCATATTTTTTTAAGTTTTTTGGGACCTCAAACAAGGACTCTTCTTCTTCTGGTGTGACTTCTTTCTTCTTCCTCTTCTTGCCTTCACTCTTAGCGGCTAGTTGTGTGGTTAACCTCACGTCATTGGTAAGCTCTTCATGTCTCTGAGGATCATTGGTGCATTTTACCCAAGCCTACATGCTTGATATATTTGATATCATCCTCATTTGTAAGTCACATGAGTAGTCATGTGAACACCTCTTGTAAAAGAGTACATTTTATCTCTTGTAAATGGAAAAAGAAAGAAGGAAAAGGATGGCTTACCTCATCCATGATGTAAAAGCAAATTTGTGGCTCTAACTACCTAAAACCACGAAATTTAGAGCTAAGGGAATCTCTCCTAACTTTGGGGATCACTTTTAGGTGGAGCCATTCGAATTCGAATTCAAAACTCCCTCCAAGAATAGCTATAAAAAGAGCAAGAAGGAAGAGGCGATTAGCAAGCCTTGTACGTGACCACTTCATGTCATTTTGTAGAGATTGAAGAGCTTACTCCATAGCTCTATCATTCTACTCCCAGTATGCAAAGATTCATTGCCAATGTGGTTGTAATCATATATGAATTTATACATTTATCATCATTCACTTCTTTGTTTTGTTCTCTGCTATACTCACTTAGAGCAGTACCTTCAGAAGGTCATATCTCGAGTTATACTGATCCTTTTTCAGTGATTTAATGTGCGTTGGATAGATCTTACTGTCTAGTTTTTGCATATCAATTTTCAAGGGTCATTGGATTAATAGTTTTGAAGATATCTGCAATTTACTGCTCACTCATCTATCTCTGTAGAGCCCCGAGAATGGTGGGCATGTTCCAGAAATTGATGAAACTTGTTCTCAGTGCTCAGTCCATCATTTGAAGTGTTTTAACTTGGATTGGGAAGCTTGCTAAGTCTATTTGCTATGAACAAAAGGAAGGTCTCTAATTCCTACCAGGTTGAGAGCACTGTTCATTTTTTTCAGCAGGCGTATGTCCAGAAATAGCAAGTTTTGGGAGCTAGCCATTTCGCAACTTATCTGTCTTGACTTAAACTTTTGGGATACATGTTCCAAAGTACTTGGCTGATATTTTGGTGGATTTAGGAAGCTTAAAGGGTCTACTAATCAACTCTGAAGTCTCAGTTGGCTGGTGTGAAGCTGGTTGTAGCAACACCTACTCATCTTTGGATTGCATCCACCATCTCTTTTCACAGTGGTATCAGAGCATAGTCAAGCAACATGGGAGATGGATTTCCATCAACAATTGACAAATTGGATCGAAACAACTACCCGGCATGGTCTCTAAGGATGGAGGCTTACCTTCAAGGGAGGAATCTATATGGATTCATATCCGGAGATGAAGCAATGCGGACCATGAGGAACAAAGGGCAACCATCACATGAAGAAGTGGAAGGACTTTCGAATTGGTGTTTGAAGGATGCACTTGCAAGGTCCTATATTCTAAACTCAATCTCTGATTTTCTTTTACCTCATGTCAAGGGATGCAAGACATCAAGAGAGACCTGGAATGCACTTGCTTCTTTCTTCTCTTCCAACACTCGAGCAAGGAAGAACCAATTGTGGATGGAGTTCACAACAATGAAGAAAAGCCCGAAGCAAAATGTGACTGATTATGTCACAAAGATGAAGGAGATTTCCGACCAACTTGGAAGCATTGGAGAGGTAATTGAAGAGGAGCAAATCATAAGAAAAATCATGAATGGAATCAAAGCAGACGACAAGTGGGAGTCATTCACAACAGCCATGGATTTATACATGGATATGCATGTACCCGACCTCAACACACTCATGGGCCAACTCTTCACTAATAAAGCAAAGATTAGCAAAGGTGGTGAGTCCTCAAGAGGTAATCAAACTTCTACCTTATATTCTCATAAAGCTAAGGTCAAGGACAAGTCAAAGAATAGGAAGAATGAAGATGAAGGAAGCTCTTTCCAAACAATCTTTGCAGGTAGAGGAAGAGCTAGAGGAAGAGGCAGAGGTGGAAAGCAAGGCAGGGGGAGATTCCAATCATCTCAACCTTGCAACATATGTGGCTTATCTAAACATACTACTGAAGAATGTTTCACGAACCCGAGGAACTCAAGAGGAAGAGGATTCAATAGAGATGGCTATGGATCAAATAGAGGTAGATACAATGGAGGCTACAACAACAACAACTACTACAACAACAGTTACAACAACAACAACAACAACAACTATCAAAGTGGCCATAGAGGAAGAAGAGATTACAATAACTATGCAGAGGACCAAAGTAAAGAAGATTCATTATTGATTATGAATCTATAAGCGAAGAAGGGTAAGGATGATGATCACATATTTTACATTGATTCGGGATGCTCGAACCATGTAGCAGGAAATGTGGCTTTACTTTTTGATTTGGAATATCCTCATAACAAGCATGAAGTGCAGACAGGAGATGACACAAAGCACTTAGTGGAGAAGATAGGTAATGTGAAGACATCAGATGGGAATATGAACCTCTTAAGCAAAGTCTTGTATGTCCCTACAATTACCAAATTTAATAAGTGTTGGACAGATTGTTGAAAAAGGATTGCAGGTTAGATTCAATCGATTTGGAGCATATGTTGAAGACCCAAGGCAAGGCTTTCGAAGGATTGCCAAAGGAGAAAAGACAGGAAGGCTTTTCACTTTTGAAGTGGAAGATACAAAGAACATAGCTTTGTTTAGCTATGGATCTCAAACTCTAACAAAGTTGGAGATATGGCACAAAAGGCTTGCTCACATTGGTGAGAGGACACTCAAACAGATTTGCAGGGACCAAAGGGTACTTGGTTTGCCTAATATCACAAGGCAACACATGATTTATACGTGTGAAGCTTGTCAACTCGGCAAGGCTCATAGACAACCTTTCAATAGGAAAGGATATATGTATCAAAATCCTTTGGATCTAGTGCACACGGATGTGTGGGGTCCAAGTAAGGAGCCATCTATATCAAGCTCAAGATATTATGTGTCTTTCATAGATGATTGTAGCAGGTGGACCATTCTGTTTTTCATGAAGCACAAGGATGAAGTGTTTAATTTCTTTAAGAAGTATATTGCTCTTGTTGAAAACCAAACAGGTAGGACTTTGAAACGACTTAGATCAAATGGTGGAGGAGAATACTTCTCTTTTGAATTTGATGCCTTCTTGCATGAAAGAGGCATTAAAAGGGAAGTCACTACAAGGTATACACCCGAACTCAATGGTGTAGCAGAGAGGAGGAATAGAGCTATTGTCGAAGGAGCAAGGTCCATGCTCAACGAAAAGGGATTGTCAAACTACCTATGGGTAGAGGTTGTGTCTACAGCCACATATCTCATAAATAGACTTCCATCTAAGTCACTAGATGGAACCACTCCATATGAAGTGTGGAATGGAAGAAGACCTAGTCTAGAGCATTGCAAAATCTTTGGATGCTTAGCCTATGCTCACATTCCTTCTCAAGTAAGAGGGAAATTGGATCCCAAAGCAGGGAAGTGTGTATTCATTGGTTATCATCAAAACCAAAAAGGATATAGATTGTACAATCCAACCAATAAAGGATTTTTTGTGAGTAGAGATGTAATTTTTTATGAAAACAAATCATGGTTTGATGATGACAGGAAAGTGAAGTTGCCGTATGACTTGGATGAAGACTTTCCATCACTTCAACCAAAGGAACAAAAGCAGCTTAAAGAAAGTGATTCGGAGATTGACCTAGAAGACTTGGAAAGACTAAAGCTATGGAAGAACAAAGGTAAAGCAAAGATGCAGGATGCTACATATGGACCCGAGAGCTCACATCAACCACTTAAAAGGTCTTCAAGGGAGAAGAAGAAACTAGAGAGGTTTGGTTATGATACTTCTTTGGTCACGAAGCACTCAATCTACATTGCAAAAGATTCAACCAATGAAGAGCCTACCACATTTGAAGAAGCACAAAGCAAGAAAACTTGGAGAGATGCAATGGATGAAGAAATGGATGCCTTGAAGGAGAATGACACTTGGGAGCTTGTACCTAACAAGCCATCTATGAAGATAATCGGATCTCGATGGATATACAAAATCAAGAGGAATCCAGATGGAAGTATAAATAGACACAAAGCAAGGTTAGTTGCTAAAGGATTTGCTCAAACCCATGGTATTGATTATGAGGAGACTTTCTCTCCTGTTGCAAAAATGCCTACGATTAGGGTTCTCATTAGTCTTGCTGCATCTAGAAATTGGAATCTCTATCAACTTGATGTAAAGAATGCTTTCTTGAATGGATGGATTTCTGAGGAAGTGTATATGGCACAACCTCATGGATATGAGGATGCACATCATCCTAACTATGTATGCAAACTAAAGAAAGCTTTGTATGGATTGAAGCAAGCTCCAAGAGCTTGGAATTTCAGATTGGTGACTTATTTGCAGGACCAAGGATTCAAAGCTAGCAAGGCGGATACCTCTTTGTTCATAAAGAGGAATGGATCTGAAGTGATCTATTTATGTGTGTATGTTGATGATATTATTATCACAGGCAATGATCTTGAAGGAATCAAACAGGTAAAGAGTCAAATGAAGGAGGAGTTCAAAATAAGTGACCTCGGACCACTCACTTATTTTCTTGGATTGGAGTTGATCTACACAGATTCAGGTATATACATCACACAAAGGAAGTATGTCCATGACATGCTCGTCAAGTTCAAGATGGAAACTACCAAGTGTGCAGGTACACCTATGGAGCAAAATCATAAGCTTAGTGCTTATGAAGGAGAGCCAATTGAAGACATCACAAGCTATCAAAGCTTGGTTGGAAGTTTGAACTATGCAACACTCACAAGGGTGGATATATGCTATAGTGTTAGCATATTGAGTCAGTTTATGCATAAGCCGAGAAGACCACATATGGAAGCGGCCAATAGAGTCCTCAAGTACCTAAAGGGGACCATGAATGAAGGTTTGTTCTATTCATATACTTCAGATATTGAGCTAAAGGTCTACTCAGATGCAGATTGGGCCGGATCTAAAGATGATAGAAGAAGCACATCAGGGTATATATCATTTGTAGGTTCAAAAATCATTTCTTGGTCATCGAAGAAGCAACCAACCGTGGCATTATCTTCTACTGAAGCAGAATATAGAGGTTTGGCTAATGCAACTCAAGAAATCATGTGGTTAAAGTCCTTGTACACAGATCTTGGACTTCATTCTTCAACACCTCATATTTTTGGTGACAACACAAGCTCACTACATCTAGCAGCTAATCCGGTATACCATGCTAGAACCAAGCATATTAAAGTCCACTACCATTACATAAGGGAGAAGCTAATGAGCAAGGATATTCAACTATCGTATGTCTCTACAGATATGCAATGTGCCGACATGTTGACTCAAGCTCTTGATGGTACAGAGCTAAGTAGATTCAAGTTGATGATTGGCTTGCAGGAAATCAAGGACAGTTGAAGACTTATTTGAAGGCCAAGCATGTTAGGCTTGAGGGGGAGCTGTTGGTGCATTTTACCCAAGCCTACATGCTTGATATATTTGATATCATCCTCATTTGTAAGTCACATGAGTAGTCATCTGAACACCTCTTGTAAAAGAGTACATTTTATCTCTTGTAAATGGAAAAAGAAAAAAGGAAAAGGTTGGCTTACCTCATCCATGATGTAAAAGCAAATTCGTGGCTCTAACTACCTAAAACCAAAAAATTTAGAGCTGAGGGAATCTCTCCTAACTTTGGGGATCACTTTTAGGTGCAGCCATTCAAATTCAAATTCAAAACTCCCTCCAAGAATAGCTATAAAAAGAGCAAGAAGGAAGAGGCGATTAGCAAGCCTTGTACGTGACCACTTCATGTCATTTTGTAGAGATTGAAGAGCTTACTCCATAGCTCTATCATTCTACTCCCATTATGCAAAGATTCATTGCAATGTGGTTGTAATCATATATGAATTTATACATTTATCATCATTCACTTCTCTGTTTTGTTCTCTACTATACTCACTCAGAGTAGTACCTTCAGAAGGTCATATCTCGAGTTATACTGATCTCTTTTCAGTGATTTAATGTGCGTTGGATATCTCTTAATATCTAGTTTTTGCATATCAATTTTCAAGGTCATTGGATTGATAGTTTTAAAGATATCTACAATTTGCTGCTCACTAGTCTATCTCTGCAGAGCCCCGAGAATGGTGGGCATGTTCCAGAAATTGATGAAACTTGTTCTCAGTGCTCAGTCCATCATTTGAAGTGTTTTAACTTGGATTGGGAAGTTTGCTAAGTCTATTTGCTATGCCCAAAAGGAATTTTTCCAATTCCTACCAGATTGAGAGCACTGTTCATTTTTTCCAGCAGGTGTATGTCCAAAAATAGCAAGTTTTGGGAGCTAGTCATTTCGCAACTTGTTTGTCTTGACTTAAACTTTTGGGATACATGTTCCAAAGTACTTGGATGATATTTTGGTGGATTTAGGAAGCTTAAAGGGTCTACTAATCAACTCTGAAGTCTCAGTTGGCTGGTGTGAAGCTGGTTGTAGCAGCACCTACTTATCTTTGGATTGCATCCACCATCTCTCTTCACAAGGATGAACTTCTACCTCATAGAGGTATTCTTCATCTGATGCAAAAGGTGGTTCCATTATGATGGACTCTAGATCGGAGTCACTTGCATCCTCGAATGCATCAGTACTAGGTTCGCATTCTTCTAGAACCGAATCTCCCATGATTGGCTCTATGGAGAAGACTGAAATGTCATAGCCATCCTCGTCACAGTCGGGTGTCCATTGTTCTTCATTGATGGCTACATCCATTGTTGCTAAAAATTCCGCCCAACCATGAGGTTCAAATTCTTCATCACGAAATACTACAGGTGCATAGGATGGGTCTTGAATTGATCTATGAGTTTCCTTTGCACCTACCTCTCGGGCTTTTTCTCTCTTCTCTTCTTCTACTACTACTTTGCACATCCATAAGTGGGTATCTTCATGCCTCCATGAGGATCCTGATCCTATGGAATGCACTGACTCTGTATCATCCTTGGCACTATGGATGGGATTCCATTGGATGGGAGGGACATCTCTATGAGAGTAATCCTTGAGATTAACTTTGGTCGTGACACATAAGTGTTGCAAGTACAAGGAATTGGTTCCCCAATCCTATACTACTTGCAACTACCGCATAAATGGTCTTCCCAAAATCATCTCATAGGCATGATTCTTGCTAAAGTCACATATAGCAAACGTATGCTCAAACTCAACACCACATGTAGTGAGAGTTATTCCTTCTAGCAGTCGCAAGGGTCTCTCAATGTGACCATCGGCCATCAGCAATTTCATTCTCGTGGGCCTGAGTGCTGGCTTTCCCCAATGCTTCCATAGGAAAGTGGTAGCAATTGCAACTCCTGCACATGAATCTGAAATTCCCTTGGTTGTGTATCCATGATGAGTAATAAGGAGAAAGGTATTTCCTTCCTCTCCTTCACTCATGTCTCCTATCTTGTCCAAGGGTATTTCTGGCACTCTTCTATGAGATCCTACCTGGGAATGAGGTTTTGCTACTTCAGGTACTTGGTTGGCTACATGTTTCCATAACTCTCGCCTAATCTTGAGTAGCTCTTCTAAAGTGAGGTTGCACTACACTTTAGTGTTTTTCACTACCTCTATGTTCCTAGGTAAGACTGAGTCTTCATTTCTTACCATGACTGTGGGAGCTCTCCTGCAAGTAGACTGAGCTTCCCATGGGCCTGTGAAATGGGGTAGCTCCTATAAGGAATTAGACTCAAAGTCTAATCTCTCTTAAGATTGGGTGCTCTCCTGCTCTCCATAAATTGAAGGAATATCTTGTGGGAATTGATCATGTGCGTCATCCACAAGTTCAATGGGAGGAGAAACTTTACTTTCTTTAGCCCATTTCTCTTCTTGAATCTCTCGCAAGAACTCTGATGAATACCTATTCATAGAAAAAGAGGTTTCTGGTTCAATGGAATTAGGCACATAAGCTTCCTTGGGAGGAATGCTTATTCTTTCACTTGCCTTGGCTCTTCCTTGGAAGTTGGCTTCCTTATCAGATCTTGCAATTATGCTCTCTAACTTCTCCAACAGTTCATCAAAGTGCAACTGTGCATTAGCCGAGCAAGAGTAGTTGAAAAGGCGACTCGCTTCAAACATGGTCTGAGCCAACCCTACCATTTTAGCACAAAGCTTGGTCCTCTCTATCTCTAGATCAGCTCTAGGGTAGCACCTGTCATGATCTGTAACATTTGGCTCTTCTTGGTTGAAAAGTTGTGGATTAGATGGTAGTAGGGATGAAGGTGATGGTGGTATGTGAGAGTGTGTTTGAGAGGTGAGTTCTACAATTTTGGCCTTTGTTTCTCTTATGCTCTCTTCTAATTCGCTCATCTTCTTAGACCATTGTCTTTTCATCCTTTCCCAACTATCTTTCCAGGCTCTCGTTCGTTTCTTGGCCACTTGCACTGGTGCAGTGGAAGCTACACTTCCTGTAGAGTCTACTACTAACCCAATAACATTGATAGGAGTGATTTTTGACATATTATTGGGATTCCTTGGGCAATCTTGTAAGAGATGCTCCTTTCCGCAATCTTGACTAAAGCCTTGAATTGTAACAGATTGGGGTTGTGTAGGGGCAGGCATTGGGCAATCACAAATGAGGTGATCTCCCTGACATCTATAGCATGGTCCTCTAGGGAATGGGGGTCTTACTTGCCTAGGTTGAGGTCTAAGGTTGGGATTTGTGTACATGATATTTGCATACTCTGGATCCTAACTAGAGTCACTCGGATCTTCATAGTAATATGACTCATTATGCTTTGGTGACTGCATGTAGTAAGCCTGGGGACTATCAACATGCGTAGAGTCAAAGCTATGATCACTGGGGTCAGTTTCTGAAAGAAATGGAGTGACTTGGACTATGGATCTATTTAGATTTTGTTCTGCGGCTGCATACTTTACTAGAATCATATTAGCTAGAGCAGGGGGGTTGTTATGCTAGAACTGGTTGAGGTCTCTGCTGCCCTTGATGGGGTGGCTGATAGGGTTGTTGGGGCCTACCGTACTGCTGTGGTGGATACTGGTTCTGGTACCCGCCCCGTTGTGGATATGGTTGAGGGTAATTTTGTCTCATAGTTTATTTGTTATAGGGGCAGTCTTGTGCGGTGTGGTTGGTGTATCTTCACTGTATAGTACAATACTAGCTACTAGGATTCACCTGGGGTTGAGCCATAATGGGACATACGTTCACCATATGGTCACCTCCACAAGTATAGCATCCTCTCCATCGGGTAAATTTGGGTATCTGTTTGCTTGAGACACCGACTTCTAAGCTACTTTCTCTGCGAGTTCCTCAATAGATGTGGATTGCGTGGAAGTGAGGCTACTAGAGCTTTCTGAATCTCTGTAGATTTTTGAAAGCTCTAATTCCTCCCCTAGATTATCCTCAATGTTGATGCACATACATACACACTCTTCTATGGTTCTAGGGTCCTTCAAGTACACATATGATCTCAACTTTGTACTCAGCAGTCCATCTAGGAATAAAGCCACTTATTTGGCTGGTGTGGGTAACTCACGAACCGGACATCTCTCTAGATATTGCCTAAACCTTCTTCCTGCAAGTCTAACAGTCTCCTGAGGTGTTTGCTTGAAGCTATGAATCAGTGAGGAAGTATTATGCCTTATGCCACTCTTAGAGAATTCAGTGATGAAAGCCTCTATAGGTTGGTCTATGCTCCTGAACTGTCTCTCATTTAGTGGTTGAAACCATGTAAGGGTTGTGTTCCTAAGAGTTAGACCAAAAGCATTGTATTGTGTGAATAGATCCTCAACTTGTTCAGCTCTCAAGACTTTCCTAAACTCGGCCACATGATCGTAGGGGTCGCTAGTACCATCGAAGTAGTTCTTCATGGACTTAACCAGCTGGGTTGGCCTCAACGAGAGAAAGGAGTTTATCAATTCATAGCATCATCCGAACTTTGACGGGCTGCAGGAGTACACAGACTAGCGAGCAAAGATACATTAATATCTCAAGATTCCAAGAGGCAATGTTAATGAAACTTTGTAGGCATATAATAGGCAATGGGCTGAATCTAACAGGATTTAAATCATGGCAAATGACCAACTACAAACTCAGAAAAAGCCTTGCAAAAATCACTATTTTGATGGAGTATTGATAGAGAAGTGAATTATGCAGAGATATAGTGGACTTCTGATGAATATATCTCACAATTGGAAAACCCAATTGCAATGAAACTTTGTGAGTATATAGAAGACTTAAAGAGCTAACCGTTATTGAAGTCTCTTCTTCCCATATTGCCCCCTTGATAGTTTGAATGGCTGTAGTTGTTGTGGTAGCCATTGAAGCTGTTGTTCCTGCCTCTAGAGTAGCCATAACTTCCTCTATTGTATCCTCCGCCTCTTTGATTCCTAGAATTCCTAAAGCAATTTTCAATTGTATGATTAGTTAATCCACAAAAAGAGAATGATTAGAACCTTGGGATATCCCCTTGCCTTGTCTTCCTCCTCTGTCTCTACCTCTACCATGTCTTCCTCTACATGCATACTTAGCTTGATGTGTACCTGCTTCATCATCCACTTTTTTCCCTTTGTTGTCTTTGGATTTGCTTTTATCAATATACAAAGCAGAAGATTAATTACCTTTGAAGCTTTCTCCATTCTTGATAAGCTTGGCCTCTTGAGTAAGTAGTTGTCCTATGAGTGTATTGAAATCTGGTACATGCATATCCATGTATAAATCCATAGGTGTGGTGAATGCTTCCCACTTGTCATCTGCCTTCAAGCCATTGATGACCTGCCTTACAATTTTCTCTTCCTCTATTACCTCTCCAATGCTTCCCAACTGATCTTCTATGTCCTTGCACTTTGTAATAGTTTTCTGAATTGAACATGATTTGAATCATGGAAAATGACCAACTACACGCTCAGAACAAGCATTGGGAAAATCACTATTTTGATGGAGTATTAATAGAGAAGTGAATTATGCAAAGATGTAGTCGATGTCTCATGAATATATCTCATGATTGAAAAACCCAATTGCAATGAACATTTGTGAGTATTTAGAAGACTTAAGGAGCTAACTTTACCAACTTAAAGCACAGAAAATGATGGATCATGCTTAGAGAAATCATGTTTGCAAACTCACTAAAAAATCAGGGAGATATGGTAGTGAACAATAGACTCACATAGGCATGAAGATATGGACACAAATGATCATGAAAATGAAATGTATATTGATTGTAAAGTACAATGGACGTATTGTTACATATATGTGGCTTGAAACCACACTCTACTATGGCATGAAGCCTTGCTTATGGAGGTGTCATAACTGCGGCTAAAAGCCATGTATATATAGTGATGTTTGGAGCCCAAATTTGAATTTGAATCTCACCTAGAATCATTCTCCAATATTTTAGTGATTGATTCTCCTACTCACTCAATCACGAATTCGTGGCTTCTTCTTTCCTAGTAATTAAGTGCACTAAACCACTTTAAATGCTTTCACTTTTACATCAAGTAGAACCTCAAAAATTACAAGAGTGAGTTCACAAGTGAACTCTACAAAGGATTGATATTTCCTTTAAATTTCTATGTCCTTTGATGACTCAAGCCACCACTTAGACTTGCAATGGACTTGTTCCAATAGTTTTGTAGGTTGTAAAGGGGTTGTCTTGGGTATTGATGAGAAATTGGATTGAGGAGGGTGCTCTAAAGTAGGTGGATGCTGAAAAGTAGGGGACGCGAAATTAGTGAAAAGAAGCTTGAAAGGAAAATTGAGCTTGATTGGTTGTTGTCGTTGATGCATTTTTTATAAGTGTATTGAATTGGGGATGGATTCAAACTCCTTCTCAACATCATGCACAAAATAAATAGCTCCATAAAGGGTCATGGAACATAGTGTGTTGAGATTGTCTTGGAATCCCATCTCCAAACCGTCTTCATATTTCCATTGCAAGGTATTCAAGAACCATTTAAAGTGAATGAATAAGTAGTAGTCGTTGCCAAAAGCATTCAGTGTAAGTAGACATAGTATCTCCATCTTTCCATCCAAAATTTGTCCATGATCAGTCAACATGTAAGTGGAACTAGGGAGGAAGGAAGGACTCCTTGATCTCTTCTTGAAATCCAATCCATGTGGTGGTGCAGTTGGTGTTATGCCGCAAAACATTCCACCATAACTGGGCCTTACCCACCAAATAATTAGTAACAAATTTAACTTTATCCATTTTAGAATATGATTCATTAGAATACAAATCACCAGATTAAGAAAGTCATGAAAAAAAAAATTGGCCATCCTTTCGTCCATCAAATCAAGAAAATTAGAATTTTTTAGCACCAATATTGGAATGCATGCCTTCTTCTTGAGTGATGATAATGGCCTTCACCACCCTATCTAGGTTGTGGTCATTAATCTGCATTTGTTGGAGTGAAGCATCATGTTCGTTTATCTCATTTTGAGCATGTTTGAGTTCGTGTCCCAAAAGCTCCAATTGTTGCTCAATCGGTACCCTGTGTAGGGGTTATGTACCAAAGTCCTCGGTATTATGGTTAGGGTCCATGGCCTTGTATAAAACCAAAACCTAGGGCTAAGAAAGTGAAAAGAAGTTTAACAATAGTGTATATAAAAAGAATAATAATAAATAAATAAATAAAATAAATGAGAGTGTTTGATAATAAATAAATAAAAGGAAGAGAGTGATAAATAAATAAATAAATAAATAAATAAATAAATAGGTTGTAGAGAGTGTTAAAAGGTATGTTAAATATCAATTAAAAGGAATTGAGTATCAATAAGTGAAAATAGGCTAGTGGATAAAGCACATCTCTTGTAACTATGAGGTTGTGGGTTAAATATAGTCTCCAAAAAGACTTTAGGTTTCTAAGAGGCGCCACATAATTGTATTTCATAGTAAAAATAATGTGCAAGCAATGCAAAGTGTGTGGAGCTCTCGCTATGGCAATGGATACTCAGGCCCAAAGTGTTGAGTTCAAAACTTATTAGCTGCATCACGTGGAGATATCAGAAATGGTAATTTTGCATAGTTGAACTATGCAATCATGGAAAAGGAAGGCAACAAGATAATGCATTAATAAAAGGAAAACATGAAATGCATGCAAGAACAAGGATTATTCTACAAATAAAGAGCATGAAGATGACGAAATTTCATCAATGTCTCCATGAAAGCTAGGCTCTAATACCAATGCTAGAGAATAACAATTACGATCACTACCACATGTTGGAGAGAAGACTCTCCTCCCTGTTGGTGCATTTTACCCAAGCCTACATGCTTGATATGCTTGATATTATCCTCATTTGTAAGTCATATGAGTAGTCATGTGAACACCTCTTGTAAAAGAGTTCTTTTTTATCTCTTGTAATTGAGAAAAGAAAAAGGAAGAGGATGGCTTACCTCATCCATGATGTAAAAGAAATTTGGTGGCTCTAATTACCTAAAACCACAAATTTTTTAGCTGAGGGAATATCTCCTAACTTTGGGGATCACTTTTAGGTGGATCCATTCGAATTCAAATTCAAAACTCCCTCCAAGAATAGCTATAAAAAGAGCAAGAAGGAAGAGGCGATTAGCAAGCCTTGTACGTGACCACTTCATGTCATTTTGTAGAGATTGAAGAGCTTACTCCATAGCTCTATCATTCTACTCCCATTGTGCAAAGATTCATTGCCAATGTGGTTGTAATCATATGTGAATCTATACATTTATCATCATCTACTTCTCTGTTTTGTTCTGTGGTATACTCACTTAGAGCAGTGACTTCAGAAGGTCATATCTCACGTCCTATGCAAGTTTTTTCAGTCTTTTAACATCCGTTGGATAGCTCATACTGTCTAATTTTTGCATGTAAATTTTCAAGGTCATTAAAGTTAGAGTTTGTGAGATATCTGCATTTTACTGCTCACTAGTCTATCTCTGCAAAGCCCCGAGAATGGTGGGCATGTTCCAGAAATTGATAAATCTTGTTCTCAGTGCTCAGTCCATCATTTGAAGTGTTTTTACTTGGATTGGGAAGCTTGCTAAGTCTATTTTCTATGCCCAAAAGGATTTTTTCTAATTCCTACTAGTTGAGAGCATTGTTCATTTTTTCTAGCAGGTGTATGTCCAAAAATAGCAAGTTTTAGGAGCTAGTCATTTCACAACTTGTCTATCTTCACTTAAACTTTTGGGATACATGTTCCAAAGTACTTGGCTGATATTTTGGTGGATTTAGGAAGCTCAAAGGGTCTACTAATCAACTCTGAAGTCTCAGTTGGCTGGTGTGAAGCTGGTTGTAGCAGCACCTACTCATCTTTGGATTGCATCCACCATCTCTCTTCACACTGGTATCAGAGCATAGTCAAGCAACATGGGAGATGGATTTCCATCAACAATTGACAAATTGGATCAAAACAACTACCCGGCATGGTCTCTAAGGATGGAGGCTTACCTTCAAGGGAGGAATCTATATGGATTCATATCCGGAGATGAAGCAATGCCAACCATGAGGAACAAAGGGCAACCATCACATGAAGAAGTGGAAGGACTTTCGAATTGGTGTTTGAAGGATGCACTTGCAAGGTCCTATATTCTAAACTCAATCTCTGATTTTATTTTACCTCATGTCAAGGGATGCAAAACATCAAGAGAGACCTGGAATGCACTTGCTTCTTTCTTCTCTTCCAACACTCGAGCAAGGAAGAACCAATTGTGGATGGAGTTCACAACAATGAAGAAAAGCCCGAAGCAAAGTGTGATTGATTATATCACAAAGATGAAGGAGATTTCCGACCAACTTGGAAGCATTGGAGAGGTAATTGAAGAGGAGCCAATCATTATACAAATCATAAATGGAATCAAAGCAGACGACAAGTGGGATTCATTCACAACAGCCATGGATTTATACATTTGCTATGCATGTACCCGACCTCAACACACTCACGGGCCAACTCTTCACTCATGAAGCAAAGATTAACAAAGGTGGTGAGTCCTCAAGAGGTAATCAAACTTCTGCCTTATATTCTCATAAAGCTAAGGTCAAGGACAAGTCAAAGAATAGGAAGAATGAAGATGAAGGTAGCACTTTCCGAACAAACTTTGCAGGTAGAGGAAAAGCTAGAGGAAGAGGCAGAGGTGGAAAGAAAGGCAGGGGGAGATTCCAATCATCTCAACCTTGCAACATATGTGGCTTATCTATCCATAATACTGAAGAATGTTTCAGGAATCCACGGAACTCAAGAGGAAGAGGATTCAATAGAGGTGTCTACGGATCAAATAGAGGCAGATACAATGGAGGCTACAACAACAAAAACTACTACAACAACAATTACAACAACAACAACTACTACAACAACAACTATCAAAGTGGCCATAGAGGAGGAAGAGATTACAATAACTATGCAGAGGAACAAAGTCAAGAAGATTCATTATTGATTATGAATCTATCAGCGAAGAAGGGTAAGGATGATGATTACATATTTTACATTGATTCGGGATGCTCAAACCATGTAGCAGGAAATGTGGCTTTACTTTCTGATTTGGAAGATCCTCATAACAAGCATGAAGTGCAGACAGAAGATGACACAAGGCACTCAGTGGAGAAGATATGTAATGTGAAGACATCAGATGGGAATATGAACCTCTTAAGCAAAGTCTTGTATGTCCCTACAATTACCAAAAATTTAATAAGTGTTGGACAGATTGTGGAAAAAGGATTGCAGGTTAGATTCAACCGATTTGGAGCATATGTTAAAGACCCAAGGCAAGGCTTTAGAAGGATTGCGAAAGGAGAAAAGACAAGAAGGCTTTTCACTTTTGAAGTGGAAGATACAAAGAACATAGCTTTGTTTAGCTATGGATCTCAAACTCTTACAGAGTTGGAGATATGGCACAAAAGGCTTGCTCACATTGGTGAGAGGACACTCAAACAAATTTGCAAGGACCAAAGTGTACTTGGTTTGCCTAATATCACAAGGCAACACATGATTTATAAGTGTGAAGCTTGTCAACTCAGCAAGGCTCATAGACAACCTTTCAATAAGAAAGGATATATGTATCAAAATCCTTTGGATCTAGTGCACACGGATGTGTGGGGTCCAAGTAAGGAGCCATCTATATGAGGCTCAAGATATTATGTGTCTTTCATAGATGATTGTAGCAGGTGGACCATTCTATTTTTGATGAAGCACAAGGATGAAGTGTTTAATTGCTTTAAGAAGTATATTGCTCTTGTTGAAAACCAAACAGGTAGGACTTTGAAAAGACTCAGATCACATGGTGGAGGAGAATACTTCTCTTCTAAATTTGATGCCTTCTTGCATGAAAGAGGCATTAAAAGGGAAGTCACTACAAGGTATACACCCGAACTCAATGGTGTAGCAGAGAGGAGGAATAGAGCTATTGTCGAAGGAGCAAGGTCCATGCTCAACGAAAAGGGATTGTCAAACTACCTATGGGTAGAGGTTGTGTCTACAGCCACATATCTCATAAATAGACTTCCATCTAAGTCACTAGATGGAACCACTCCATATGAAGTGTGGAATGGAAGAAGACCTAGTCTAGAGCATTGCAAAATCTTTGGATGCTTAGCCTATGCTCACATTCCTTCTCAAGTAAGAGGGAAATTGGATCCCAAGGCAGAGAAGTGCATATTTCTTGGTTATGATCAAAACCAAAAAGGATATAGATTGTAAAATCCAACCAATAAAGGATTTTCTATGAGTAGAGATGTAATTTTTGATGAAAAAAAATCATGGTTTGATGATGACAGGAAAGTGAAGCTGCCTTATGACTTGGATGAAGATTTTCCATCACTTCAACCAAAGGAGCCAAAGCAGATTGAAGAAAGTGATTCGGAGATTGACCTAGAAGACTTGGAAAGACTAAAGCTATGGAAGAACAAAGGTAACACAAAGATGCAGGATGCTACATATGGACCCGAGAGCTCACATCAACCACTTAGAAGGTCTTCAAGGGAGAAGAAGAAACCAGAGAGATTTGGTTATGATACGTCTTTGGTTACCAAGCACTCAATATGCATTGCAAAGGATTCAACCAATGAAGAACCTACCACATTCGAAGAAGCACAAAGCAAGAAAGCTTGGAGAGATGCAATGGATGAAGAAATGGAAGCATTGAAGAAGAATGACACTTGGGAGCTTGTACCTAACAAGCCATCTATGAAGGTAAATGGATCTCGATGGATATACAAAATCAAGAGGAATCCAGATGGAAGTATAAATAGACACAAAGCAAGGTTAGCAGCTAAAGGGTTTGCTCAAACCCATGGTATTGATTATGAGGAGACTTTCTCTCCTGTTGCAAAAATGCCTACAATTAGGGTTCTCATAAGTCTTGCTGCATCTAGAAATTGGAATCTCTATCAACTTGATGCAAAGAATGCTTTCTTGAATGGATGGATTTTTGAGGAAGTGTATATGGCACAACCTCCTAGATATGAGGATGCACATCATCCTAACTATGTATGCAAACTAAAGAAAGCTTTGTATGGATTGAAGCAAGCTCCAAGAGCTTGGAATTTCAGATTGGTGACTTATTTGGAGGACCAAGGATTCAAAGCTAGCAAGGCAGATACCTCTTTGTTCATAAAGAGGAATGGATCTGAAGTGATGTATTTATTTGTGTATGTTGATGATATTATTATCACAGGCAATGATCTTGAAGGAATCAAACAGGTAAAGAGTCAAATGAAGGAGGAGTTCAAAATAAGTGACCTCGGACCACTCACTTATTTTCTTGGATTGGAGTTGATCTACTCAGATTCAGGTATATACATCACACAAAGGAAGTATGTGCATGACATGCTCGTCAAGTTCAAGATGGAAAATACCAAGTGTGCAGGTACACCTATGGAGCAAAATCATAAGCTTAGTGCTTATGAAGGAGAGCCAATTGAAGACATCACAAGCTATCAAAGCTTGGTTGGAAGTTTGAACTATGCAACACTCACAAGGGTGGATATATGCTATAGTGTTAGCATATTGATTCAGTTTATGCATAAGCCGAGAAGACCACATATGGAAGCGGCCAAGAGAGTCCTCAAGTACCTAAAGGGGACCATGAATGAAGGTTTGTTTTATTCATATACTTCAGATATTGAGCTAAAGGTCTACTCAGATACAGATTGGGCCGGATCTAGAGATGATAGAAGAAGCACATTCGGGTATATATCATTCGCAGGTTCACAAATCATTTCTTGGTCATCGAAGAAGCAACCAATCGTGGCATTATCTTCTACCGAAGCTGAATATATAGGTTTGGCTAATGCAACTCAAGAAATCATGTGGTTAAAGTCTTTCTACGTAGATCTTGGACTTCATTCTTCAACACCTCACATTTTTGGTGACAACAGAAGCTCACTACATCTAGCAGCTAATCCGGTATACCATGCTAGAACCAAGCATATTGAAGTCCACTACCATTATTTAAGGGAGAAGCTAATGAGCAAGGATATTCAACTATGCTATGTCTCTACAGATATGCAATGTGCAGACATGTTGACTAAAGCTCTTGATGGTACAAAGTTAAGTAGATTCAAGTTGATGATTGGCTTGCAAGAAATCAAGGACAGTTGAAGACTTATTTGGAGGCCAAGCATGTTAGACTTGAGGGGGAGCTGTTGGTGCATTTTACCCAAGCCTACATGCTTGATATGCTTGATATTATCCTCATTTGTAAGTCACATGAGTAGTCATGTGAACACCTCTTGTAAAAGAGTTCTTTTTTATCTCTTGTAATTGAAAAAAGAAAAAGGAAAAGGATGGCTTACCTCATCCATGATGTAAAAGCAATTTCGTGGCTCTAACTACCTAAAACCACGAATTTTTGAGCTGAGGGAATATCTCCTAACTTTGGGGATCACTTTTAGGTGGAGCCATTCGAATTCAAATTCAAAACTCCCTCCAAGAATAGCTATAAAAAGAGCAAGAAGGAAGAGGCGATTAGCAAGCCTTGTACGTGACCACTTCATGTCATTTTGTAGAGATTGAAGAGCTTACTCCATAGCTCTATCATTCTACTCCCATTGTGCAAAGATTCATTGCCAATGTGGTTGTAATCATATGTGAATCTATACATTTATCATCATCTACTTCTCTGTTTTGTTATGTGGTATACTCACTTAGAGCAGTGACTTCAGAAGGTCATATCTCACGTCCTACACAAGTTTTTTCAGTGTTTGAACGTCCGTTGGATAGCTCATACTGTCTAATTTTTGCATGTAAATTTTCAAGGTCACTAAAGTTATAGTTTGTGAGATATCTGCATTTTACTGCTCACTGGTCTATCTCTGCAGAGCCCCAAGAATGGTGGGCATGTTCCAGAAATTGATAAATCTTGTTCTCAGTGTTCAGTCCATCATTTGACATGTTTTTACTTGGATTGAGAAGCTTGCTAAGTCTATTTTCTATGCCCAAAAGGAATTTTTCTAATTCCTACCAGTTGAGAGCATTGTTCATTTTTTCTAGGAGGTGTATGTCCAAAAATAGCAAGTTTTGGGAGCTAGTCATTTCGCAACTTGTCTATCTTCACTTAAACTTTTGGGATACATGTTCCAAAGTCCTTGGCTGATATTTTGGTGGATCTAGGAAGCTCAAAGGGTCTACTAATGAACTCTGAAGTCTCAGTTGGCTGGTGTGAAGCTGGTTGTAGCGGCACCTACTCATCTTTGGATTGCATCCACCATCTCTCTTCACACTCCCAAACATATGCCTCTATATATAGCTCTCTCTAATGCACTGCCTCCTTGCACAAGTGGATTTTAACCATCCATGTGTCAACCATGTAACTGCATGTGCATCAAGTGTCCCAGTTAACAAGAGTTGACTCAAGTGGATGCTTCTAGAAGACTCTAGAGCTCTTTGGGCAAAATACTCACCACATGTAGGCCATGGGGATTGGACCATTCCTTCATACTCTTGAAACTTTACCACTAGGCTTAGTGGATCACTTGGTTACGAGAGCACATGACCTTCTAGTAAGTCTAGTCTTGCGATCTTTGGCCATACACATGGGTGACCAAACGGTGTCTGATTTCCAATCTGTCTAAATCGTCCAAACCCTTAGACCATAGACCTACTTCTGTTACATTGACCCATCTACCTTTTCTACATCTTATATTGATTTGATCGACAAGCCACTTAGTGCTCTCTTCATGAAAGACATTTTTGGATCCATATAAGTAATGGTGCCATTTCTTATGAGCAACAATAATGGTAGACAATTTTTGTTCATAGGTAGAGTAGTTTTTGTAAGGAATTGAACTCACAACCTCTTGGTTAGGAATGTGATGGGCTAACCACTTGCCCCAAAAGCCATGGTTGAGGATTACTTCCTAATCCTCCCTCTTAGGGTGTAGTTCAACCATCTCCTATCTTCCAGGGTGTGGTTCAATGATCTCCTACCTATCAGTTTATTACATTCTTTCCCCCTTGGTCAATCATTGTCCTTAGTGATCTGCTCTTGTATCCCTCTAGCCTCGGTGATCAATCCCTTGAACTCCTTAGGTACCCTTGCATTGATGTCCTCAACCTCCCATAGTTTCTTGAACTTTATTCGCAACCTTGGTCTCTTGAGCCCTTGCTCTCAACCTTGGTGTCTTGAACCTTCTTTTTCGCAACATTGGTTTCTTGGGCCCTTGTTTTCAACCTCAGGCTTGAACCTTGCTCTCACCCATGTTTGGCATCTTGAACCCTCAATCAAGTGGCACCCATGGTTTCACAAGGACTTCACATTTTCAAGCTAGCTTAGTAGATTTGGAAAGTCCATTCCCAGAGCTTTCCAATAGTATCGTAGAGACCTAAATCCAACCTATGGATTGAGAGATACACTTGAATTATTGTTTGGTCCAATTCTTAAAGCGCCACCTCCCCAATTCCTACCCTTTTACATGATAGAGTGCCCAAGCACCTTTTTTAGAGGCCATTTAGTCAATCCACCTTTCCCAATCCTACTTCTTAGGCTCTGATACCAATGTAAGGAATTGAACTTACAACCTCTCGGTTAGGAATGTGAAATGTAAGGAATTAAAATCACAACCTCTTGATTAGGAATGTGATGGGCTAACCACTTGCCCCAAAAGCCATGGTTGAGGATTACTTCCTAATCCTCCCTCTTAGGATGTAGTTCAACCATCTCTTATCTTTCAAGGGTGTGGTTCAACCATCTCCTACCTATCACTTTATTATAGTTTTCTTGAGTTAGATTCAACTTTTTCATTTGAAGCAAAACTGATAGATCATTTATAGTTCGAATTGCAAAAGAGCTTGCATTCCTCTCATTTATAGATGGTTACTTGGGTTGAGTTGTACGATATGAAAAGATTGACACATTCCAAGAACTGGTTCAGGTTGTCCCATACTTTGAGTTTGTTCATGTCAAACAGTTTTTCTTTCTGTTTTAATTAACTTTGGACTTATATTGCCTTCCGAAATCGATGAAGATAATTTTTATCAGCGACATTCACGTTTGATTGAATACTCGAGAACTCCAGGTCTATTTTACAATCCTTAAACTTCAAATTATATTTATTTAAGGACATTCTTCACCATGTTCTCCAGGTGATATCCGCATGACTTGGGCGTAGGATAGACTTGATAAAGAATCATGGATATCTTCCTTTTAAAGAAAAGCAATATTCAACTTCTTCCTTTTTAGTGTGTTTTTAAACGTACTTATTCTTCTTATTAGAAATATCAAGTAGATATCATCAGTAGATATGTCACAAATTAGAGATTAAATCTTTCTACTTATTTCTTTATGAGCTTATGGTAGAAGTCTAGGAGTTTATGCAATTTTGGAACATAGAGAAGCAACAAATGCAAATGAATCATGTGCCAAAGTTGTTTTATTTCTCATGAACCTAAGGATTACAATGATCCAGTTCTTAAGGGATGATTGACCACCTGACAAGATACCTGTATGGGATGATTGACCACCTGACAAGATACCTCTATATACAGATCCCTCTAAGAGCAATCCCATGCTAGCCATCCAATAGTACCAAGCATGTAACAACATGAGCTCCACGTTTCCCAATTCACCCAAGATGAACCTTCTAGAACCTTTTGATTTGGTTAGAGTAAAATTCTCCTACCCTCTGCTTATTGGAGGGTTTTAACTCAAGAGCTACTGCTAGATACTCAACTCTTGTAACCACTAGGTCACACAAAATTCTGTGTGTTAAGATCGCATCTAGTTACCCTTTAATGTAACTTATTAGATTCGTGCCCTCACATTACTAGCAAAAGACGCGACTTTATGACATTCTTCATCCTCAAAAATACAGCTATACATGATTGTAGCCACCTGAATCCCATGATCCAAATGCTATGTACCATTTTTTCATCTTTGAGGTGTGATTACGACTAAACTAGGAAAGAAGGACATGTACTTTGAATGGAGCTAATTCGCTCCCACCTCTCATTTTCTTTGGTTCCTTCTTTCCACTCCATTAGACACTCTTTTTCACAAATTACTTGTTCTATGTTTATCTCTATTTCGTAGTACACTTTCACACCCATGTAAAGCTAAATAGATTTAGATTGATGGGCCTATGACTTTTGGTGATACTAAGCTCGAAAAAATCGTTTAACTTTTTGTTTTAGTGTATAAAATGGATCAATCGATGTACACTAGAATATGAAGATAGATCCAACTCATACACTAAAGTAATAGATTTAGATTGATGGGCCTATGACTTTTGGTGATACTAAGCTCGAAAAAATCGTTTAACTTTTTGTTTTATTGTATAAAATAGATCAATCGATGTACACTAGAATATGAAGATAGATCCAACTCATACACTAAAGTAATAGATTTAGATTGATGGGCCTATGACTTTTGGTGATACTTAGCTCGAAAAAATCGTTTAACTTTTTGTTTTATTGTATAAAATGGATCAATCGATGTACCCTAGAATATGAAGATAGATCCAACTCATACACTAAAGTAATAGATTTAGATTGATGGGCCTATGACTTTTGGTGATACTAAGCTCGAAAAAATCGTTTAACTTTTTGTTTTATTGTATAAAATGGATCAATCGATGTACCCTAGAATATGAAGATAGATCCAACTCATACACTAAAGTAATAGATTTAGATTGATGGGCCTATGACTTTTGGTGATACTAAGCTCGAAAAAATCGTTTATCTTTTTGTTTTATTGTATAAAATAGATCAATCGATGTACACTAGAATATGAAGATAGATCCAACTCATACACTAAAGTAATAGATTTAGATTGATGGGCCTATGACTTTTGGTGATACTAAGCTCGAAAAAATCGTTTAACTTTTTGTTTTATTGTATAAAATGGATCAATCGATGTACGCTAGAATATGAAGATAGATCCACGTCATACACTAAAGTTTCAACCTTTGTCAAAAGTGTGAATGAAGGGAATTTGGGATAGGGACCGCTCCTTAAAATTTCATAATTTTCACGGACTCCAAGATATAACTTATCTTGAATAGCCAACGTAAGTTCAAAACTCATTTCATTCAAGAAACCTTCCGTAGCTTGAACTCATTCATTTTTAAGTCAAACTATATGAGGGGCTCTAGGTTGACATTCGTGCATTATCATAAATAGAATAAAACCTCTAAATGAATGGCTTTAAGATATTAAAAGAAAATTTAGCAAGAAATATGTGATCTTCCTAGTCACTTTGTTCGTGTGAGATATAAGCATGTAACATGAATTTGACTTAAACTCTCCCTTAAAGTCTTTAATAATTAGCTTGATTTAATTTAAAAGTATAGTGAAAGGCCAAGATAACTATTAGAAATGTACAAGATCAAATGTGTGTGAACCAATGCTTGACTCAAGTGCCACATCATTTCACTTTTTGGTAAACTCTACAACCACTTTTCCACAACTTTTTTAGTTCAAGATTGTTGGAGTTTATTGATCTCCAAAGTACAGCTAGAAGTAGGTGAAACCCAACAGGACCTAGTTGACTTTTTCACAAACTTGTATGCACAGACCAATTTTCTTGCAGAGCAAATTGCTCTTTACTCACTTGGAATTTTCCAAAACTTTTTCACACACATAAACTAGACTCTAAGAGCTTTCCAACAAGATATAGAACACCTCAAATGGATAAATACACAATGAGCTATGACCTCTGCAATATGCAGCTTTAATGGAGACCTTGAAACAGAGATGAACCTGAGGACACACATCACTTGCAGAGACTACTGCTCTTAACTCACAACTCCAATGACTTTGAAACTTTCCAGAATACAAGTAGACTTAAAGAGCTTTCTAACAAGCCAAAGAACACATGATTTGGATACATACACAAGGAGATATGACCTCTGCAAGTTTGAGGTTTAATGGAGACCTTCAGCAGGGATAAAAAACAGAGAACACACACTACTTGCAGAGAGTATTGCTCTCAGCTCACAAATTCAATGATTATGAAAATTTACAGGAAGAAATTAGACAGTAAGAGCTTTCCAATGAGCTATCAAACATGTAATTTGGATATATAATGAGGGAGATACAAGCTCTGCAATCTCTGCATACAAAACTACAGCAGTGTAGAGATACACATATGACTCTCTTGGACATCCCACAAGATCACGACTTTTCTCCTCTTTTTATAGCATGGGAAACTAATCTAAAACCTTCCTAATACATCTAAATTCGTGGTAGACACTTGGATGGAGGTATTACATGACTCAAGTGCTCAAATAAGCAAAGTATTGATGGACTTTGAGAACTAGCCACATCGACCTTCCACTAGGACACCACTGAAGCTCCCTTGTGACTCACTAATTTGACTCACCATGTTCTAGAACTCACGTGGTATTTTTGCTACATTTTATGAATAATATGAGCCTTCTTGAAGTATTTGAAGACTTCCCAAAGGTATTTACATAATTTGAAACTTGTACCCTACATAAAACAAATGTTCGCAACATTCTCCCCCTCAAGTTTCAAAGGGTATTTCCTTCATGCCAAGAATATAGTTGAATCTTTGAAGCTTTGGTCCATCCAAGGATTTGGTGAAGATATCTGCAACTTGATCCTTTGTTCCAACAAAAGAAACCTGCACTTCATTGTTCATGGCCTTCTCTCGAACATAATGATAGTGAACCTCTATATGCTTTGTTCTAGCATGAAAAATAGGATTTGAGGTCATATGAATGCTGCTCAAGTTATCCCCATATATCAGTGGTACATCAACCTGCTCATTCAAGTCATGAAACAACTTTTTAAACCACATAACCTCAGTAGTAGCCAATGCTAAACCTCTATACTCAGCCTCTGTAGAAGATAAAGCAAATGTAGGCTGTTTCTTTGAACTCCATGTTAATGTCTTGTTTCCTGCTATTACCACATATCCACTTGTGGATCTTCTGTCATCTTTGCTTCCAGCCCAATCTGCATCACTAAAGACTTTAAGAGTTAGATCAACATCATGACTATAAAATAATCCTTCGTTCATGGTACCTTTCAAATACCTAAGCACTCTTTTCGCTGCATGCATATGAGGTACTCTAGGTTCATGCATAAACTGTGACAATACTCCCACTGCATAACATATATCAGGTCTAGTTTTTGTTGCATAAATCAAAGATCCTACCATGGATCTATATACATTCATATCATGCAACTCATCACCTTCCTTTGCACTCAACTTTACATTACATTCCATTGGAGTAGAAACAAATTTACATTCCTGCATACCAAACCTTTTCAGCATATCACATATATACTTTCTTTGTATCAACCACATACCTTCATCGCTATACACAATTTCAATCCCAAGAAAGTATCTGAGCAAACCAAGATCTGAAATTTTAAATTCCTTTCCCAAATTACCTTTTATCTCATCAATTGCTTTTGCATCATTCCCTGTAATCAACAAGTCATCCACATAAATGCATACATAGACACACATGCCATCTACATGTTTTACATAAAGTGAAGGATCAGCATGACTCGCTGTGTATCCTTGCAGCATAAGATATTTTACCAACCTTGCATTCCATGCCCTTGGTGCCTGCTTAAGACCATACAATGCCTTCTTTAACCTGCATACATGATTAGGACATTTTGCATCCACATAACCATCTGGTTGTGACATATACACTTCTTCATTTAACTCACCATTAAGAAAGGCATTCTTTATATCGAGTTGATATATATTCCACCTTTTACTTGCAGCTAAAGCCAACAAAGTTCTCACCGTTGCCATATTTGCTACTGGACTAAATGTTTCTTCATAGTCCACACCTTGAGTTTGATTATATCCTTTTGCTACAAGTCTAGCCTTATATCTAGACACACTACCATCACTATTTCTTTTAATCTTAAAAACCCACTTGCAACCAATTACCTTTTGCTTTGGTGTACTTGGAACTAAATTCCAAGTCTTGTTATCCTGTAGTGCTTCCATTTCTTCTCTCATTGCTTTCTCCCACTTTTCATCTCCTTTGGCCTCATCATAACATGTGGGTTCATTTTCCTGCTCAACTTTTGTCATAAAAGCATAATGAGTATTCATGAAAGATTCATAAGTATACCTTTGAGGTTGCTTACTTACTCTTGAAGTTCTTCTTACCTCCAATGTAGATGCTCTTCCTTTCTTATTAGGAACCTTTGATGATTCTCCATACTCACATACATCACTAATTTCCTCTCCTTCATCATTAACTTCAACAAGTTTGAGTTTACCTTTACTTTTAACACTTGGAGGTGACTCTTGCCTTAATCTTCCATTGAAAGGTGATCCTCTTTCTTCATCTAAACCACTCCTTTCATCATTTAAACTTCCTGATGGCTGAACTATGCATTCATCTCCTTCAACCACACCTTCTTCATTTTCATCCATGACCTGCAAACAATTCTTATCTGCATACCATGAAAGTGAATCATCAAAGTTTACATCTCTTGACACAACAACCTTATTGGTATGAGGATTATAGCATCTATATCCTCTTTGAGTATCTGCATAACCAATAAATATACATTTTTCTGATTTCGCATCAAGTTTAGATCTCACCTCACTAGGTACATGTACATAACATACACAGCCAAATACTTTCAAATGACTTACACTTGGTTTCCTTCCATGCCATACCTCATATGGTGTCAAATGATGAACTCCAGCAGTCGGAACTCTATTCATAATGTAAACACTTGTGCTAACAGCTTCAGCCCAAAAATAATTAGGCAAACACATATCATTAAGCATGCTTCTAGATGCTTCTGCTATGATTCTGTTTCTTCTTTCTGCGACCTCTATTTGAACCTCTTCCACCTCTGTTTCCACCTCTTGATGATCCTACATAAAGAGCTTGTCCTTGAGATCCTTTTTGATTTGAAGTAGAACCATTTAGATTCATCTCCTCCGTGACCATAAGGGCAATAAGTTGATCAAAATCTGGTAATTCTCCTCTGACATAAACTGAAGTAATGAAGGGTTTCCATCTCTCATCATCTTTGAGTCCGTTGAGAGTATGTGCAACCAAGTCGTCGTCCTCCACATGAGCTTGAATTGATCCTAGTTGATCTGCAATCTCTTTAACTTTCAATATGTAATCATTGACCGATGTCCTTGTATCTTTCTTTATGTTATTCAACTCATTTTTGAGTTGAATCTTCCTTGCTCTTGTACCTGTAGCATACAACCTTTCCAATGCAAGCCAAACATCTCTACTTGTGTCTAGATCTTGTATGTGTCCTACCATTGAATCTTGAATATTTTGTGATAAAATGAATATAACTCTTTTGTCTCTCTCATTCCAAAGTCTAAACTCCCTCAATTGTTGCTGATTTGGGTCCTCTGGTAATGTGGGTTTGATATCTGTGCCGTCAATCAAACCATACAAGCCTCTACCTCGCAAGTATGCTGTGATTCTAAACTTCCATGCTTGATAATTGGTCTTATCAAGCTTCTCTATTTGTGCATGTTGGTCTCCCATAATACAAATGCTAAGCTTCCTCCTTTAAGCCTCCTTTCCAATGTGTGTGATGAGAAGAAATATAATATTTACCTTGTAAATGAGGTATGTGCACCTTTCTTTGCTTGGATGTTGCTTCAGATGCCTCCTTGCAATCTTCTTCTACCTTTGTGTAGTGTTGATGATGAACTGCTTCCTTGATAGCTTCAAATTCTTCGTCAAGGTATGATAATCTTCTCCAAGCCTCCAAGTACTTGCTCTGATACCAATGTTGGAGTTTATTGATCTCCAAAGTACAGCTAGAAGTAGGTGAAACCCAACAGGACCTAGTTGACTTTTTCACAAACTTGTATGCACAGACCAATTTTCTTGCAGAGCAAATTGCTCTTTACTCACTTGGAATTTTCCAAAACTTTTTCACACACATAAACTAGACTCTAAGAGCTTTCCAACAAGATATAGAACACCTCAAATGGATAAATACACAATGAGCTATGACCTCTGCAATATGCAGCTTTAATGGAGACCTTGAAACAGAGATGAACCTGAGGACACACATCACTTGCAGAGACTACTGCTCTTAACTCACAACTCCAATGACTTTGAAACTTTCCAGAATACAAGAAGACTTAAAGAGCTTTCTAACAAGCCAAAGAACACATGATTTGGATACATACACAAGGAGATATGACCTCTGCAAGTTTGAGGTTTAATGGAGACCTTCAGCAGGGATAAAAAACAGAAAACACACACTACTTGCAGAGAGTATTGCTCTCAGCTCACAAATCCAATGATTATGAAAATTTACAGGAAGAAATTAGACAGTAAGAGCTTTCCAATGAGCTATCAAACATGTAATTTGGATATATAATGAGGGAGATACAAGCTCTGCAATCTCTGCATACAAAACTACAGCAGTGTAGAGATACACATATGACTCTCTTGGACATCCCACAAGATCACGACTTTTCTCCTCTTTTTATAGCATGGGAAACTAATCTAAAACCTTCCTAATACATCTAAATTCGTGGTAGACACTTGGATGGAGGTATTACATGACTCAAGTGCTCAAATAAGCAAAGTATTGATGGACTTTGAGAACTAGCCACATCGACCTTCCACTAGGACACCACTGAAGCTCCCTTGTGACTCACTAATTTGACTCACCATGTTCTAGAACTCACGTGGTATTTTTGCTACATTTTATGAATAATATGAGCCTTCTTGAAGTATTTGAAGACTTCCCAAAGGTATTTACATAATTTGAAACTTGTACCCTACATAAAACAAATGTTCGCAACAAAGATTCCATCTACCTTGATTGAGAAAAGTGGGGAATTTCGGAGGCATGATTTGAATTCAAGTTCTACTTCAACGTTCATAGCATTATATAAGCCGCAATAGCTTGGAAGAAAGCATGGCCTCCTCAAGCTTCATTTGTGCACTTTTAGGCTCTCATTGGGAGTTTATACTCCAGGTCTAAGCTAGCCTCTAGCGAAGGATGCCTGCTTGCTGAAGTTTTCACTTTGGTTGAGATTTTGTTTCATCTATATCTCTTTGTGTAGTTGTTTGTTTCATGTGCAAGATAGTTCGTCTGAAAGCTCTTGTTGTAAGCTTTCTTTTGGATATAATATTAGTTTCAATTTCTCCTTATCATTGTGTATATTGAGCTTCAAATCTCACTGGTCTATCTCTGCATATTCCCGAACATATGTGTGTGAAGAAATACACATAAGTGATAGCTATCTATTTGGGCAAATTTTGGTCTGCCTTGTGCAAGGAAGTTGACATAGGCCATATTCTCCAAAGTGAGTGATCTATGGCTTTTTGGAAAGCTAAGAGAGTCTATGTTTACAGTGCAAAAGTTCATAAGTTTAGTGCTCAAGTCCAAAGAGCAATTCAATTTATGGTGGATTGTGGTAGTGAACTATTTGGTCCTAAGAAGGGCCTATCATTCTTCTACTGCAACTAAGAGTGGATATACTCCATCAATGGTATCAGAGCTCCTCATTGAGCATTGAGGACATCAAGAGGAGGCCTTGAAGTTGCTTGAGAGCCAAGGATTGAAGCAAAAGAACAGGAAGCTTTTAAGAAGGATTTAAAGCAAGGGGGAGCTTCTATCATCATCGAAAGTTCATGACAAGTTGAGATTCTTGTGGGAAGGGGTAGTGTAGGTAGTCCAATATATGAAGATCCCTCTCATACACACTGGGAGACTATAATAATCAAATTGAGAAGCTTGAAAAGAGAAATTGCCAACCTTGGAGGTTTAGAATTTCTAAGTTCCTCATGGGAAAGGGTCTTTTGGGATTGGTTAGTGGTATAGAGAGCCATACATAGATCCACATACACCTACTGAGAATCAAAGGTGAATTATAAGAAAGGGATAGGAGAGTGATCTTCATTCTTTCCCAACACATAAGCAACTCCATGATAGGTCATATCCAAGACCTAGATACATCTAAGAAGGTTTGGGAGTGTTTAGAAAGGTTGTAGTCTACCTCTACAACGGCTAGAAAATTTCAGCTCAATAATGAACTCAACAACCTTAGGAGGTCATAAAATCAGAGCATTAATGACTTCATACTCAAAGTAAAAGAGATCTCGGATGCACTTGGTTCAATAGGATGTGTTGTAGATGATGTTGACCTAGTTGCCCACACACTTAATGGGATTAGAGAAGATTAAATGGTAGGCATTCACAACCTCTGTGTATGTAAGGGATTCATTACCAGATTTTGAGCAACTTCTCTTATGGTGACTAAGGAGAATAACCATGGAGGCAACAAGTCAAAGGGCATCCAAGACCAACTCTTCTATGCAAGAAAATGAGGAAGAGGCAAAGGCAACAGATGTGCTTCAAGAGGAAGAGATAGAAGCAACTACCAACTAGGTCACCAAAGCTATCAAGGGAGTCAATCAAGCCAAGATGAAGGTCAAACATCAAGAGGATCAAGAAGAGGAAGAGGTAGATCAGGAAGATATGGAGGTCGAGGCTACTCCAACTCAAATGGATGCTTCAATCGTGGGAAGCAAGGACACTATGCCAAAGATTGTTGGCAAAAGCAAGGTGGGAAAAACTACAAAGGGAAAGGTAATTATGTTAACTCCTCAACAAATTCAGAAAATGAGCATTTTTTAGCTAAATAGAGGAGTACTTCAGCAATCTTCAAGCACCTTAGTAAAGAGGCTTTGTGGAGACAAGAGAAAATAGACATCACGAGATACAACAAATGGGAGAGGTGAGGCTTGAAGGCAACCACAAAGCAAGAGGACTATCTTAGGTATTGCATGTTCCTACTATTACAAATAACTTAATCTCTATTGGATAGATGGTTGAAAAGGGACACCAAGTCAAGTTCAACCCCAAAGATTGATTTATTGAAAAACCAAGGAATGGCTATGAGTTGATAGCCAAAGGAAAGAAGGAAGGAATGATGTTCACTCTTGACATTGGCAAAGGACAAAGCAACAAGGCAATGTTCATCACTTATGGAGACAAGAAGATTGGAGATTTGGATTTGTGGCATAAAAGGTGTGGTCACATCAACATTCAAAGGTTGAAAGACATTGAGAAGAGGCAATTGGTAAGAGCTTTACCACATTTTTCATTACAAATGTTGCATGAGATGTGAAGCTTGTCAACTAGGCAAGTCTACTAGGCAGCCCTTCAAGAAGAGTGGATATGTAGCACATGGTGTGTTAGACATTGTGCACAAAGATGTGTGGGGACCAACCAAAGAGCCCTCTCTTGCAAGTAATAGGCACTTTGTAACCTTCATATATGACTACTCAAGGAAAGTATGGTTTTATTGTATAAAGCAAAAATCAGATGTTTTTGATGTGTTCAAGAGATTCAAGGAACAATTGAAAGGAGACATATTGCTACATCAAAACCCTAAGTTTAGATGGAGGGGGAGAATACTTCTCCCATGCCTTTTGTGATTTCTTGCAAGACCAAGGGATAAGGAGACAAATCACTTGTAGGTATACTCCCCAACAAAATGGGGTGGCACAGAGGAAGGATAGGTATATTGCTGAAATATCTAAGAGTACGTTAAATGAAATGAATGTACCTCTAACATATTGGGTAGATGTTGTATCTACTGCTGTGTCTTGATGAATAGGTGTCCCACATCAGGGGTACATGACATGACACTTGAGGAGGCATGGAGTGGAAGGAAACCAGACCTTTCACACATTAGAATCTTTGGTTGTGTATGCTACACACATGTGCTACAAGAGTTGAGAGGTAAGATGGATGCAAGGGCTAAAACATGTATGTTTATTGGTTATGCTATGGAGCAAAAAGGTTAGAGGTGCTACAATCCTAATAGAAAGGAGTTAAAGGTATCTAGAGATGTAGTGTTTGATGAACTCAAACCATGGTATGCTTCCAAAGTTCCATTGTAGGATGAAGATATTGAAGAGGCCGAGAGAAGATATGAAGCTAGGCTTCAAGATAGCTTGGCAATCAATGGTCCAAGCATACAAAGGAGTTCAAGCATGGATTCAGCCCATCAATCAGTGAATAAAGGAAAGGCAAGATTGGTAGAACTTGATGAAGATGGACACGAAGTTGAAGACTTTGAAGAACCAATGCTAGAAGGGAGAGCTACATGAAAAGCAGAAATCAAAGCACCAAGGAAAAGAAGGTTCTTTCCACCAAAAGGAGAAGAAAGGAGGTCAAAAATGGTAAAACATCCAATCTCAAGGCTTGTTTATGATATTAATATTGCTAGGTATTATGCTTTCATGACTAAGGTTATCAAAGATCATGAACCTTCTACCTATGAAGAGGACAAAGACACAAAGGAGTGGCAAGAAGCTATGGAAGAAGAGTACAAAGCCCTTGAAGACAACAACACATGGAGTCTTGTTCCAAGACAAGAAGGGATGAAGGTAATTGGCAACAAGTGGGTCTTGAACTTACAAAGACATTTCTTTTCTCTTAGGATTCACCTAATAGCTCGATCCTAGGCTTTCTTCAAGATTTTTCCTGCCAACTTAAGTTCAAAACTCATTTCCTTCAAAAAACCTTTTGTATCTTGAACTCATTCATTTTTAAGTCAAACTATATAAGGGGATCTAGGTTGACACGCGTATATTATTGTAAATAGAATAAAACCTCTAAATGAATGGTTTTAAGATATTAAAAGCAAATTTAGCAACGGGTATGTGATCTTCCTACTCTCTTTCTTCGTGTGAGATATAAGCACGTAACATGTGTTGAAAAGCTTCGTTTATTCATTCTATGTGACCATCCATTAGAGGATGCTCTAATGTACCCATGTAAAATGTCATTCCTAAACAAATAAGGGCAAATCTTTAGAAGTGGCTAGTAATTATTTTATCTCTATCTATAACTATCGTATAGGAGCCCATAGAGTTAATAAAGTTGTTCAAGAATCAACCTATCCAATTTTGGCATATTTAGTGTTTTACACCTTGCAATGAACTTTACCACTTTACTCAAGTGACAATCTATAACCCAAATTGCCTCATTTCCTTTTTTGGGTTCTAGGAAGCCTTGTTATAAAATCCATTGAAATTCTTTCCCATTTGCTAGATGTGATGAAGTAGTCCACCAATCCAAAGTCCTTGACTTCGAACTTCTTTGTGTATAGTCGACCACCATAAATGTTTTCTTAACTAACTCATAAGTTTCATATATGCGAAGATATCATGAACTTGAAGCATTGTAACATCCAAACATAACTTGTTTACGAATAACTTAATTATTTGGAATAGAAATATCATGTTTGTATACTACATAAACATCTATTATGGAATAATGTTTGAATCTATTATTCAAACATTGACCAATATTGTTGATTCGATCTTCAAGCACTTCCCAATCTTCTTCATAACTTGAATTTGACTTAATCTCTCCTTTAAAGTCTTTACTAATTCGCCTGATTAATTTAAAAGTATAGTGAAAGGCAAGGATAACACCCATCAAACACCTCAAATCCTAGAGAGCAAAGGTCAGATACCCAGAAAATATGAGGATATAGATCCCAAAGGCTTAGTAAAGTGGACACTTAGAAGGGATCGCCCTAAAGGTACGAAATCGTATTTGGCTTTGAATTGGATAGCTTAAAGGCCCAAGCGTCCCATGAAGAGGTTGTTTTGAACATCTCACCACCATGTGATGACGAGTGCCCTACCACAACCTATAGGGGTTCAACACTCACCCCAAACGTTAAGAGGCAAAGGGCCTTCTTCTTTGACTACGGATGATGCCAGTCCTTTATGAATTGAGCCTTTTTCAGATCAACTTCAATATGTTTTTCCTATATTATATATCCAGAACCACGCTTCGACTCTTTACCATATAATGTATGACCATGTATTAATTCAAATACTTTTTGAAGACAGGTGAGGTGTCGTTCATTAGTTTGACTATATAATAGGATAACATTTAACAAATCAACTAAAACATTTATCAGGTATGTGTGCAAAATTGTACTCATCAAAGTTATGAGTTCCACAAGGGCCTTTGTTAAGCCAAAAGGTATAACCAAAAACACAAAATACCGGCACCTGACATCAAATGTTTTCTTCACGGCATCTTTAGCTTTGACTTTTATCAAGTGATATCCTTGATAAAGATCTAACTTTGAAAATATATGAGCTCTTGTCTATTGATCAAAACATTGCTGAATTTTCAATAGTCTACGCACAAGCACATTGCCTCAACTTTCTTTTTTACCGGCAGGAGTGGTGCCACCCATGGAGATTGACTATATTCAATCCAACTTCTTCAAGCTTTTCGTTTTGGGATAGGGGGAGTTTGTATTGGGGTAAACATATAGTCGTGACCCTTGGAAGTAGAATGATGTTATGGCCAACATTTCGCTAGGAGGTGCTTAGCCATGAGGGAATTTCTGAGGGAATATATCCGTGAACACATGTAAAATACTTTAAAGACTCGATACATATAAAATACATGCTTCCATGTATTTTTTTCTTTTAACTTAATCAAAGGCTTAAATTAAAACAGAAAAGGCTCAAAACGCATGTTCTCTAACTCATTCAGAATCTACTTGTGATCCATACTTATTTATATAGGTGATCTTTGTTTGAAAAGTCTAAAAAGCATTTCTCTAAATACGAGAATCATGCTTAAGGTTATACATCCTAGTTCACATTCAAACCATCATGAAAAAGTAAAAAATTTGGTATCAGAAGGCCTTTGTTGGCTTTCTTACTTCAAGACGTTAAATATAAAAAACTTTTTTTTTTTCAAAAGGGAAGTTTGTCCATGGCCTACTTTCTCGGACTTTAATTAAGAAAAAAAGGAAGAACAAGTTACAAGTGAATGGGACTAGTGCCCTTGGGACCCCCGAATCCCACAAAGCAAGGGTAGAGCTTGCGGATCTAGAGAATATTACAAAGGAGGTTAATAACCCTCTCGTCGCCCTCATGTGGGGCCCACTTGTGTTTAAGCTTGTTGTTCTCAATGAGAAACACTTTATGATCCCTAAAGGGTGGGTACCTCTTGGAGTTAGAAATTCTATTGCAAAGGAGGAACAGAGACTTCTCGATCGACCATTCTTTAGGAGGGTGTCCAAAATTGTAGGCACACAACTCCCTCCAAATCTTCCAAAGGGTTCCACCTCTTATAACGTTCCACACTGTTGCTGAGAAGCTGATCACTTCGCCTAGAAGTGCTTGCTTCCAAGTGATTTGTTCTTGTAGTCTCAAAATATTCCCAAAGGTCCACTAGAGCACGAGAGACTTGGGGCACACGAAGAATATGTGACTCAGATCCTTAATATTGCGACGGCATCGCTTGCACCCATGGCAAAGCCCCATAACTTTTGCTAGCCTTTCGATTGGTCTAGATACCATGGTGGAGAATTTTCTACATGAGAACTCACTTTTTGATCTTGATGAGGGGATGCTAGATAGACATGAACTTCAAATCCCAAGACATCCTTTTCCAAGTCAGGCACCACCGCTTGTTAAACATGATATGATAGTCCATGTTCACTTTGATTCTAGGAATTTTGAAAAACAATTTTTGTTGTGCCATATAAGACCCTCATGGCACGGTGGATCCCACCCAATGAGGAGTCAGGTTTTTTATCATTCCCAGTCAAAGCATAAGCTTTGAAGGATAGTCCATTCTTCATACTTCACTCTTAGTTCTAGATCTATGTCCTCGAAGGTGATCCACTATCTAGTTTCTTGTTTCATGAGGTGTTTCCAATGTTTGAAACCCTTGTTCCAGAGTCTTGTATCATTTTGGAGGTTCGAAGAAGCACACCCCTGATGCCGAGATCAAAAACTAGATTGAGTCATTATGTCTAAGAGAGGCTGCCCATTTCCAATCTTCACTAATCGTAACAAACAGTTTGAAATTGCTCCAACTCTTCCATAGGGAGTGCACAAGAATCATGCCTTTTGGGGAAATAAGAATTAGGGAGAATTAAGAGGGTAAGGAGGCCCAAGTCCTTCCAACTAGGGAGGCCCACCAGCATACTCATGTTCTTGTTCCTGAAAATGAGCTTGGCCAAAGAGGTCTCACAGTTGCACCAAGCCCTTATGATCCATTTTGCCACTAACTTGTCAGCCATGCCTTCAATATCCATAATGCCCAGATCCCTACAATCCTTTTGGCTGATGTAGGTAGACCATTTAATTTTGGGAACCCCCCTTCTGTTGTAATTCCTTGTCCAAAAACGTTTCTCTAGATTCTTTTCAATTTCCTAAGCTCTTGATCCTTTGGTCTCTAGCAAGAGAGAAAGTAAATGGGTGAAGAGATGAGGAAGGTATTAATTACCATGGCATGCTCGTGAGGTTGATTTGCATGCCTTTCCAATATGCCAATTTGTTGTCTAGTTTGGTAAGGACCCAATTCCATCTCTTCTCCATCGAGCTATCTGATGATGACTCGAAAAGTGGTTTCTCAGTGGTTTAGTTTGGAACCAAATGCCACACAGAATGTGTCAAGGCACCCCCAAAAGGTTTCAATGCTGGTCAAAACATTATGCACAAATGCATTCATGTCATCTGCAAATAACATCATGATCATCCGGCCATTATTGACAGGTAGAGAGAGACCTTTAATATGGCTTTAATATGACCCATTTCCATGTGATGTTGCACAAAGACATCTAAACCCCTCCATGGAAATAGCAAAAAGGAGAGGGGCCAATGGGCATTCTTGTCTAATAGAGTGTTTGAATCTGATAGCCTTCGATAATATGATCGTTGATATTTTTTTGTGTCCATACGTTCCTCAACAATGTAGCAATCATGTTAGTGAATGTCTGACTACTTTTGTGGTCTTTAAGATATTGGAGAACAAAGTCCCATTCTAGCTTGTCGTATGTTTTCTTGAAGCCGATTTTAAGGAATACTACATCTTGCTTAGACTATTCAGCAAAATCAAGAGCTTCCAAATATTAATAATAGCTTCAAGTATTGATCTACCCTTGATAAATCCTTTTTGTTCCTCACTAAGCCACCTCTTCAAGCGGTAAGAAATTTGGTTGGCAATTACCTTTGCAAGAATCTTGTATCCTATTTGAATTATTGTGACAATTCATGGTTTGAAGATAATTGCAAGAAGATAGCTACCTTATGACTTGGAAAGTGATTTTCCAACTCTAACTCAAGAAGGTCCAAAAATATCAGAAGATGTCAACTTAGAAGATGAAGAACAGATTGGTTTCAGAGCTTGGAAGCCGAAGGGCAAGAAAAAATTAAATCAATTGGAAGACATTCCACAATCATCTAATCAAGCACTCAGAAGATCTCGAAGGGAGAGTTAGAAAACCATAAGGTATGGTTATGACACATCACTAGTCACCACACATTCTATTTACATGACTAAAGATTCTATGTCAGAAGAGCCTTCCTCATTTGAAGAAGCCAGTGAGAAGAAAGAAGGGAGAGAAGCCATGCAGGACAAAATTCAGGACTTCAAGAGAACACCACTTGGATTTGGTTCCCAAGAAACCAAGCATGAAGGTAATTGGATCTAGGTGGATTTATAAAGTCAAGAAGAACTTAGATGGTTTAATCAACATGTATAAAGCAAGGTTAGTAGCAAAAGGGTTTGCTCAAACCCATGGAGTGGATTACGAGGAGACTTTCTCACTATGGCTAAGATGCCAACAATAAGGTGTTAGTAAGTATTGTTGCTTCAATGAACTGGTATTTGTATCAGTTAGATGTCAAAAATGCATTCCTTAATGGATGGATCTCAGAAGAAGTTTGCATGACTCAAGCACTAGGGTATGAAGACAAGGAAAAACCAGATTATGTATGCGAGCTAAGGAAAGCACTCCATGGTTTAAAGCTAGCTCCTAGAGCTTGGAAACATAGGCTTTTTCACATATTTGCAAGATCAAGGATTTTTTGCTAGCAAAGAAGATTCTTCTTTGTCAATAAAGAAGACTAACTCAAAAGTTATTTACTTATGTGTTTATGTAGATGACATTATCCTTATAGGGAATGATGCCAATGGCATCAAGAAAATTAAAGCTCAGATGATGAAAGAATTTAAAATCAGTGACCTTGGTTTGTTAACATACTTTGTTCAATTAGAACTTGTATACTTAGATTCTGGAATCTTCATTACTCAAAGGAAGTACATTCATGATATGTTGGTTGAATTCAAGATGGAGAACACTAAAATTGTAGGTAGGAACGCAACCAAAAGCTTAGCTCTCATGAGAGAGAACTCCTTGAAGATATTATAGGTTATCAAAGGCTTGTTGGGAGTCTCAATTATGAAACCCTAACAAGACTATACATATGTTATGGAGTAAGTACATTAAGCCAAATTATGCATACACTAAGAGAACCTCACTTGGAAGCTGCCAAGCGGATCTTAAAATATCTAAAGTGTACCATAAATGAAGGATTGTTCTATCCATTCACTTCAGATTTGGATATTAATATGTATTTTGATGCACAATGGGCTAGCTCCAAGGATGATAGGAGGAGCATCTCTGGCTACTTATCGTTTGCAGGTTCAAAGGTAATATCAATGGTCATTAAAGAAACAAATAAATCTTGCATTATCATCAAGAGAAGTAGAATATAGAGGCTTAAAAAATGAAACACAAGAGGCTATGTGGCTCAAGCTACTTTACACATATTTGGGATTACATTCTTATACTCCAATGATCTTTGGAGATAAAACTAGTTCACTTCATTTGGATGCTAATCCTGTGTATCATGCAAGGTCTAAGCACATTGAAGTGCGCTACCATTATGTAAGAGATAAGCTACTCACCAAGGACATCCAATTGCCCTATGTGTCTACAAATATGCAATGTGTAGATATGCTCACAAACTCTTTGGATGGAACTAAGATGAATAGGTCCAAGATGATGATTGCATTGCACGAAATCAAAGAGGAATGAAGACCAAGCATGTGAGGCTTGAGGGGGAGTTGTTGGTGCAAATGGCCCCAAGCCTACATGCTTGGACAACTAGCATATATCTCATATAGTCACATATGACTACTCCCTTGTAAAAGTCATTTACTTTTAACCTTGTAAACGTGCATATGTTAATTGCACTACTCCCATGTGGAGCTAGGAGGAATCAAATCTCAAATTCTTGGTAGTTGATAGATGAGAAAGTAAAGCCTAAAGATTAGGACTCACTGTATGGTGAGAACCTAAATTTGAATTCAAAATTTCTCTCCAATTCTAGCTATAAAATTGGATCAAAAGCACACCTAAAAAATGAAGCCCGATTTGAAGATCAGTTGAGAGAGATTTCTTGTGATTAATGAGCCCCATCACTATCCTCACATTAGGCAATTATAGATTTCCAATTTCATTGTATTTCTATGTGATTTAATACATACACATTGATCACTTCTTTACTTCACTTCTCTACTATGATCATCTCATAATAGTGAAACTTTTTAGAGCTTGTTCTCAATGAAGATGTAATAAAGTAATTCTAGACTCGAGATCTTTAGCCACACAAACAGATGACTAAAGGGTGTCCGATTTTGGCCAGACCCTTAATGCAAGAGAACGAAGATTACGACCACCACATGCTTGAGAGATGACTCTCCTCCCAACAAAATGCCTCTATATATAGCTCTCTCCAAGGGACTGCCTGCATGGGCAGGTGGATACTAACCATCCAAGTGTCAGCCATGTAACTACATGTGCGCCAAGTGTCCCAGCTAGCCAGAGTTAACTCCAGTGGATGCTTCTAGAAGGTTCTACAGCTCTTTGGGCAAAACACTCTCCCCATGTACTCCATGGGGGTTTAACCCAAGACCTCTCCTTCTAACCCTTGAGTCTTAACCACTAGGCTAAGTGGATTACTTGGTTACAAGAGTAAATGACCTACCAGTAGGTCTAGAATCGAGATCTTTAGCCACAGAAACGGATGACCAAACGGTGTCCGATTTCAGATTTGTCTGAACCGGACAGACCCTTGGATCGTGGACTTACTTTATTACATTCTTCCCCTCTTGGAAAATATTTTCGTGCTCGAAAATAGAGCTATATACATACTGTAGGAAACCCCCGAGCCTCATGTTCTAAAACTAGAAGAACATGGTCATGTTCTAAATCTGGAAGAACATGTCTCATCTCAGTGGTGGCGTCCCTTCCCAAATGATTCAAAACACTGTCTCTTTTTGCACTTTGATGAACTGAACAAAGTACAAACTAGTGAAAGAATAATAAGGGTGGATCTATATACATCCCTGGCCAATTCATAGTTTCTAGATGTGCGATCTAGGCACAAACATGTGAATTGGATGGATTCAACTTTACTAGTCCATTGCTAGGTATGATTGATGCATGGATTTAGTAATGAAGGTGGGATTCTAATCCCTCGCAAGACTTTGCGAATTCTTGATTCACTTGAATTTGTTTTGAAGAACTTGAAGTTTGGTTGTCTCAAACATCTAACTTGGACGTCTGTACAATGGTTAACTCTAATCCAACAATTACTTATTTTTTTCACCCGACTAGAGGACTACTTTGTCCAAAAGGGTTACAAAATCCTATGTTAATTGTAGGAGAAAGTTTACCATTTCTATTGAGTCAACCATACTAACTTGACCAATTCAAATTCAAAATGAAAATTGTCCAACTTAGGACACTTTCCTCAAAGTTTTTCACTGAAAGTTCTTGGGAATTGTCAATCTTCTATTCTAGAGTATACTGGACTCTAGAAAATCATTTATGCTATAACTTGAAGCAAACTCAAATAAATAAGTTCACTTAAACTTATTATCGTTTGAAGATTGAAAAGGTTCTTGTACATAACATCTGTCTAGGATTTTTTTAAATTTAGTTTCCTGGTTCTAACTGGCTAACCCTGGTCTTTTGCAAAAGGAATCAGATACCATATCTGAGCCAATTCCAAAAGATCTGGAAAGCAGAAAGAAATAACTAAAACTCTGTACAACCAATTCATACTTCGAAGACACGAAAATTTGCTATGAGTCAAAGTCTAGATGACCCAGGACTTTAACTTCTCTAAGATTTGTTTCAACAGGATATTGAAGCATTTTCTTTATCTTTAAGAGAAATAAGCTGGATTCTCAAAAAGATTCAAAGCAACTCGAAAACATCATCCAACCACAAGATACTCGTGTGGAAACCAACATCAGTGTGTTGACCCACTGGGGTTTTGTTGATGAGTTTAGTATTCAAATAATGCTTCACTTGAGACTAAGTTCATGTCATATTCAGTCTTTCTGAATCCTTACTAGGAATGCAATTCTTGTGCATTTCTTTGAGTCAAAAGAGTGAATTTACCAAGTTACACTAGGAACTTTATGCTTGACTTAGTCAATCAAATTCCTTAATTGAAAAAAGATGAACTAAAAATCAAAGTCCAACTTCTTTCAAAAATTTATGAAATATTTCCGAAGTAACAACACTTTATCTTGAAGTGTTTCAAGAAGATCTTGGAAGTTACTTACTTCATATCTTCAGTTTCTTTTCTCTTGAAGGTACCTTAAAATATCTTGAGATACTACTTTTATCCTCCTTGAATTTAAACTCCTTCTTTGAAGTTTTAATTCCTATGAGGATCAAACTTCAAGATCCAATCTAGGATTAAAAGATAATTATCATCCCACGGTCCAATGTCCCATACCATCTTTCCTACATCAATCTGAGTATAAAATCAGGTGTCCCATACCACCTATTTTATAGTCACATTAATGTGTGGGTAATACTTATCCTAGAGTCAAAACATCTCTTGATAGAGTACCTTCTTGCTTCAATTCTTGATGAGAATTTTGAAGTTTCAAGCATTACCTCTAACTAGACTTTCTAGGTTTTGATCCCTTCACAAGAGCCTTTTTCGATCTTGTGCTTTGCCTTGGAAACTTGAAAACCTCTTGATAGAATATCAATTCTTCTTTGCTAGGGTTTTCAAATGAAAACCAATCAAAATTCCAAGTACTTGAATTTTCATAGATTCAAGTTCAATTAGATTATTCTTGACCAATTTTACAGTGACAAGAGCTTTTGACTTCTTGTCTTTAGATTCCTTTCTTTACTGATACTTTAGGTACCTACCCCGGGACTTTATATAGGAATCTCTCTACTGCCTAAGTCTTAAGCATCCGCTCATGCTTTCTTGATTTGTACCCAAAATCCATTTAAGGATAGGTAAAAATTTATGTTTTACCCTCCACAAACTTAATTACTGTCTTTACGGTTGCAGACTACATTCTTGGAATTTCTTTACTCTGTTCCGACTTGGAACAGCTTACTCTTTTCACATTTTTCCATTGGATAAATGGAAGCTGAGTGAATAATTCCCAAAAGGAATTTTATTGCCAATACTTGGGTAATCTACAAAGTAGTTCCGATCGCATGTTCTTGGAGAATCATGGCCAAGCTTGATCAAGTCTGGTTGATCTTGCGACAAGAATAGAGACTTAGTCTTTATCTTTAAGATCTCCTAAACTATCTAAAGCTTCTTTGCTTACCTGCAAGATTTTTAGAGATCTTTCCCTTACTCAAGTCCAAGCATACTCTAATGTTTCTCAGATTCCAAAGCTAAGAATCTTTGATATACCTTTAGATTATATCACAATTTGGACTTTAAGTACTACATCTGGTGATTTGGGACGTCTAGGGAACTACTTTATTGTTTAAAGAGTATGAAGAATTTTATTCTCAATACTAAGAATGTTATTCTTCAAAGACTTGAGATTCCTTCTAGGGAATCAAATATCTTGAGCAAAAGATTCTAAGAGAACTACTTTATTGTTTAAAGAGTATGAAGAATTTCATTCTCAATACTAAGAATGCTATTCTTCAAAGACTTGAGATTCCTTCTAGGGAATCAAATATCTTGAGCAAATGATTCATCTTGGAATCTTTTGCAATGCTGGATTCTTTCAAACAATATCCAGAAACTTTACTAATTCAATTGTATTCTTTTCCTGAGTATCAAACTAGAGACTAAATATTTGGATATGGTTTCCCATGCCACACTGAAAGTTTAAGTTTGAACTTTCATTTATGTGATATTGACTCCTGTTCTTGTGTTTGATACAAAATTCATTATTATTGGTCAATCTTTCGATGTTACTAGAGTCCTTTAAACATACTTTATCAATCAAAAATTATGTTTAGAGTCCAAGCATCTATTGGTGATTGATCCAATAGTAATGCTACTTATGAATACAATTTTGAATTTTATAGCTTGTTTAGGAAAAGTTCATGGATTGGAGATCCATTTCTTCGAACTTTCTATTCCTAAAAAAGTTCACACTAGTTTCAAGTCCTTAGGAACTTATCTTATTTCCTAAAGATTGCTTAGCTAGTTGCATCATTTACCAGGGATGCAACTATAGAACCTAACATCCTCATATTGACGTCAAACATCAATTGATGTTAAGGTTCAATTTTTATGATTTCCATCACTCCTTGGGATGAAACCAAATGAAAACTTATAAAAGCTTCATAGTTTTTCTTGGCGCCTTTATTAGAAGATCGTCAAGTTCTGGGTCCTATCATATAGTATGAATTTATGTGTATTTTTGGAAGAGTTCATGAATCAATTAAGATCCTCTACTTGGAGTGTCTGCCTTCCAAAAAATAAATTCATCTCAAACATGGTAGGAGAGTGATCTTACGTGAAATAGAAGGCTTGACTATTTCATTTTAGTATTTCTCTTTTCCGAAATATCTCATTTCCTAAACGTCATTTACCGAGGTTTCATCGTAAGATACGAATCTTGAAACCATAATGAAACTTCTTAGAAGTTTAGAAATCTTCTAAATAGAAGAGTGCTCATGGAACTTGGAAATATAGTTGACATTCTCATCCAACCTTGGGATGCTTGAGAAGTTACATAAAGTATGTAACTAATCAACTAAAGCTTATTTGCATGACTTTCTAAGTACATCCAAGACTTAGAGTCATCATACATCACAAAAGTTTTGCAAGCAATTAAATTTTCTTGGTCATTAAGAAAATTTAATACTTGACTTTCTCTTAGTACTTACTTATACCTAGTAAGACATTAAACATACTTAATGGCTATTAAGTATTTATATTTGTTAACAGAGTATCAACGTGGGAAGGAATCGACTAATTTCTTGAGTTACAAACTAGAACTAGTATATCTTTGCAATTAACTAGTCCTTTGTCTTCCCTAATGTCAAACCGTGAGTTTTATAAAGTAGGTTAAATACTAAGAGAGTACATTCTCATATCTACTTGCAAACAGTATCCCGTTCTATCATGCATATGCATGTATCTACATGCAAATCCATATGCTCATATGCGTATGCATGCATGTTCTTTGCATGCCCAAAAAGTAATGCAACAATCATGCATGACCTTGATGCATGACTTTTCCTTGTCCTAAGAATGTATATCATGCAATCTTGATGCATGTATATCCTTTCCTTTTTCTTAAGGCACTATGACATAAAAACATATCCTCGTGGTGCAATAAAATGCTTTATTCAATGGAAAGGAAATCTGGAATTAAACTACCAAAATACATTCTTTGATGCACAAGGATTCTTTTTTAAACCAAGTCTTTCCTTAATGCAAACTAATGCTTGAAATGAGAAGTGGATTGTTTCCTTATCCTAATCTAGACTTAATCGATTGAAATCTTGGACTTAATCGATTGAAATCTTGGCTATTTCAATGTGCATCTAGCATTAAGTGTAGAATAATGAAAACAAGATAAATCAAGCATTAAGGCCAAGTAGAAACTGGAAAATACTTAGCTTTGATCATAGCTTCGTCCATCCTCTGATCCTTGCGAGGAGTTATAGCTATCCTTGACTTTAATCACCACGGACATGCAGCCGGAATTGGTTGGGGACGATAGCAAACTCCAAAGAATACACAAAAAGGATCTCGACTCAAGATTTGCAAAGACAAAACCATAACTAATAACTGTTTGCAGCTAACTGGATATCACCAAATGCCTTTATTGTAATGATGAAGTCATTGCAGACTAATCCTCGAAGTTGAGGAATCGATTCCTTCAGCCGTGATCTTTTTCTTTTTTCTTCTCAGAATACATATTTTACTAATTTGCCATGCTAAGAGTTTGCCTCCGTGGATAAGGAAGCACAACCACAAACCAGGTTCCGGGTTCGATTACTGATGGCGGCAGTGGTAGGAGATGACTAGTAATGAACTCTTTTGGCTAAGCTTCTACATTACCAAGCGCAGATCACCGATTCTTATTCAACATAATATCTTCTTGGAATAAAAGAATAATCGACATGCCTTGGCCGCTTGGATAGGGGAAATTGACCATGAACAAGACATCATGGATTCGAAACCCCTGCGCCACCAAACCAGTTAGCCTTTTGTCATATCTTGCTCTTGATGGAGAGCTCCAACAGAAAAGACAATGCTATAATGATTACTGAATAGCAATAACCAGATGCATACAATTCTTAGGCTGATGGTTAAGAAGAATTTGTGTAGCCCATAGGGTCATAGGTTCAAATCTAGTCTGCGATCATCTGCGACAAAGGCTTTTACTTTAGATTTTTGTAGTCTTCTTCAGGCTGTAATTAATACTAAGAAGTACTGCTGCGGAGTAGAGGTCGTGAATGGCTGTGAGCTTTGTGGATATGCCGACATCTTCCCAAACATAAGATGGAGGATCGAATCCTTTGTTGCTCACAGCAGAGGTGATAACATTTTTGGTACTCTCCTCCTATGCTAAAGCCATCGCCGCCATGATAACTTCGGTATGCTACTGATGACAGCCGCGAGAAAGAAAAACGGTGAGCAAGAAAGACGGACGAAGGTGATTTGGTGATGATCTTGATGAAAGGAAGCTCTAATTCTAAAGATGATGATGAACCACCAAGGTCACCATGGAAGCTTGCCTAGAGCTCTGATACCATTGCAAGAGAACAAAGATTACAACCACCACATGCTTGAGAGATGACTCTCCTCCCAACCAAATGCCTCTATATATAGCTCTCTCCAAGGGATTGCCTGCATGGGCAGGTGGATACTAACATCCTAGTTTCAGCCATGTTAGTACATGTGCGCCAAGTGTCCTAGTTAGCCAAAGTTAACTCCAGTGGATGCTTCTAGAAGGTTCTAGAGCTCTTTGGGCAAAACACTCTCCCCATGTACCCCATGGGGGTTGAACCCAAGACCTCTTCCTTTACACCCTTGAGTCTTAACCACTAGGTTAAGTGGATTACTTGGCTACAAGTGTAAATGACCTACTAGTAAGTCTAGACTCGAGATCTTTAGCCACACAAACAGATGACCAAACGGTGTCGGATTTCAGATCTATCTGAACTGGCTAGACCCTTGGATCATAGACTTACTTTATTATAGAAGAGTTGATCATTTGATGTGATTTAAAGTGCTATAGGTTCAATACAACTTCTACTTCATAGCTACAAAGTTTCATTATCATTAAATTTCTCAATCTTGAGATATCTTCACATTACTCCTCGCTAATTTGCATATTATAACACCCCAAAAATGTGAGGTTGACCTTTCAATTTTCTAAGCATCATTCTTAGATTATAGTTGATCTTTTTTATTGAAATAACTTTTAATTGGTAGCTATCCAAGTAAAGTAGATAATCCCAGAAGGACTTTAGTCAATTGCTAGTAGGTTGAGAGCACTGTTCATTTTACTAAACATGTGTAGAGACCAAAATATCAAGTTTTTGACACTTAGTTGAAGTTTCTGCTCATCTGTTTTGATCCTTTGAATAGAAGATCATGCTCCAAAGCATATAGGTGATTATTTATGCTTTCTTGGAAACTCAAAGGTTCTACTATACTCTCCACAACTTGTTCTTGGCTAGTATGAAGCAAGATTTTGTAGAACCACTTCATCTCTCGAATCTATCCACCATCTCCTCGAACAAGGAATTCATACAAGAACAAATGAAGGTTGGGGAGCTCAACCAAGAATGGGTAGCACAAGTGTTTAAAATTGTTTGGGACAAAATTTTAGAACCACTTAAAAAGGCATAAGGTAGACCTCCAAAGTTGCCAGATGCCGATTTGTAGTGTCTGAAATGCCATTTCCTCATTTTGGACGACCAACAACAAGTGGTTCGCCGATAAAAACATACGTTTGCTCACTATTGAATGATGCAAGAACCACTCCTTATGAAACTAGAGATGCAGGAATCTAAGGGGGGCCTTGGGCTGAATAGTTGACCAATAAGGCACTTTTTCAATAATTCTTCTTGCTTCACCAAGATAGACTATATGCTTAAGGATACCATCGAGGAGTGAAATAGGGAGGAGCCCTGTTAGCCTCACAAGAGTCCAACACTGGTGGAGGTCCCACAGTGCTAACCATCAAGGAATGGAGCACTTCAGCCATGGGAGTGGGGAGCAAAAATACAAACAAGGCCAAGGGAGACCAAACTACTGATTGCACGCACATGCCCCAAGAGAAAAGATAAAAGGAAAAAGTAGGACAACCAAGCCAGAGGTCCTTCATTTCAATTGACAAGTCTTATAAACGGATGGAATTGAACTTTTTGAAATTTCAAAATAAGGAAGGTATCAAACCACTTTTGTCATGCAAACAAGTAAGAATTCATTCCACCAGCCACAAACTATCTCCCTCACAAATGCACTGCGGACTTTGAGTCTTATCTATCACTTCTTTGTCAATCTCTTATGGATTGGGCTTCTCTTCCTATTGCAAAGAGAACTTAGGACTTGAAGGTTCAATTTGGAATTGAAGGAGATGAGGCACAAGCATAAAATGCTTTAAAGTAGAATTCACTTTTAACAAGGACAAACGTAGCAATTCAACTTCTTAAGAATACAAAGCTTTTATTAACTAGAGGAAAGACCAAAAAACTAGGCATTGGACATGCAATTATAGGAGATCCACCCCACATGATGATACACACTCTGACGCGATACTGAGAATGTAATGTGGTGATACAAAATAAAACACCTACCACGTGATGATAGAGAGCCCCACGCAATATTGATAATGCAATGTGATACAAGACCTCCATGTGATACCTTGAGGCAATACTGGTGATACGATACAACACCTTAGGCAATACCTTCAAGCAATACTGATGATACAATATGAACCACCACCTCCATGCAATACTGAGAGCGGAACGATACCACGTGATGAAGCGATACCTTGAAGAGGGCGATACTGACTTGAAATTCTCTTAAAGCATTCTTCTCATGAAGCACTAGAGCTAGGAAGAACCAACTCTAGATGGAGTTTACCACACTCAAGAAGATGCCCATGCAAAGTGTGACTGATATTTTCACCAAGATGGACTTAGCATATCAACTTGGGAGCATTGGAGAAATCTTTGAAGAAGAGAAGAAAGTAAGGAAAGTGATCAATGGAATAAAGGCACATGAAAATGGGAAGCTTTCACCACAGCCATGGAACTATATCAACACCCTCATGCGACATTTGTTCACACATAAGGCAAAGCTTATGAAGATTGGAGACAACCCAAAAGGTAATCAATCCTCTACTCTATACACAAATAAGAACAAGAGTAAGGATATCAAAGGAAAAGGTAAACAATTTGATGATTAAGGTAGTACCTCTCAAGCAAACTTTGTAGGTAGAGGTTGAGGCTCAAGAGGAAGAGGCAAGGGAGGTAGATAAGGTAGGGGGAGACTTTCAAAGCTCCTCTTCATGTGCCATATGTGATCTAACTAATAATGCAATTGAGAATTGTTTGAGAAAACCTAGAAACCAAAGAGGGAGGGGCTTTAATAGAGGAGGCTATGGAAGTGTAAGAGTTAGATCAAATAACTTCAATGGCTACAACAACTTCAACAATATAAATCATCAAGGAGGATATAGAGAAAGGAGAGATTACAACAATTACAATGAAGAACAAACTCAAGAGGATTCACTTCCCTTGATGAACATGACCATGAAGGAAGGTAAAGCAGATGAGCATGTATTTTATATATATTCTAGTAGTTCAAATCATGTAGCAAGAAATGTGATTCTACTCCCAGACTTGGAGGATCCAAGGAATATACATAACATTCAAATAGGAGATGACACTAGGCACTCAGTGGAAAAGATAGGAAATGTGAAGACTCTAGATGGAAATATGAATATATTAAGAAAGGTATTATATGTACCTACATAAGAAAAATCTTATAACTGTTGGGAATGTTGTAGAGAAAGGATTGCAGGTAAGGTTCACAAGGAATGGAGCATTCTTTGAAGATCCACAACAAGGATTAAAGAGAATAGCAAAAGGAGAAAAGATAGGTAGACTCTTTACATTTGACATCCAAGAAACTAGAAATATAGCTCTGTTCAATTATTGTAGTTAGAACTTATCAGAATTAGAGATGTGGCACAATATATTGGCTCACATAGGAGAAAAGAACTTGAAGCAAATGTGTAGGGAGCAATGTCTGCTTGGCCTACCAAATAGCTCCAAGCAACACATGATATATAAATCTAGTGCTTGTGACCTTGGGAAATACACAGACAACCCTTCATGAAGAAAGGATACATTTATGGAGACTTGTTGAAGCTAGTTCACACAAATGTTTGGGGACCTGGCAAGGAGCCCTCGATTTCAAGATCAAGCTACTATGTGTCTTTTATTGATGATTGTAGCAGATGGACCATACTATACTTTATGATGCATAGGATGAAGTCTTCTATTGTTTCAAGAAGTATCTTGCCCTTGTTGAAAATCAAATAGGTAAAACACTAAAGATGCTAAGATAAGATGAACGGGGATATTATTTCTCCCATGATTTTGATGCTTATCTGCAAGAGAGAGAACAAAAGAGAGATCACAAGTAGGCACACTATAGAGCCAAATTCAGTGCTTGAGGGAAGAAATAGGACCATAGTTGAAGCTACAAGGTCTATGCTCAATGAGAAGATATTACTAAATTACTTATGCACAGAGGTTGTTTCTACAACCACCTATTTGATCAATAGACTCCCATCATAAGCATTGGATGGGATGACATCCTATGAAGCAGAAAATAGAAGAATACCTAGCCTTGACCATTGCGAGATCTTTGGTTGCATAGCGTATGCACATATTCCATCTCAAATTAGAGGTAAAATTGACCCTAAAGCTGAGAAATGTGTATTCATTGGGTATGATTAGCAAAATAGAAAAGTATAGAGGTTATATAAACCAAGCAATAAAGGTTTTATTGTTAGTAAAGATGTTGTCTTTGATGAGAACAACTCGTGGTTTGAAGATGATTGCAAGAAATTCAAGCTTCCTTATGACCTAGAAGAGGACTTCCCAACATTGCAAAAGGGAAATGAGCACATACATGAAGACTCAAGTGATTCTGATGATAATCTGAAGACACCAAGAAGAAATATTAATGATTGGAACACCAAAGTTAAAGCAAAGATACAAGAATTGAGAGATGTTATAGAATCTTCTCAACAAACTATAAGGAGATCCATTAGAGAAAAAATGGAAGCCAAAAAGGTATGGATTTGACACTTGTCTAGTCACCAAGCATTCCATTTACATTGCTTAGGATTTAAACTCAAAAGGACCATCAAAATTTGAAGAAGCAAGGAAGAAACCTGAATGGAGAGATGGAATGGAAGAAGAGCTAGAAGCTCTTCAAGAGAATCAAACTTGGGAATTGGTTCCCAAGAAGCCATCAATGAAGCTCATTGGATCTAGATGGATCTACAAGGTTAAAAGGAACTTAGATGGATCAATAAATAGGTATAAAGCAAGGCTTGTGGCTAAAACTTTTTCTCAAACCCAAGGTATAGATTATGAAGAGACTTTCTCTCCTGTGGCAATGATGCCTACAACTAGAGTACTCAAGAGTGTAGCTACTTCATAGAATTAGAACATCTATATGATGGATGTTGAAAGTTCATTTTTGAATGGTTGGATCTTTGAGGAGGTGTACATGGCACAACCTCCTAGATTTGAAGATGAATCACATCTTGAGTATTTGTGTAAGCGCAGGAAAGCTCTATATGGATTGAAGCAAGCTCCTAGAGCTTGCAATCATAGACTAGTCACCTTTTTGCAAGAGAAAGTTTTTCAATCAAGCAAATCAGATCCTTGAATTTTTATTAAGACAAGTAAATCTGAAGTGATATACTTATGTGTATATGTAGATGATATAATCCTTAGATGTGATGATGCTGAGGGGATCAAAGACGTCAAAGCCAAAATGAAGGAGGAGTTTAAGATAAGTGACATTGCATTGCTTACTTACTTCTTAGGATTGGAAGTAGTCTATAGAGATCAAGGGATGTTTCTACACAAAGGAAGTATATCAAAGATATGCTTGCAAAGTTCAAAATGCAAGAAGATAAAGTTGCAGGTACCCCCATGGAGGTCAATCACAAATTAAGTGCTCATGAAGGAGAGATCATTGAAGATATCACAAGCTATAAAAGCCTAGTTGGGAGTTTGAACTATGCTACACTAACTAGGGTTGATATTTTCTATGGAGTAAGTGTGCTTAGTCGATTCATGCACACCCCAAGAAAGCCTCACATGGATGCAGAAAAGAGGATATTGAAGTATTTGAAAGGAACACTAAATGAATGTTTATATTGCCCTTCGACATCTGACTTGAATGTAAAGTTATTCACTGATGCATATTGGGTAGGTTCCAAACATGATACAAGAAGCACATCAGGATATCTCTCATTTGCACGTAAAAAAACTCATATCTTGGGCTTCAAAGAAGCAACCTACAATTGCCCTTTCCTCAGCTGAAGCTGAATATAGAGGGTTAGCAATTGCAACATATGAAGTTATGTGGTTCAAGACCCTATACACAGATTTAGGGTTGGATTTTGACACTCCATACAGATTTGGAGATAATATGAGTTCACTCATCTAGCTGCTAATTCTATATTTCATGCCAAGAATAAGGATATAGAAGTTTATTATCATTTCCTTTTCGGAAGAAATTGTGAGCAAGGAGATAAAACTCTCCTATGTATCGACTCATATATAATATGCAGATATGATGACCGGATCATTAGATGGAAGAAATTTGAATAGATTTAAATCTATGATTGGATTGCAAGAGATACTAAAGATTTGAAGACTAAAGCATCCTAGGCTTGAGGGGGAGTTCTTGGACAATTGGCAAGCCCAGATGCTTGATCAAATGATCATGATGTCTCATGTTTACATTGGCCTCAGAAATGACTTGCATATGAACACCTCTTGTAAAAGCTATGTATTTTACCTCCTTGGATAAAAGTAAAAGAAGAAGAAATTAGGAATTTCATGAAGATAGGAGCCAAGAACCACGACTCATTTGGTGGTTGAGGCTAAATCGATCATCACCTAAAATGTAGGAACACTTTTAGGTGAGGGAAATTCAAATTTCAAATTCAACCAATGTGTATATATAGAGGTCACTTTTAGTCATGGGATAGATGTGAGAGTACATAGTTATTGACACTCATGGTTGGGAATATCTTGAGCTCACCTATGTATGAGTAAGTCCACTACATCTCCTTTGTATTATATATTCATTAGCACATATAATTTGATACATCATTTCAAGATTACTTTTGGTTACTCATCTCTAGGATAACCTCTTCGGTTTAGTGATTTGGCTTGAATAATTTCTCTACATGTAATTCATCGTTTGCTTTAATTAAACTTATTATAGTTAGAGAGATTAGAATACTATCTGCATATCAAATTTCATTACATTTGGTTCATTGAATCTTGACTTATGAAGTGAAGAGGCCTACTTTGTATGCACACTTTCATGCTCCTAAAAAGTCAGGTCTACACCCCTGAGTTCTCAGAGTAAACTCACTCTAAATTCATGAAATAACTTGGAATACTTAGCTATGCCCTTGAATTAGAAGTGTAAAAAAGGTTTGAAGTCAATTTCTATCAAGGAGTGAGAACTGAGTATTTTTCTAAGCAATTCAAATCCAAAAATGGGAAGTTTTTCCACTCTCCTACTATGTGCAAGTTATCTGCTTTGGTACAAACTTTTGGAAATGATGTTCTAAATCACATAGTGGTTCTAAATGCATATTTGGGAAGCTAAATAAGTCTACTAAGGATCATGAAGTCAACTTGGCAGGTGTAGAGTAGGAACTTTGCAACACTAGCTTATCTCTCTACTGTATCGAACCATCTTCTCACATCTATGATGTCCATAATGAGAATGAAGTGAAATCATGTTTGGATGCCCCATCATCCATGACTATTTCTAATGTCCATAATTAGGTATCCTTTCATGTGCTAATAGTATCATCACTCTTATATTGCGGGGCTCTACGGAAGCTTTCTTTAACTGAGTTGATGGACTTATAGGGATGACCTTTGTATTCTCGATCCATGAATATATATATTCTATCGTATTGGTTTTTACATTTATGGGATATGTACATGATATGAGATATCTTCCTTTCCTCAAACTTCACACTATGAGGAAGTGATTGACATTAATCTGATATGTTTTTTACCATTGGGTCTAAAGGTTCATAAAATTGGTTCTAGATTTAAAGCACTAACAAGGGCGAGACTAACTTGAAAGTACTTTGTGTCACAAAAGGTGCAATTCATCTTTAGTGGCAGAATTTGTGTGCTAACATGGTGAATATGTAATTTTTTGAAGGATAGGATGTGTAAATTTCTCACGAAACAACAAGAAAGTGAAAGCAATGTCAATCGCGAGACATTTTTTAAACAACATTTATTCAGCAAACGTAATGTGATCTGCTCAATCCATGTTTACTTGAGTGACATCATTTACATCTTATTTGACGGTTCAAGAATCTTGACAATTTCAGTTGAACATATTACTGCAATGGTTGATGTGTGTGAGAGTGCCTTCGATAGTTTTTTTTTTCTTAAGTGGACACGCTCACTCAATTCATGTGGCAAGGTCTTCAAGGGAAATCATAGTAGAAGAAGATGGATGGAGCCTTCAGTCAAGCAAAGCGTAAGCCATTCTTGATAGCAATGGAGGAGACTGAAACTATTCCAAATGACACTCTAGAAAAGCTCCAAATAGAAGTGTGAAGTCTAGCGCACATGAAAGCAATGGAAGGGGTAGAAGGGTATTGGAGAGAGAAAGCTTCTTTCACTCTGAGGATGACAGGAGGCATCAAAGAGAAGGAAGAGAGTGTGGCACTAGCGCTAGAGGTTTGGGCAAGTCACTTGAGCTTTTCCTTTTGTTTATCATGACATGCAATGGAAATCATGAGTGGTTAATCAAATGTTTATAACACTATTTGATGTGGAATTCCCTGAAGAAGCTCAAACTTTATATGAGGCTACACATCAAGGCTATACGAGATAACATAATCAACTGAAGCTTAACCTTCAACTTCATTCTGGTAATTGCATTTGTGTGTTCATTGATTTATTTAACTATCTCAAGTTATCTCATAAAGCACATTTTCCAAAATAGAGGTATTCCCGGCTTCTGACAGCTAAGGGACATCCAATACCTTAGAATTAACTTTGCATTAAGGATAATATTTGTTTCTGGATTTTTTCTTTTCGTACGCTTTATAATCCAATACGTTAGAATTAAGTTTGCATTAAGGCTGATATTTGTTTCTGGATTTTTTCTTTTTTCTGGAGAAGGGCTGAGAAGAAGATAAATAGAGTGGAGTAGAGAGGGAGAACTCGAGAAAGGCTGAGTGACGAAGCTAACGTGAGTGGAGGAAAAGAGAGTATGAAGAGAAAAAACTAGCAAAGATGAGAGAGAGAGAGAGAGAGAGAAAGGTTATGCACCGGAGTGTGTGTGTGTGTGTGTGCATTTGCGTGAAGTTGGGTAAGCTCGTGAGCGTGTGAGTGCAAGACTATGAGTGACGTTGGTGCATGAGGGAACGTGGTACAGGAAATATGGCGTGAGGAAGAGAAATAGGAAGATGAAATAGAAATAGACAGAGAAATGGGAAGATAGGAGAGGACGAGTGAAAGGGAAAAGAGGAAGAAATAGAAACAGACAGAAGTGAAGAGGGGAGAACGAGAAAAAGGTTGAGAAGAATGCAAGCACAAAGCGAAGAAGAATGAACAGATAATATAGAATAGGAGCGGGAAAGACGACGAAAAAAGGAAATAGTGCCTATTGGACTAGAGATAAGGTCGCTAGTGGAAAAAAGTGGGGAATAGGATTGAAGAAGAAAAAAAAAAGGGACCTATAAATAGACCAAAAGAGTAAATTTGTGAGTAGTTTATGGATAATTCAGTTACGTTTATCAATATCAATCTCAGTTCTGAACAATCTTTTTGTACAAGGCATTTCTTCTTGCTTTCGCGATTAAAGAAAATTTCTTCTTCGTGCAGTGCAAGGTATAATGGTATTGCTTGGTCGCCAAGAACGAAGATTACACAGGAGAGGAATGAGGTTTGGAGGTATTCTTCTAGGCAAGAGGATGAAAGGGAAAATGTAGCAGGGTCAGCATGGAACCAAGGGGCTTCTATGGTCTTCATCTGCTAATTAACTGAAAGACAAATGGGCTACTGCTGTCAACTAGCCATATCCATTTATGTGTAATAGAGCAAAGCTTCCTCAAATCAATGTTCTAGGAGGAATATCCCTTGTCAAGTCTCACCTTGCAAAGATTAGCACGAGCTTGCAGGTTTGACCAAGAAAAGCTTTGGCACTCCTTGACTTCAACTAGATTGTGGGGGGCAGCCTTTTATTTTTGAGCTTATTGTTTTTTTTTTTAAATGTACATCTACTTGTGTCTAAAGGAGGGAAGGGGTATTCCTCACAATCACACATCCGACTATGGATTTTTGGATCAACCACTCTGTAAGAGTCTTATCGAAGTTGATTGCACATATTTGCTTCTAAATCTTCCAAATGACAGTTCTAATTCATTCCATAGATGGGAAAAGCACTTGGTAGCTTTGCCTACCAAAACTTGCCGCCAATAAACCTGATTAAGCCACATCACGAGATTTCTTAGGCGCTAACATGTCAAAATTTATTTGAGGAAAATATAAGGATAGGTAATCTATGCCTTCCATGCCACTACAACACTATTCACACCATAGGGGGCAACAAAAATATTAGTTGCTTTGACATTATTCGATATCCCCCTCTGACCATTTGCTACATAACGAACAATTTTTTCGTTCTAACACGCTAGTGTCACATGTTCTTGAAATTGAACTGCCATCTAATCCATGTACAATCCAATTTTCTTTTCATTCTTTGAGTACTTCAACTTTTTTGCCATTCTACCGCAATAGACCTTCCAATCGGGAAACCTCATTTGATAAAATGTCCTCACATCTGATACAATGTCTTCTATATCGGTTCCGTAGGTGTTTCCGCTCATGCAAGATTTTGTTCAAGAGCCTCTTAGCCATCTAGAGGTCATCGTCTTCCAGTCCAATGATACTATCCATGGAGAACGAGGTAGAGATGTGTGGTTTGATTCCCAATGTCCACTAGTAATCATCATTGATAATGCAGAAGGGCTTCATCTTAATCCACCCCTTCCATAAGGATCACACAAGATCGAAAGTATTGGTGATAACTAGTAAAGAAGAGAACAAGAGATGTAATAAATTGAGGTCTTTACAAATTGAGATCTTTTTACCAAATTGAGGTCTTTTTGCCAAAATACTCTAGAAAAAGAAAGAATATCACTCTTTCTGAAAATAATCGTTCCCCAAGAAGCTTCAACATGACCTCAAGCTTGAATCATCCATTTTGACACCATCTTGTTGGCGAGGGCTTTCACATCTAAATTAGCCAATCCACCTCGGTCTTTGGGCTAGTGTGAATTTCCCATTTCATTTTTGGCACTCCTTTTTTTGGGATTCCCCTATCGAAAGAAAATTCGTATAGAACGTTTCCAGCTTCTCCAAATCCTTGTGGCATGGTCTTAAGCAATCCAAGGACCGGATGCTAGAGGAGCTGAGGAACATGTCCACCACCATTACCAACCCAACCACAATACCTTCCATAGGTTTCTAGTAACAAAGCTTGTTGCCACCTACGGCAAGAAACCAGTCCAATTTCTAATCCAATAACGTATGAGAGGCCATCGGATGATGCGTAGATAATAGATTTGACTATAAGGAAGCTCATCAGAACCACGAGCCTATAGAGTTTGTAGAGGTAGAAAAGAAGTGCATGGAAAGGAATTTTATAATTTTTAGGAAGAGATCTTTTTGTGCGGATTCCTTCCTATATGCAATCCCCCCCCCCCGGCTCCAAGCACTAATTACCAATTCATGGATAGGTCTATCTTTAATGAAGACTTAATTATCTTCGTTGATCCATGATCGGAGATGGATTGTAATGCAGGTGGAAAGGAACTTGGAAATTACATCATAACACATTTTGAGCATGGTGATAGACTGCCAATTTTGAATTATGTTCTTATACTCTATGTCATAGATAAGCTAAATACAACCTTCATTCAAAAATGTCGGTAGTGCACCAAACTTATCAAAGATGCACCATAAGAACATTTTTTTAAAAGTCTAAAAGAACCCATTTTTCAGCCAATCTAGCGCCACGCTTTAGCCTTTAGGGAAGACTTCAATTGCATGAAGGATCTCTTGAACAGTTGGGGATGGATCGTGGAAACATATAGTATCGTGTGGAGTATCTTTTTCACCTAAATCTTAAGATGGTGACCAGGCCATCATGCATCCAAGAACAAAACCTCGAAAAGATGTTTGAAATGATTAACAATCACTTCACAATTTCCCTCGCACGAAGAGCATTTAGGACAATGTTTGTCAAGTATCTAGGAAAGAGCTTCTTTGCTTTGTTTCTTCGTTGGAAGTTTCCAGATTTCGTAAATAGGTTCATCAGCCTTGACTTTCCACCTAAAGTATATCTGGAACTTTTTCCTCCTCATATCATCTTCCTAAATAATTATGCTTCAAATCTAAAGAAAGCCTTTTTATGTGATTCTTACCTTTCTTGACTTCAGTCTCTAGCCAAAATATTTTTTTATAGAGATTTTCCCTTTTAATCCTCTTAATACCTTGGATTTCTTTCTATGATCTATGCACAACGGCATGGGTCTATTGGATAACCTCATCTCAAATTGTAGAAGGAAAGGAATGATCTCTGAAGGCATGCCACAAGGGAAGTCAAATTCTGTGATGGACATAAAAGAGCCAAGAGACTAAAGGATCTACATGAATCCATGGAACTTTCCTGTTCTCACCAAAGATTTTAAATGCTAAAGCTATTGGATAGTGATTACACACAACAATGTCCATGTTCGCGTGGATGGAAGGAAACCCCAAGTTATCAATGCAATATGGAGAAAAATATCCTCCTACATTTGTGTACATCAAAACTAGATGGATGTTTGACCAAAATAAGACCCAAGATTCCTTAACCTCAACCAAATCAGGATGAAGTTTTAATTGACTCCACTATCTTGTCTGCAACAATTCTATACCGTAACCTCTATACTCCCACCCATGCGAGAGAGCCTATACCATTTTAAAATCCCCAAGTGCGATGATATCCATGGATAAGGAGTGCATATACATCCAACTATCAAGTTCATATAGCTCACAAATCGGGCTGTATATGGAGGTGATCGTAAATGGTTCGACACCACAAATCCACCAACAATTCATCCATGGTGTGGTTCGTCCATGCATCCCATAAAACAAGATGACCACATTGTCTTGAAATGAATAACAATGCCACCACAACTCGGAGGTTGGTACTTGGCAATCCAATTGTAAATATTAGATATACTTTGATGTCTTTTAAGAAGATCCTAACATTCAATTTTAACCTCCTAAGAAGAGATAAAATCACGTTAAGGATATTCCCTGAAGACAATTGTCAATAGTAGCTACTCTAGATGTTCTATAATTCGTCTAAGTTTTATAGAAATCATTGTTATTTTTTACTATATGGATCTTTCTAAATGAGGACTTTGACCCTACTTTTCTTTTGTTTTTACCACTTCTTTTTTCTTAGAAGTGAGTGTTGGATTTGGAGGTCTACGTAAGCAAAAAAAATGGCACAACAAAGAAGAATGAGCTTGAAAACAACACTGTTATGAATGTATTACCAAGTGAATGTACAAAGATAAGTAAGTCATTAGAGATATAGCTATAGATACAAGCCAGGGGAGAAAAACTCCTAAATAGGGAGAGAGGTTCCTTGGAAATCTTAAGGGTGTTCAAACACATCAGTATAGAGATATATCAACAAATCCCCCCTAAGAAGGATGCAATGAACAAGGAGTTGGCACTCATGTATAACGAAGTGCCAAACTATGTGGAAAGAGATCAATCCACAAAAGGAAATAGGCCCAAAGCTTTTCAATAAGTTTCAAACTTCTCCCTAGATAGGGCCTTTGCTAAAATATCTACAACATTATCTCCAACACAATGTTTTGGAGGCAAGCAATAGACCCTCATTTCTTGCCTACTATATAATTCTAGGTGTGTCCCAAGCATCCATTGCTGATTTGGAAGAGTCAATGTGAAAGATAATGTCATGTTTGATAAACGAAGCTATCAATGCATGTGCCTCACCATCTCAGTCGTCCCAAAAAAGTTTTTCTGCACCAGGTAGAGCCAAAACAAGAATAGGAATTGGAAGATTGTTATCTTCGATGCCATTTGCATCACCTTCAATAACTATATTTGATGATCTAGTAGTATGTTTTTAAACACCATGAACAATATTCCATAGCCTTTTGCTACCAACACGTGATGCATCATATATGACCAATATGGGCAATTAGTACCATCCAACTTATCCTCAACACCCAACATACATAATACATCATTACTTTCAGCCATTGCTACCGACTAATAACCTCATGTGGAAAAATGACTACTAAAACATTGAGAGAAAACTCCATGTCAAGCTTTGCTAAACCAATAGAAAAATTTTTAGGTGCTTGTACTTGCAAGCAAAAGCTTGTATATATGATTGGCACAAAATGAGAAAATTGCTTGCATATTTGATGATGCCCTAGATGAAGTGAGGCCTGCTCCGATACTAATTCTTGGAGTTTGAGGTCTGGCAAAGCACATGAACAACACAAGGAGTAAGAGTTAGGTTGGAGCACAATACCATATGGGATGCATTACCAAGTAAATGTATAAAGATAAGTCATGTGCTAGAGTTATATGCGTATATACAATTTAAGGGAAAAGTGTTAGTATATGATCAATGTCTACCCCTCATGATTGTATGCACATTTTGTAAGGCCCCCATTATGAGGAGAAGCCAAGCGTGCATTACCCAATTGATGGGAATCCCAACTTGCATGTTGGATGAAGGTCATATTGGACCATGTAAGGTATTGTAAGGAAGGGAGTTATTAGGGTCCCCAATTGTGGGGTTTGGGGTAGCGGTGAGCAACCCCAGCTGGGGGGTCAAAGGGGGCCAACGGGCCCCCTCGTTGGGGGGTCCTAGGGGCCTAGCGGGCCGCTTGGTGGGGGTTCAGGGACAATGCCCTTAGTGCGATGGTAAAGGGAATATTCCATGGAATATTCCCTATCAGAGTCAAAAATAATTTATATTTGTTAGGTCGGTTCAGCTGGTCTAAGCCATGTATGGCAATTATGCATGCAGTGGCCGCCCATGCTCTACTGCCCATGTATAGCCGTCCATCGAAGGCCACCCATTGCATCTTCCCTCTTGGCCATCCTTCTCAATGTGCTAAGCTACCTATTGGAAGATAAGGTGTCAAGAGAGTTCATCAATTTTTGTTTCACCATTTGATACTAGCTGTCATTTGTATCATGGAAGGTAAAATAGTAGGAAAATCTAAAGTCAATCCTTGACCATACTTGAATGGAACTTGTCCATAATTAAGAGCACTAAACATGATTGATTTATTCCCATCAATAGCATTTATTTCAAAAGACCTAATTCTCACTGTTCTGATATTATCCCTCTTCAAAATGAGCTCGAAATCCACTCAAATCTATGATATATCTATGGAAACCATTGAATAGATTTCAGGTCCATATTCAGATCAATACGAAAAGGGTAGTGATTCTCAAACAAGAGGATTCAACAGAATTCCGAGATACCAAGATCTCCTCAATAGGTAAGAAATCTTGATTGAGGGTTATTTGTACTATAAGGACATGTGGAAGTATGGAGAAGTTATTGTGGAAGACATGCCTCATGACTAATTAAAAGTATTAATGTCTCGTTCGCTATAGTAACCAAGCACCAAGTGAGCCTTCATCCCTTCCCATGCCCGCACATAACCGAGAGAAGATTCTAGTCATTAAACTCGAATCTAAGGTTAGAATGAAGATTATCTTGTGTGATCGGATCTCCTCTAGTGTCCATTCCCCAAGTGCTTCAAAATACATAAACTTTTATTTCATAAAAGGAAGTTCGGTGATAGCCTACTCTCCCAGACTTTAATTAAAATAAAGGAAACAACTATACAGCTGAATGGGTATAGCACCCATGGGACCCCCGGATTCCCACAAAGCAAGGGAAGAATACAAAAACTAATGCTCCAAAGTCTCTTTTCTCATTGAATATTTTCTCTCTCGATGACCCTAATACTTGGGATATTTTCTCTCTCAATGACCCTAATACTTAGGATGGGAAAATGTAACATGGAATATCCTTCAATAGATTTGAGTAAGAGGTGTGAACCACCTCTTAGACATCTAGAGTAGGATACTCACATGAGTGCCACTTGGGACTCATGTGAGAGGCCAAGAGTAATTGCCTCTTGTGGGTAATTAGAGAGAGAGAGAGAGAGTGAGAGAATATATGGGAGTCTTCATCGTTCTCCATCTTCTCTTCAAGAGAGTTAAGCGACCTCATGATCTTCGAAGACTATGGTGTGTACCCCAAAAAAAGAAGAGCTTCATCAAGATCATCAAGAGCTATCATGAGCTACCAAGAGCTACCTAATACTGGCATTAGAGCTAGGCAACATGCGAATGTCATGATAGATGCCCTTGTGCAGAAGAAGACTCATAGAGGAGCTCACAGGAGGAGCACATGCAGGGAAGGGTAGCCACATTCCCATTCTCTCCACCCTTCCTCATGGTTGAATGAAGAGGAATCTAGATCCTCTATTTATGCCTCCGAATCCTCTGTTGTGTTCCTATATGTGGGATACTTGGATCCATTCTCATACATGCATGCTATGGAGGAGAGGAGTCACCTTCAAAGGGTAGTTGAACTTACTCTTTTTTAAAATTTTTTCTTCAAAATAAAGCAAGAATTAGAGCTATTATGGAATATAATGGAGGGAAAAAAGTTGCAAATATGTATATTGGGCTGTGGATTCGGGCTATGGGTCATTGAAATAGCTAAAAAAACTTCAAGTTCTTAGTTTGGGCCTTCCAAAGTCACCTTTTCATGAAGAATTTCCTACTCTTGAAATACCCACCTTCTCTAGCTCATAGCTTGGGGAGCCAACATCAAATTTGAGAAATTTCTGTTGTGTTATGAAGCTATGCTTCTAAGCTTTGATGAACAAAGGATGATTGATTTCGGAAAGATTTGATCAATCAAAATCCCTCTATAGTGCTTCAGCAAAAACTAGGCAGCTACTTCTAAGCTTATTTTTCATCATTTGGCATTCAAATCAATTTTTTTCACTTGGAGTAGCTTCATATCCTTGAAGAGCAGGTTTTGGACTACTATTTTGGACTAGTGAGGATTCTTGAAGCTCATAAGTGCTTCATTTTGATGCAGTTTTCTCATTTGAGGCTATTGCTATATGTTTTTTGCAAAACTCTTGTTGGGTTTTGGTGACTAGAACCTCCTCAGGTCAACTAGACATTTTGAATTTTTGTTTGGTCCTAGCAACGATTGCAGATCAGAACCCTTCATGCTTCAAAGATTGCTTCCATTTCTCTTTGGATTCTTCAACTTGTATTAGGGAAGTGCTCTAGTATTATATTAGAGTTTTAGAACACAGCTCCATGTAAAGAAGAACTAGAGGACCTTGACCATAGGATGGAAGAGGTAGATCTTGAGAAGGAAGTTGAGAAAAAACTAGAGGGGAAAGAGCTAAAACAAGAAGAGTATACCTATGGGGAAGTCCTTGATGAGTTTGTTCTCATGAAAAATTCATAGAGTTAAAAGAACAAATGCTTAGGTTAGAGAGATACATAGGTAGCGTGACATATCCCATTGAGTAGCTTAAGTCTCAAATGATCTCACTCGAGACACAAGTCACCTCTTTCCTAGCTAGGAAGGAAAGAGAAACTCCTTCTCTTCCTCTTGATATGACTAGGAAATATCTTTCTTTTCCTAGTAAGCATAAAGGAGGGAGATCTAGGGACAATCCCCTCCTGAAAGACTTGAAGCCACCTACCTTTACAGGGGGATGACCATGAGAGAAACAAGGATGCAATCTAAACTTTTTTTTTTTGCAAAACTGGAATGATTTGCATCAATTGAAGGGCACCCTAGTTGCGTACTGTGTGATAGAGGCAAGTCTCTAACTTGGCCCGTGCGCTTATAAGTGGTGGATGAGTCTCAAGGAGGTGAACTCTATCCCTACAGACTGGGCATAGTTTGAAACTCTTTTCCTAAAAGTGTTTCTTCCTGAGAATGAGGAAGAGAGGAACTGGGATGAGCGGGATAGGATTACCTAGAGAGGTAGGCCTTTGACGGTCTACATATCCCATTATAGGGAGATCATTTTGAAACTTAAGGGATTGGATAACTTCTAGTAAACTAGAGGGTTTGTTAGGGGGTTAGATAAAGCCATCAAGAGAGAGATAAGAAGAAATGCACCAAAGATGTTTGAGGAGGCAATCAAATATGCTCAGATTTATGAGGACCATAACCCTCCTCAGTATACTCCTATGGAGATGGATTAGCCCCTCAAACCTCTTAGCATGACCAAGTTTAAAAAGGAAGCGCCATTAGGAAAAAAACAAAATCTTCATTAAAAAATAGAGATCCCAAGGGCCTAGGTTACTGACCGAGCAGTTTGAGAGGGCCAAAAGAGAGAACCTATGTTTTAGGTGCTTGTCTCCTAGCTATTCGTGGTGAAATTGTCCACCCAAGAAGGGAGAAGAAAACAACAGAGGACAAAATTAGTACCGCCCCTTATAAGGGCAAAAAGATGGTCCACCTAGTGCAGATATTTCCTATTCGTGGCAGAAGTAGCTACAAGGGAGTGGATGTGATGCACGAGGATATTGAACACACTTGTTGTTTGGTTCAGTCATTGTGGTCATCTCAGTTTGGACCACATGACTTGGTTAAACTTCATGGTAGTGTATATGGGATGATTTCACCACTCATAATTTTATAAACTATGCTCTAGTCAAAAAGCTTAAGATTCGCTCGTAGCCCAGTGCACATAAATACATAGTATCTATGATGCAAGGGGAAGATAAGAGGATATGGGATACTATGGTATCCAATTTGGAAGTCAAGATGCATGATTATACTGACCATATGGACTTCCACATCATGAATATGGAGACGATAGACCTTGTGTTAGGAAGAGAGTGTCTATGGGGGTTGGGAGACACACTTAAACGCAACTATCAAAACAACACACTTGATTTTGAAAAAAATTAAAGTAAATTTTGTATACAAGGAGAGAGAGATGTACCTACTGCACCTCTCATCTCATCTTAAGAGTTGTATAGTCTTTGTCATTTTCAGCATGTACAGGAGATCTTTTTATTGTATAGTCAGGACTTTGATCATTGAATAGACATTTCATCTGATGTTTATTTTCATGCTCAAAATGTAAATATGAATAGGATGTTTAACCATTCTTTCTTGCAAGGGTGTATTGTTAAAAGTTTTAAAGATATTATGTTTGAATTCAGAGATGTTTTTCCCACTGACTTACCTAGAGGGGTACAACTTGAGAGAGGGGACATTGACTATGCTATTGGGATAATTACTAGCACTAATCCTATTTGTAAGCCACCTTATAGGCTTAGTGTTTCTCAACATGAGGAGGTTGAGAGGCAACTACATGATTAATTAGATAAGGGCTTCATTAGACCTAGTTACCCACCTTGGGCATCGCCAGTGCTACTAGTTAAGAAGAAGGACGGCTCTATGAGATTATGTATAGATTATAGAGCACTAAAAAAAGTAACTATCAAAAATAGGTTTCCAATGCCTAGGTTCAAATACCTATTTGACGAGCTTCATCAAGCTAGGTATTTTACCAAGCTTGACCTTAGATCAGGATATCATCAGATTAGGACTAGGGCAAAGGATGTCCCTAAAACTACATTCAGGACTAGATATGGGCACTATGAGTTTTTGGTGAAGCCTTTTGGTCTCACCAATGCTCCTGCCACGTTCTTCAAGCTCATGAATAGTGTACTATGGTCTTATTTAGGGAACTTTGTAGTAGATTTCCTAGATGATATTCTGATCCATAGTAGATTAGAATAGGAGCACTTGGAACACTTAAAAAAATAATTCCAAGTGTTAAGGGAAAATTCTCTCTTTGCTATAGAGTCAAAGTGTGAATTTTTTAAAAGAGAGGCTAGATATCTTGGTCATATAGTCTCCCAGAATGGAATCCAGATAGATCTTGAAAAACTAAGGGCTGTTATGGAATGCCCACATCCCAAGATCTTGGAAGATCTATAGATCTTCTAAAAGATAGTTTTAGGAGATCTCAGGATAGGGCTAGAGCCTATGCTGACCCTAAAAGGAGAGACATCAACTTTGAGGTAGGGGAGGAAGTCTATCTTAGAGTTCCAACTAGATATGAAACCATGAAGATGGGACCTTGTCCAAAACTATCTCCTAGGTATTGTGGACCCTTCCAAATACTTAAGAGAATAGGAAGTATGGCTTACCAGCTCCGACTTCTAGAGGATAGATGGATCCATGTAGTTTTTCATGTTAGCCAGCTTAAGAAGAGGTTGGGTGAATTTACCAAATAGTGAGGTAGTTGAGCCTATTTCTATTCAATCTATTACACATGAGCTTGAGAGCATACTACACATTCGAGAGAAACGAATGAGAAGTCACTAATATAAAGAGTGCCTAGTAAAATGGAAAGATAGCTTAGAAGATAGTGCTACATGGGAGTGAGTCAACACCCTTCATAGACAGTTTCCCAGTTTTAGATTTCCTTCCCAAGGGTTTTCTAAAGGGGAAGTGTATGGGGAACAACAGGGAGATATGACCATGTATTATTGTTACATGGGGATATAGTGGGAGTGTTGCTTTTATATACTCTCTCTCTCTCCTCTCTCTCTCTCTCAGACCTTCGAATACCATTTTCAAGGATAAAAATGGAGTAAAGGGGAAGGAAACGTAACATGGAATATCCTTCATTAACTACAACAGATCGACCGTATATCGAGGTTTTTACCGAGGGAAATGAACGCGGCTGTCTTTTATGCGATGTCGGTGTCGCTCTCGGTATGCACGTCGGTACTATAGCACCGGTATAAGCGTCGCTATATGCATCGGTATAAGCGTTGGTCATATCAACACCCATACCGACACATCTGTTGGGTGCACTGTCGCGTATACCGGCACCCGCTGGGGGTGTACCGACACTTATTCCGATGACATTACTGGGAGTACCGTCGCGTATACCGACGACCATATCTACAAATTTTTTTTTGGGAAGAGTGTTGTCTTTTGCTACAGCAACATTACCATGATGTTGCTTAACAAAGGACAATACACTTTGCCCAAAAAATACCGAGTACATGTGATGTGTACTCTAATGTCAACCAAAATATGATTTCATAAAACAGAATATTATTGGACATAAAAGTAATAATCAGAATGAACCATGAACCATGTACAAAAAAAGTGATATATTTGATAAATGAAGCATGTACAAGAGTGTGGCAAACCACTATCATATATGACACTTTTACAAAATGTAGCAAAGCAATGCATTGCCATATAAAAATCAAATATAAAATTTTAGTGTGCCACTACCATACACATGCAAAGAACGTTCCATATCAACAGTCCTGCAACAAAGAACATTAATGGAATGAGATAAATTCACATGAAATTACAAACAAAAAGTAAAAACCAAGTTTATAAATTAATCACCTCATCGCAAACGCTCCCATGAAACGACCGCACCACGTCCCTCCAAGTCCTCTAATAGTGCAGTCAATGCGTGTTGATATCCGTAAGCCTCTTCCGTTCATGTTGGAGGATGACCCATTGCTTGCTCCTGTAAAAAATATACAAAACATTTGAGGAACATACATGAGAAACTTAACCCAAATAAATTCAATAAATGAAATGGTACTTACAAACTCATGACACATCGTGTCATATCAGCATCTAACGATACAAGCTTTGGTAAGCCTGCTCTGTAGGCATCAAGATCCTCTGATCGTCCATGGGACATAACGTCATGTGTGCTGTGTAGAATCCACTCTAAACTAACAAGAGACTGTCCATCGGCTGGTCGGAACTCCTGATAATCATTTGTGTGATATAATTCTTCCAATCTTTATCATGTTCACTCCATTTCAGCATGATGGAGTATCCAAACTATATGGAGCAAATTTTTCATATACGTGCACGCATTGCTTTGCTAGCCGCATCCATCACTGGAGCTCCATCTTGGATACTATACACCTTGGAGTCATCATGGTCATGAGCACCCCAAGGTGTACGTGGTGTTCCACGTGGTGTACTGCATGGCGTACCTACATCTGAGGTACTCATCCTAGGAGTAGAAGCGGGTGACACGTCTGTCACACTGCCTCCACAACATCCGTCTCCTCTAGAATTACCTGTAGATCCACTTTTAGAACCTCCTACTCCAGAACGTGACCTCGACCTACGAGACGGGCCAGAACCTGTATCGTGTTGAGGCGTTGAACGCACATGTCTACTACTAGACCCAGTAGGAGATGGCTGAAAAGATGGTCGTGGTGGAGTCACAGAGCTAGGAGACATACCTCTTGCGGGAGTAGCACCACCCACAGGAGTGACACTGGCAGGAGTGACACAGGCGGGAGTGAGGCTGGCAGGATTAAGGCCGCCACGAGTGAGGCCAGGAGGAGTGCTACCACGAGCGATCCAATACTGTGACGCAGCGGCCATATACGTGGGAGGTACCTGAGAGATAAACTCTAAAAACTGCTCCTCTGTCATGGAATGAGATGTGAGAGGAGGACTGTCTCCCATCGTGCTCTGTAACAAAAGAAATCAAATAATTAGCATGTGATAATAAAGATAATATAGAGAATAAATAGAAAAAAAAACAAAAATTAGTACGTACAAGTGTTTTATTAAGAAATCCTCTTATCTAGCATCCTCTTGAAGATCCGATACACCGAGAATATCTATCTCTATATTGATGGCTTCTAAATCGTTTGCTATCCTGGTTTCTTCCTGATCATCGTTTATTACTTCCTCTTCTCGAATAATGACCTCTTCCTCTCGAACAATGATCTCTTCCTCCTTGACTATCGAATGAACCTCTGAGTCTACTACAGATGGACTATCTTGTACATATATGTTCTCACAAATTTATCTACTACATGGGGCGACTTGTAAAACAAATAGCCACTCTCGTTCTTTTGAATCTGGTATAAAAACAACTTTCTCACAATGTTTGGGAAGTACAAATGTATGCCTTTCATCCGTCCACAATTTTGTGGAGTCGACCTAAAGCAAACCGCTTTTATCCCACCTCACTATTGTGTTTCTTCCAGAGGTGACTACTTTGAACCATTTTACATCAAAAATAAAATATTCAAACTTTCTAAAAGATAGTTTCAAGATATCTTGAATCACACCACAATAATCTAGCTGGCCTTCTTGAGCATTATCATCTCTTGCACTCGCTCTACTTTTTTGAAAAAAGTTCACCATCACCCCACTATCAAAAGTAGACCTATTTTTATCGATTCGTGCGATCCCAAAGTTTCGTCCATGAGACCATAGTGCACCGTATTTAGTATACTCTCGATCACATCCCTTTGCGAGTTCTTCTTCTTCTTCAGAGATATCTTCACCCGCCGCCTTTGCTTGTGAAACTGCTGTATCTAGCCATCTGCTTGTTGGAAAAGGTGGTAGAGGTCGAAGACTTTCTAGAAGAGATAAAAATCGAGTGGAACGATTCCTTCAAAACTGAACTCTTTCCTTTGCGTTGGTTTCTTTGGCAAGCTCATACCTTTCTAACCACTATTGCATAGGCTCAGAGTTAACTATGAAAAACTTCATTGCCTTCTCTCTAAAAGCTGCATCCATTTTCCTTTGCAATCCTTTACCTTGTGGTTCATCGGCTACGGGACAAACATCTTCATCATCGCTCCATAAGCGAGGCATTTCGGGATCCAACATATGTACAAACTTAGTTATGAATACAAGAGACTCTTGTACAAGCCATCCCTCTTCCATGCTACCCTCTAGACGTGTTATTTCTCGAACAAACCCTTTTAATGTCTTCATAAAGCACTCTAAGAAGAACATCCATCAACTATGGATAGTTCCTGCTATTGCAACTTCATCTACCACATGAACCAGTAAATGAAGTTGAATAGTGAGAATACTTGTGGGAAAGTATTTCTCTACCATACAAACACCTTCGATAGCATTGAGTTTTTCACTCTCTATGCTATCTTTATTTATCTCTTTAGAAGAGATCTACCGTACTTAAGAACTAATTTTATAAATGGTTCTTCCTACATCCTCCAAAAGATAATCTTTTAGGGCTACGGGGAGCACAAACTGTAAAAACGTGTGCCAATCATGAGACTTGAGCCCTCCAAGATCGTGGTTTCTTGTGAAAGTATTCTTTAGAAACCTCATGCATCTAGTAGGTGTCCGAAACTCTGAATTTGTTTTCTTCACTTGTTGCTCGTCCATCCTACGAAGCACCAAGGAGGTCTTGGTAATGATACTATTTTGTTGGGCTTAGTAATTGCCCACAACTCTCGCATACGACCTCGCTCTTCTAAGTCCTCCGTTTGTGCTTTGCTTTCTTTCTTTCGGATCATAGTTTTCCAAAGAATCTCTCCCACATTCTTAAAAATATGCATCGGGTCTACCAAATGATTGATCAACAATTCACTCCAATAAGGAAGTTCATGAAAAATGGACCAACCGCTTCATGCCAGTGACTGGATTTTCTAAATCCCACAGTTGTTTCTAATCGCTAGCTTTCATTTGGTGTTGCGCTTGTCGATCAATTTTTCCTTCACGTAAAACATGTCCATTAGGCAAATATCTATGGTGTCCTTCATAGACAATTTTACGTAGTGCTTTGGAACAGCGTGCTTCGAGTCGTGGTTTGCATAAGGAACAAGCATGGTAACCCGAAATGGATAAACCTGAACATTCACCATAACCAGGTCAATCATGCATCGTCCACATAAGTATGCCCTACACTCGCAGGTCTCGTCTTCTTATAGGTTGAGACATGTTACGGACAGTAATCCCATCCCATAAAATGCGCAGTTCTTCCACAAGTGGTGCAAGATATACATCCATGTTTTTTACATTACTTACTTGGTACAATAAGAGCTAATAATAAATGATCTTTCTTTGTGGCCAGCCATGGTGGGATATTATAATTGACTAAACATACAGGCCATGTGCTCCATGAAGAACTGCGTACATCAAATGGACTCACTCCATCCATAGCTAGGCCTAGACGTATGGACTAAGGCTCACTAGCAAACTCTTGCCACTTACTATCTATATGCTTCCAAGCATCAGAGTCACCAGGCACTCGGATTACACCATCTGTAGACGAGCTCTTTGTATGCCATGACATTAACTCAGCTATAGATTTGCATCTAAACATGTTCTTAATTCGTGGAATTATAGGAAAGGGGCAAAGAACCTTTGCCGGGATTGCTTCGCCTACAAGGTCTTCTCTAAATCTATTTGCTCCACACTTTGGACATACATGGAGATGCTCATATTCATTCTGAAAGAGAATGCAATCATTCGGACAAGCATGAATTTTACTATAATCCATTCTAGTGGACTGTAAAAGTTTTTTTGCATCTCCATGTGTTGGAGGCATGTCATTGCCCTCTGGAAAAAATTGATCTTTAAGAATCCTGCAATAACCAATTAAAACAATATTAGTAAAAAAAAGTTATTTTGATACGATAATGAAAACCAATTTGTTCTCCACTTACTTGAACAATTCAGTGACACTACTATCTGACCATCCATAAATGGATTGCAAATTGAGCATCACGAGTGATGCACATAGTACATATATCTTTACTCCATTGTAAAGTGATAAACGAGCTAGTCTTCGCATGTTTTCATATTTTTCATCGACTTTTGATCATGGAAATTTTGTTGTGTCCATGAAACTCTCGACATCTTCTCCACCATCATGATCTTCGTCCATCTCATAAAATGCTTCGAGCATCTCTTCCATATGTTCATTCTGTGTAATATTATTAATAATTTCTTGTACGTCTAAGTCCCTCTTTTTTCTCTTTTTTCCACGAGAGGTTACCGGTGCAATGTTGTTTGGGTCCATCTGCTCACCTGGGGGACCATGTGAATGGTAGCGTAGATTTTCTAGTCGACTCCTATCAAAGGATCCATACTCTCTAACATGTGAAATACAAATCCATGGTTTTCGATAAATTTGATACTTGCACTGAGTGCAAGGACATGCCATTCTCTCCTCCGAATCCAAAGAAGCCATCTGCTACAATATGGACATTTTAGATCATTTTTTTTATTAAACCTAAAAATCTTACTCTTAAAGACATAAACCTGAAATACTAAAACCTAAATACTTAAATACCTAAAAAAACCTAAAACCCTAATCTAAAAAATTATCTTATTTTATCTATACATTCAGATTTTCTCTTAATGAATCCTATTTTTTATATTTAATTATATAAATTTAATTAAATTATTTAAAACACTAGTACTTTTTTTATTTATTTATCTTTATAATTATCCTATTATATATATATATATATATATATTTGGTTATTCATTCAAATTTTTTCCTTAAACCCTAAAACCCTGATCCTAATCCTAAAAACTAAAACCCTATTATATATATATATTTATTTATATATTCAGATTTTTTCTTAATTAATCCTAATTTTATATATTTAATTATATATATTTAATTAAATATATTTAATTAAATTATTTAAAACACTAGAACTTTTTATATTTATTTATCTATATAATTATCCTATATATATATATATATATATATATATATATATATATATATATATTTATTTATTTATTTATTTATTTATTTATTTATTTACTTATTCAAATTTTTTCCTTAAATCCTAAAATCCTAAAACCCTAATTCTAATCCTAAAAACCTAAAATCCTATTTTATATATATATATATTTATTTATATATTCATATTTTTCCTTAAGTAATCCTATTCTTATATATTTAATTATATATATTTAATTATATATATTTAATTATATATTTTTAATTAAATTATTTAAAACACTAGTACTTTTTATATTTATTTATCTATATAATTATCATATATATATATATATATATATATATATATATATGTATATATATATATATATATATATATATATATATATATATTCATTCAGATTTTTTCCTTAAACTCTAAAATCCTAATCCTAATCCTAAAAACCTAAAACCCTGTTTTATATATCTATTTATTTATATATTCATATTTTTTCTTTAATTTTTTTCTATATTTTCTCTTAATATAAATTTAATTGACTTATATGTATGCCTAAACCCTAAAAACCCTAATCGTAATCCTAAAAAACCTAAAACCCTATTTCATATATATATTTATTTATATACTCAGATTTGTTCTTTAATTAATCCTATTTTTATATATTTAATTATATATATTTAATTAAATTATTTAAAAAACTAGTTCTTTTTATATTTATTTATCGATATAATTATCCTATTTTATATATATATTAATTTATATATTCAGATTTTTTCTTTAATCTTTTTCTATATTTTCTCTTTCTATAAATTTAATTGACTTATATGTATGCCTAAACCGTAAAACCCTAATCTTAAAGATCTAGACCTAAAATATGTATATTTTTGTATGTATGTGTATATACATGTATATATGTATTATATGCGTATGTGTATGTGTGTATATATGTTATGTAGGTGTTAAAACCCTAAACCCCTAATCTTAAAGATCTAGACCTAAAATATGTATATTTTTGTATGCATGTGTATATACATGTATATATGTATTATATGTGTATGTGAATGTGTGTATATATGTTATGTAGGTGTTAAAACCCTAATTAGAAAGACTTAGACTTAAACCTAAAATACTAAAACCTACATACTTAAACACCTATAAAAATCTAAACCCCTAATCCTATTTTATATATATTTATTTATATATTCAGATTTTTTGCTATACTTTTTCTTAATATAAATGTAATTGAGTTATATGTATGCCTAAACCCTAAAACCATAATCTTAAATATCTAGACCTAAAACATGTATATTTCTGTACGCAGGTGTATATATAGCGTAAAAACCCTAATCCTATTTTTATATATTTGATGTAAAAAAAACCTTCAAAATCAAAATTTTATGTATGTATGTGTGTATGTATGTATGTGTGTATGTATGTATGTGTATGCATGCATGTGTGTATATGTGTGTATGTAAGCATGCATGTGTGTGTATGTAAGCATGCATGTGTGTGTATGTAAGCATGCATGTGTGTACATGTATGTGTGTATGTATGCATCTGTAAATGTGTAGATGTGTGTATGTGTGTGTGTATGTATGCTTTATTTTCCTATGTGTCTGTATGCATGTGTGTATATGTGTATGTGTGTGTATGTATACATGCATGTGTGTATATGTGTATGTGTGTGTATGTATACATGCATGTGTGTATATGTATGTATGTATGTGTGTGTGTATGTATGCATATGTGTGTATATGTGTGTGTATGTATGTGTGTATGCATGTGTGTGTATGTATGCATGTATGTATATTTGTATGTGTGTATGCATGCATGTGTATATATGTGTGTATATGTAAGCATGCATGTATGTATATGTGTGTGTGTATGTAAGTATGCATGTGTGTACATGTATGTGTGTATGTATGCATGTGTAAATGTGTAGATGTGTGTGTATGTATGCTCTATTTTCCTATGTGTATGTATGCATGTGTGTATATGTGTATGTGTGTGTATGCATACATGTGTGTATATGTGTATGTGTGTGTATGTATGCATGCATGTGTGTATATGTGTATAAGTATGTGTGGATGCATATGTGTATATGTGTGTGTGTATGTATGTGTGTATGCATGTGTGTGTGTATGTATGCATGTGTGTATATGTGTGTATGCATGCATGTGTGTATATGTGTGTGTATGTATGCATGCATCTGTGTATATGTGTGTATGTATGTGTGTGTATGTATGTGTGTATATGTATGTGTGTATGTGTGTGTATATGTGTATGTATACATATGTGTATATATGTGTGTGTATATGTGTGTATGCATGTGTGTGTATGTATGCATGTATGTATATTTGTATGTGTGTGTATGCATGCATGTGTCTATATGTGTGTGTATGTAAGCATGCATGTGTGTACATGTATGAGTGTATGTATGCATGTGTAAATGTGTAGATGTGTGTGTGTGTGTATGCTCTATTTTCCTATCTGTATCTTCCCTTCTTTTCATCATTCTTCCTCTCTCTCTCTCTCTCTCTCTCTCTCTTTCTCTTTCTTTCCCTCTCTCTCTCTCTCATCTTTCTCTCTTTCTCTCTCTATCAATAGACAATAAAACAATCACTTACAAGTATGTCCCTCTTTTCGATCGTTGTCGTCAAAGCATAATGTATGCCGTCTATCGTCGAATTCCAAACAATCGACACCAAAGAGCTTCTGCAAAATCAAAGAGAAGAGAAATTATAAGACCTAAAGCATAGAGAAAGACAAAGGCTAACAGTACATGCACCACTTACCAAGATATCAAAGCTAAACCGAGGGAGAGAGTGTGTGTGTGTAGAGAAAGAGATCTGTGTGTGTGTGTGCACAAGGTAATGCAGTTGGCAATTCGGTTCGTGCGCGCAAGTTCGATAGAAGACAAACAGTACTCAAACACATACAAAAAAGTGAAGTTTTGCTCTCGGGTTCCCGGTATGTTTAAAACTCGGCCTCGGTATGGGCATCGGTATGGGCGTCAGTATAAGCGTCAATAATTTCTAGTAAATTACCGACGCTGATACCAATGCCCATACCGATGCTTATATCGATGACTGTGGGGCACACCGATGATCTGTTTAAAACGGTCATACCGACGGTCACTTGACTGTCGGTATCTTAAAGTGAGCTTTTCCAATGTTTATACCAATGTCGCAAGTGACCATCGGTATAAGCAACGTCGGTATGCCCCTCATATGTTGAAGTGATTAGATTTGAGTAAGAGGTGTGAACCAACTCTTAGACATCTAGAGTAGGATACTCACATGAGTGACACTTGCCACTCATGTGAGAGGCCATGAGCAATAGCCTCTTGTGGGTAATTAACGAGAGAGAGAGAGAGAGCGTGAGAGAATATATGGGAGTCATCATGCGGATGGGCGGTGAGATATGTCATCATTCTCCGTGTCCTCTTCAAGAGTGTTAACCCCCAAAAACAAGGGCTTCATGGAGAACATCAGGAGCTACCTAATAGGAGCTCTGTGTTTTGGAAGACTGTAGCATGTACCCCGACAAACAAGGGCTTCATCGAGATCATCAAGAGCTACCTAATAGAAAATAAATGAAATCATTATGTCTTCTTAATATTTTCTTTTTCCAAGGAAAGGCAAAGCAAAATGGGGTTTCATATTGCTCCAAGCGTTTTAAATAGACATGACTAGAATCAAGCCTTTTAGGATCAACATGACTAAAGGCGGATTCAGGAAAAATGGGAATTACACAAAATTTTGAGACAGTTCTTCCTATCCCAATGTTTTACTTTTTGACTTATTCACACACTACAACATGTTATTATCTCTTGATTGGGGTATATTGAATTAATACTTTAATATTAAGGATAATTGTATTATAAATGAGGTATCAAGTTTGGGCTTAAACTTAAGAATTTAACATAGTAAGTAACATAAATGGGACTTGAATAATTCCCAGATTTCCTGAATATGCCTTACTAGAACAAACGAGCGCGATAAAATCTTCATTATACCTCTAGCGGCACCTCCAAACGATAGCTTTTGGAAGTTCTCCCTTAGCTACGAGTTTCATAGCTTAATCTAGAACATGAAGAGTTTCATAGCTTAATCTAGAACATAAAGAGTTTCCAATTCTACAAAGTCCTTAGGGATTTCTAAAAATAATACATGCCAGGTATGAGAATATATATATAAAAATATATAATGCTTGTTCCTTACAAGTGTTTGAATAATTCAACCTAAAAATATATAGTTTAATGAAATACATAACTAATACACTTTATAGAAGTTCATGAATGTGCAAAGGATTTTTTTAAGCCAAAATGCTTGAATTTGTGGCCCACCCTACAAAGAAGCCAAGCTTCACGTATTATAAAATCATATAATCACCATGGTAAATCATTCTACTATGTTTTATTGTATGTCACATGTTCTTGTGAATATTGGGGACCCTTTTATTATTTTTCGAATTATATTCTTCAATTGGGTAGTGATCTGGCAAAACGATATTCATGCTTTGGAAAAGGAGACAAGACCCAAATTATCAATAATGCTCTAAGAAACGTAGCTTCTATCAAGCGTAGCTTTTCTAAAATCGAAGCTAGACTAGAGGTTCAAACAAGACGAATCTTGAGATTGTACTCCAATGGAAGCCAATGCATTCACACTCTTGTTCTTTGTAATTTAAACGTATCATTAACTTCGCTCTCAAACACTTTTTCTATAAACCACACCTTATCATTAAAAAGGAACTATAATCCCTTTAACCATTGGGAAGAATAAACTTAAAATAAACTTAGAAAAAGTGAGGTTATTTTAAGTACAACAGGGAACATTAGTAAACAAATAATATAAATGCCAGATTTTGGTACTCCAAAAACGGCGTCATTTCTTAAATTAGCTCAATACATACGTTAAGGACACTTATTACTTTCATGTATTTTTGTTAAAAAATGCAGAAATATGAGTTCAGGAATAAAATGACATTGATAATCTTGAGTATACCACTTAAATCATGAGTGCAGAAGGTGTCGGACTGACATAACCACTTAAATCATGAGTGCAGAAGGTGTCGGACTGACATAACCCATTGAAAAGATGTATGTGTGTTTGTATATGAGATATATAAATTTTGTGAATCCTTCTTTAACGTTTGAACTGAATCTGAAATGTAAGTCAACAAAGCATTTTACTCAAAAGTTCATTGGAATATTTAAATATGTTTAGAAAACTATTGCTCACATTATGAACTCTAAATTAATTATATATCTTTCTCTATATTTAAATGAGCCTACTACTTATTATTAAACCATACTTGAAGATGTGGATCAGCTTAGAATCAAAATGATATGACTTCATCCATTGAGCAAAGCACTGTAAGTATATATAGTACTTAAAAACACAGTACAAAGGGAAAGGTTTTAGCCCATAGATATAAAAAATATATTAAAACGATTGCGATGAATTCAAAGCATCTACAATCAGCTACCTCATGAATTCTTTACATTAGGGGGCAAGTGAAAGCAAATGCCCACAACAATCGGAAACTGGAAGCTCTAACAACAATATTAATCTTCAAATGTATATTATGTACATTTGCGTACCTTTAAGATAAATCACCACAGGATTCAATCATCACCTCCTGTATTATCGTCAACTCCTATGATCACTTTGATGCATGCCAGTTCCTCCAGCAATAGCGAGAATATAACTTCATAAGATGTCAGTGTTGAGGCACACATACAAATTCCTGACTCAAATGTTGCAAAAACAGAAAAACACGCCTCATCAGAATACGATCCCTGGCAATTAGTAGAAGAAAAACTAAGAAAGCTATTTGGAAACTTATGAATGCAATTTTATTCGCAAATTGATTTATGCAGGCAATTTTATTCACAAACGGATTTGTACCTGCACCATTTGGATGTAATGTCCAAGGAATATATGCATAACTCAGAATACATGATATGGCTGGGATGGTTTTAATGGCTCGGACAAGTACCGTTATATTGGTGCCGTAAGCGGGCACCTAAACATACACAAAAAACTTAAAAAAAAAACTTATTATCGAAAGAACATTATCAAATGAAAAAGAACAAAAAAACGTGAATCTGACTCACTGTAATAAGACAGCCCATTACTTCGATTCTCACTTCAGATGGTTGTGTTGCTTCTTTCTGTTGTCTACTCCAGATCGAGAAGAATCTAAGAAGTTACAATGATCATCGTGAGTCATTACTGGCAACTTGCAAGCTATAGGGTTTTTCTTACATGCCTAGTTTGGTCAAGACTTGCTATGACAGATCATTCTTCTGCACTCAACAATGCTCATCAGCTAGTCGCTCGGGAATAAGGTGTTTGTCAGCTGGGGAATAAGCTTCACGACGAGAGTCATCACTATAGACTATCAACCAATTGTCCGGACTCCGACTCAGGACTGCAACCTGCTGCGGCGCTCACAAATTTTGAACTGGCGACTATATTCAGACTATGCAGTATATAGTATGACCTAAAAGGTATAAATGACGGGCGACCATGTGAACGACCCATTATTTTTACGGGAGGATCAAAATTTGTCCTGTAAAATTGATAGGAGATCCCAAATTTATGCAGTCACTTCTCACGGTCAAAAAAATTATCCAACTGTTAAATACGGTCCAAACCCCTCAATACGGGCAAAATGGCCGTCAAAATGCAATAGTGGACGGGGATATGTTTTGCCACCTTCCAAGAAAACTTCGGATCAAGATTCCTTATCATCACTCTAGGCTTTGACCAGAACATGCGAACCACTCATATCCAATTAGGGCGAGCACAAATTTCTCATTTAACCTAGGCACCTTCTACTGTTGCTGTTCTCCATTTAGCGAAAGTTTCTATACTTTATTTTTCGTCTCGAGAAATCACAAAAGCATTTGATAGACGAAAAGATAAACATGTATATCTGTATTTCTAACATCATGGTCACATCCATGATGTGTTTCAGTGAAGTGTGTCCTCGCTTTTACCAATGACTTTAATCGACTAGGGTGAATCTCTAGACGCTACTGTCAAAGTCCAGCAAAATACGTCAAATGGGTTTACGAAAAGATAAAAATTAACAGTCCAAAACTAAGAATAAGTCTGCATAAACTCTTTGCCACTCAACAAAGACACAACACTTGTACAACAAAGACAACACTTGTTGCATATACGTATGGAAATTGATGATTCAGTAGTTCACGTAAACGTGAAACAATACGCTAAAGATGCTCTCTCTCTCTCTCTCTCTCTCTCTCTCTCTCTCTCTCTCTCACACACACACACACACACAAGCTGGACGGCCTTTGATACTGCATAAGAACCACAGTCCAGGAAAGTAAGCTTCCATGTGGCATGTGATTTTTTCGTCATGGCTTTCAGCGCCAAAAAGAAGGGATCACTGCATGTCCTTTTCTTATGAACTGACCGTCTGCTTAGAATAATAGAAAGTTGCTTCAAGGCAGATACAGAGAAAGGGATGCACACGTTCTTATCTCATGTAAGTATCACAGCTCTGATAAGCTCGGTTGATTATACCCCTCTTGTGTGCTATTATAGAAATATATTAATGCATGGACATGAAAAAGGCAACTGCCAAACTTTATTATTTGTGACTTGTAATGAAAAAGAGAGGGAGTGATTAATCATCTAGAGGAGCATCTTTAATGGCTTACAGCGAATCAATCCCTATTCTTCTAAATCCCTGAAAGAAAGAGAACAAGAAGTTTCTTTTCTCCTTAGTGAATAGATGGTGATTTCTGCTAGCCTATTTGTTCCACAAAATGCGGGATCTCCATAAATTCCAAACAAACAATGTCCATACTCTTTTAGTTACCGAGGAGAATTTCTTCATAGCCAAGCTTCACACCAGCAGAGTAACAAAAAGGTTGAAGAAATTGCCAAAATTGAAGGTCATGATTGCAATTGAGGAGCTATTGAGGTCATCTTGATTCTCTTGCCACACCATATCCCATTATGGATGATAAGCCACTGAAACATAGTTTGCTTGGTGCTAACATGATGCGAAGCCGACGTACATTGAAATCTATACATACACTATCTAGGAGTCGATTGAGGTTTCCACATAGCATTCAACTTGATGATAATTTGATTCACAAATCTGTTCTGTTGTTTTTTATTCTCTAGCATATCCCTTGTTATATCTTAAAGTTTGCTAGACCTATTGGAATGGCATTCCTGTAAGTGTCTTCCAAGCATGTTTTTGTATTGTATTAGGAACTAAAGTCAACCAAAAGAAAAATAAACAATGGACTAGAGGAAATCTTCTAGCATTACATTACCATTGTAAGTCAAGTCTCTTAGTAAGAGTTGTGTTCTTTGATGCAAAACTAGAAATTATTGTACCTCGACAACCAACCAAACAAATAGAATCTTGAAGGACAAACTACATAATTAAGCAGGGATCAAAGCGTAAGCATTTTGAACTTGCATATAATGTTTCTACATCATATAGCATATTTGATATCCAAAAAGAGAAAAACTTAGAGGAGAAATCGATAGATCCCATAAAAAATAATTTTTCCAAGAAGTAGTATTAGACGTACTAGATCTATGAATGTACGTGTTTAACAAAAAAGTCCATATGTCAAAGGACCAAATGGCCCTATATATCCATTTCGCTCCCAAATTTTGGGCCATATTTCATGACAAAAAATACCTACTCCACTTTCCACCTCTAGGAGACAATAAATACCCCAAGCAGCTTTCGAGACTTTGCACTTTTGACCCCCCCCCCCCCCCAACCAATAGGAATCTCGTAGGAAGGGAAATGGCCTGCATAAGTCTCTTTTCAATGAGGAAATTAAGAGGCAAGAAGGTAAGTGAGATTATAAAGGATAATTTAATAAGAACAGATACTCTATGAGAAAGAGAGGTTTGACAAGCATACCGCTTAAAAATTTTATCCTTTAATTTACTAAGAACCCAAACCCAGCTTTGAATAGAGAAGATGTTGAAGCCCATAGGAATACCTTTAAGTCTAAGAAGCTCACCTACTTTAACAATCTCACAACTAAGCTTTTAATGCAATCAAAGATGCAATCATTGGAAGATCTAAAGGAGTTTTTTTTTGTGATTAATTTGAGAGCCACTAGCCAAATAGAAAATATAAAAAAGTATAGATACTTTTTAGCAAAATTGGAATCATCTTTCATAACCATGTTAGTGTCATCAGTAAACATGTGAAAGCACAATGGGGAAGGACAGTTGGAAGTAGGCAATCCTATAATCTCCTCAATCTCAACAAGGTCGTCCAACCCAAGGCATCACTAGCTATGGCAAACATCAGAGGAGCAAGGAGGCCACTTTTCCTTATGGATTTAACAAGCTTGAAGGGTTTAGACAAGGAACTAGTGCTGGAAACCCTAAGATAAGCATTTCCAAAAAAAAGCACACCAACAAACTTGATGAACTACTTTCTAGCGCCAACATCATGAAGGTATTCGACAACAAACTCCCACTCTATCCTGTCATACGCCTTATCAAGATGAATTTTTAACAAATAGAAATTTTTATTGGTTTCATTGGCATACTCAAAACGTTCCCAAAGGGAAATAATAGCATCAAGTATATACTTATCTTTGATGAAACTTTTTTGCTTTAGAATTATAATGTTCTTCATAATTGGGCTAATTCTCCTAGCAAGGGTGGAAGAGAAGATTTTGTAAATGATGGTGCAAAAAGAAATAGGTCACCAATTGTTAAGAAAATGTTACTCTTTCCAACAAAACGTTGAAGAAGACGACCCAAGGCGTGCATAAGAAAATGTACACAGAAAAGCAAAGTGTCTGCCAAAGAAAGAGTTTTGATTACTTTTGCATGGGAGTACAATGGGATGAGAAATAGAGCTTGGATAAGGGGGAGTGGCATCCATGTGCACTAATGCTTGTCATAGTCACACAAAATTTGGGGCAGTATGGAAAACTGTGTGTAAGAGAAGGAGGATTACGAACACCACATGCTAGAGAGATGACTCTCCTCCCAACCAAATGCCTCTATATATAGCTCTCTTCAGGGAACTACCTGCTTGGGCAGGTGGATACTAACCATCCATGTGTTAGCCATGTAACTGCATGTGCGCCAAGTATCCCAGGTAATGAGAGTTAACAAGTGGATGCTTCTAGAAGGTTCTAGAGCTCTTTGGGCAAAACACTATCCCCATGTATCCCATTGGGGTTGAACCTAAGACATCCCCCTTCACATCCTTGGGCGTTAACCACTAGGCTAAGTGGATCACTTGGTGACAAGAGTAAATGACCTTCTAGTAAGTCTAGACTCAAGATCTTTGGTCATACACACTGGTGACCAAAGGGTGTCTGATTTCAGATCTGTCTGAACCGGTCGGACACTTGGATCATAGACTTACTTTATACATTCTTCCCCTCTTGGAAAATATTTTCGTCCTAAAAAATAGAGCTATATATCTACTGTAGGCAACCCTCGAGCCTCATGTTCTAAAACTAGAAGAACATGGTCATGTTCTAAAACTAGAAGAACATGGTCATGTTCTAAAACTCAAAGAACATGCCTCATCTTTGTGGTGGCATCTCTGCCCAAATGATTCAAAATAGTGTCTTGCTTTGCACTTTGATACACTCGTCAAAGTACAAAGTAGTGAAGGAGTAATAAGGGTGGATCTAAAAACATCCCTATCCAATTCATAGGTTCTCGATGTGCAATCTAGGCACAAACATGTGAACTCGGTGGATTTAAATTATTAGTCCATTTCTGGGCATGACTTTGAGAACTCTCGATTCACTTGAATTTGATTTTGAGCACTTAAATTTTGGTTGTCCCAAACATCTAACTTGGATGTTTGTTCAATGGTTTACTCTTATCCAATAGTTATTTGATTTTTTTCACCCAATTAGAGGACTGCTTTGTCCTAATGAGTTTAAAAATCCTATGTAAACTACAAGAGAAAGTTTTCCATTTACTTTCGAGTCAACTATACTATAACTTGACCAATTAAAATTCAAAATGAAAATTGTTCAACTTAGGACACTTTTCCCATAGACTTGAGTTAGAAATTCTTGGGAACTGTTAATCTGATGAGCAATTCCTAACTTCTCTATTCTAGACTATACAGGACTCTAGGAAATCTTTTATGCTATAACTTGAAGCAAATTCAAATGAATAAGTCAATCATGAACTTGTCACCTTTCGATGTTTGAAAAGGTTCTTATACAAAACATCTATCTAGTATGTTTAAATTAGTTACCTGGTTCTATCAAGCTAACCTTTACTTTTATCAAAAGAATCAGATACCATATCTGCGTCAAATCCAAAAGATTCTGAAAGCGGAAAGAAAGAACTAAAACTATGTTCAACCAATTTAAACTTTGAAGATACGTAGACTTGCTATGAGTCAAAGTCTAGATGACTCAGGACTTAGCTTCTCAACGATCTCTTTCAATAGGATATTGAAGCATATTTCTATCTTTAAGAGTAATAAGCTGGTTTCTCAAAACGATTCAAAGAAAATTGAAAACATCATCTAACCACAACATACTAGTGTGGTAACCAACATCAGTGTGTCGACCCACTGAGGCTCTGTTGAGGAGTTTTGTATTCAAATAATTCTTCACTCTAGACTAAGTTCATGTCATATTCAGTCTTTCTGACTCCTTACTGGAATGCAATTCTTGTGCATTTCTTTGAGTCAAAAGAGTGAATTTACCAAGTTACACTAGGAACTTGGTGCTTGACTTAGTCAATCAAACCTTTGGTTGAAAAGATCAACTCAAAATCAGAGTCCAAATTTTTCAAAAATTTATGAAATATTTCTAAATTAACTACACTTTATATTGAAGTGTTTCAAGAAGATATTGGAAGTTACTTACTTCCTATCTTCTATTTCCTTGATATTGAAGTATCTTTAAATCATGCTTTTATCCTCCTTGAATTTAAACTTCTTCTTTGAAGTTTGCATTTTCTTGAAAATCAGAATTAACTTCAAGATTCATTCTAAGACTAAAAGATAATCATCATCTCACTGTTCGATGTCCCATAGCATCTTTCCTACATCAATCCGAGTATAAAATCTAGTGTCCCATACCACCCTATTTTATACTCACATTGAAATGTGAGTGAATTCTATCCTAAAGTCTAAACATCTCTTGATAGAGAACCTTCCACAACAACATATGAGGGCCTACCAACGTTGCCAATAGCAACAGTCACTCTCGGCATTGGTATAAACGTTAAAAAAGTCCACTTAAAGATATCGATGGTCAAGTGACCGTTGGTATGACCGTTTAAAGCAGATCCTCGGGATGTCTCGCGATCACCGATATCGGCAATGGTATGACCGTCCGTATATTTGTCAGTATAAGCGTCGGTAATTTACTCAAAATTATCGACGCTCATACGGACAGATATACTGAGGCATGTTTTAAACATACCGGGAACCCGAGAGCAAAACTCAACATTTTGTGCGTGTTTTACACTGAGCATTGGTTGTCTTCTGTCGAACTTACGCACGCGAATCAAATTGTGACCTGCATTGTCTTGTGCACACACACACACAAATCGCTCTCTCTATACACACACACACACACTCTCTCTCTTTAGATCTCACATCTTGGTAAGTGGTGCGCGTACTCTTAGCCATTGTCTTTCTCTATGCTTTAGGTTTTATAATTTCTCTTCTCTTTGATTTTGCAGAAGTTTTTTGACGTCGATTCTTTGTAATTTGAGGATAGATGACATACATTAAGCTTTGACGGAAATGATCCAAAAGAGGGACATACCTATAAGTGATTGTTTTATTCTCTATTGATAGAGAGAGAAAGAGAGAGAGAGAGAGAGAGAGAGAGAGAGAGATGAGAGAGAGAGATAAAGAGAGAAAGAGAGAGAAAGAAGAGAGAGGGAGAGGGGGGAGAGAGAGAGAGGAGAGAGAAAGAGAGATAGAGAGATAGACGATAGAGAGATAAAGAGAGAGAGAGAGAAAGAGAGAGAGAGAGAGAAAGAGAGAGAGACAGAGATAAAGAGAGATTAAAGAGAGGAAGATAGAGCATACATACACACACATACATACACACACACATCTACACATCTACACATGCATACATACACACACACATGTACACACATGCATACATACACACATATACACACATACATGCATACATACACACACATATGCACACATGCATGCATACACACACATACACATATACACACATGCATACATACACACACACACATACATTCACACACATATATACACATATGCATACACATACATACACACACACATACATACACACACACATGCATACACACATACATACACACACACATATACACACATACATACACACAAACATAGATATACACATATATACACATGCATGCATACATACACACACATATACACACATGCATGCATACACAAATATACACATACACACATGCATACATACACACACACATGCATACACACATACATACACACACACATGCACATATGCATACACACACATACACACACAAAGATACACATAGTCATACACACACATATATACACACATGCATACACACATACATACACACATATACACACATGCATGCATACATACACACACATATACGCACATGCATACACACACACATACATACACACATGCATACATACACACACATATGCACATGCATACACAGACACACATACACATATACACACATGCATACATACACACACACATGTACACACATGCATACATACACACACATATGTACACACATGCATACATACACACAAATACACACATGCATGCATACATACACACACATATACACACATGCATGCATACACACACACACGCACACACACACATACATACACACATGCATGCACACACACATATATATACACACATGAATGCATACACACACATGCATACATACACACACATACACATATACTCACACATGCATACATAGAAACACATACACATATACACACATGCATACATTCACACAGAGACGTACATAAACACATGCACACATATACACACACACATAGGATTTCTGTATAGATAAATAAATACAAAAATAGCTAGTGTTTATATTAGATATATATAATTAAATAGAGAAAATTAGGATTTCAAAGTTTTTTTTACATCAAATATAGAAAAATAGGATTAGGGGTTTTAGGCTATTTACACATATATACACATATACACATATACTTATACACATATAAATATACACATATATACATACACATATATATACACATGCATACACATACACACATGATTTAGGTCTAGGTCTTTCCGATGAGAGTTTTAGGGTTTTAGGGTTTTTACACATGCATAACATATATATACAGACATACACATATGATGTGTGTGCGCTATGGCAACTGAGCCATTTGCTCAAGCATACCATAGGATAAAGTTCGTATGGTGCAGTAAGAGTCACTCTGAACTCGCGAAAATGTTCAGAGATAATAATGCAATGAGAGATAAAGAAGATAGAGAAAAATATAAAATAGAGAGAGCGCAAAAGAGTCGCCTCTCTATGTATGCACAAATATCACAATAAAGATGTGCCTTACTTTCTCATTCAACGTATCTCTTTTTATACAACTTCATGTGGCTCTTGGGCCAATCAAAAAAAGGGATAAGGGGAGGATAAGATTACCCTCTATTTAGGAGAGGGGTCACATGAGAATACAAGCTCATTTCCAACAATCGGCCCTTTGAGCTTGATTGCATATAGCTCTTTAGGGATTATTCCTTCCCTACATACAATGAGAGTGGTAAAGATCCTTCCCATGTATAAAAGAGAGTGGTACAATATTTTGGCTTCCTTCTCTCAAACTAATGGGTGGAACAATGTGGTTTGTATCCTTCTCTCACTCTAGGGTGGTACATGTATATCCTCCTTCCCTAGGACAAAGTAGGGTGGTACAAAGGATTGAAGGGCTTATAGCATTGTTCTGTTGACATTGTTATCATTGTTTTGTTGTTGTTGTTGTCCTTGCCGTTGTTGTTGATGATGTTTGTAACTCCATCTCCTCGTTGAGCTTCTTGTTTTGACTTGCACTTGGTTATTGGCATTTGTTCAATTCGTTGTAGGCACTCCAGAATTATTTTAAATACAAAACAAACTAGAAAATAACTTGGGAAAGGTCCTTCCCTCTTATGAATTGAGGGGGTGTCTAGTTCCCAGATACAAAGAAAATACAAAATGCATGTTCAAACCTATGAGCATAGGAATGATTACAGAACATTAAAAGCTTGAAAATATTTATTAGCCTTACTTGGGCTCTTTTATTAAATACAGGAAATATATCTCTTCTTCTAAATTCCAAATCTTTCTAGAGATATTAAATAAGTCACTCATCCAGTTTTCAAAATTCGTTTTCGATTCCCCATAGTTTTAGGTATGTGTTTGCGAATATCTTGAGTGGGTATTTTCTTAACAATCCATAAGATCGTGGTTGTCCCATGCCTAGTGCGTGTCTGAAATAGAATAAGAAATGAAGATATTTATATTTTTGAAAGCGCCTGCCTTTTCTACTATCATTTAGCATCCGCATCGTACGCGTTGCTACAGAGTGATGACCTACAAAAACTCCTCATCTTCGTCTGTATATGTCAGATTAAGATATCTTCATCTGCTATTGATGGGGAAGTTCTACAAGTAGCTGTAGACATGGTCCTATGCACAAAAGAGGAGTCTTCATTTCAAAATAAAACGCAGACCACATACTTATGTGCTTATTCCAATGAATAAGCGATGGCTTCTTTGCACATGTTTCTGGAACAATGGTTCTCTGCAATGGATGGTAAGCCATATGATGACTACTCCTCTATCAATTTACAACTAGTAGCAATGGTAAAATTGCTTGTCGTAGTGTCACTCAGAGATGCAGCATTTTTTTTCCTTCCGTTGGAATGTTCATGCAATTGTGATCAGAATCATGCGCAGAATGGAAACCTTCCGGCAAGGAGTCTCCATTGCAATGTTACCTCAGCGTGACAAGATAAGCATATGCATCGATTTCATATTTCTTACTAATCAAGAAGGGACCAGCTTGAGCTGCTCCATTTTCTCAATAGTCACCTGATTGCACTCCATATTTTCACACTTAGCATCACTCCAGGTGGCAGTGAGATCAGAAACAGCACATCTTCCGCAGAAACCTTAAGTGCGTAGTGCAGGAAATCAAGATCGATAGAGCGCTCGTCACACGCTGTAGATGGTTCCGTTGCCTCTTCACTAGAGTTCCAGCCAAGCTCACCATCTTTGGAATATAGTGGTCCATTGACGTCCGAGACCATTTCAAGTGCATGCGCAAAAGAGAAATCTCCTATCTCTGATTTTGAAAATAGCTCCAGACATTTTTCATAATGGTGGCACATCTCGCTAGTGTCATCATCGTTGTCGCAATTAGTAGCAATGCTGGGTTTGGCGCCCATCTTGAGTCCGAAAGATGCACAAGAAAAAAATTCATCACTGTGAGGCAAGCGGTGCCAAGCAAAGGTTTCTGCCATGGGAGGCGCGATGAGAAGCTTAACATCACATGCTCAGCACCATTGTAGTTTAGATGCGAAGCTCTGATACCATCTGATGTGTGTGCGCTATGGCAACTGAGCCATTCGCTCAAGCATACCACAGGATAACGTTTATATGGTGCAGTAAGAGTCACTCCAAACTCGCGAAAATGTTCAGAGATAATAATGCAATGAGAGATAAAGAAGATAGAGAAAAAAATATAAAATAGAGAGAGCACGAAAGAGTCGCCTCTCTATGTATGCACAGATATGACAATAAAGATGTGCCTTACTTTCTCATTCAACGTATGTCTTTTTATACAACTTCATGTGGCTCTTGGGCCAATCAAAAAAAGGGATAAGGGGAGGACAAGATTACCCTCTATTTAGGAGAGGGGTCACATGAGAATACAAGCTCATTTCCAACAACATACACATATAATACATATATACATGTATATACACATGCATACAAAAATATGCATATTTTAGATCTAGATCTTTAAGATTAGGGTTTTAGGGTTTAGGCATACATATAATTCAATTAAATTTATATAAAGAGAAAATATAGAAAAAATTAAGAAAAGAAATTGAATATATATATATATATATATATATATATATATATATATATATATATATATATATATATATATATATATATATAGAGAGAGAGAGAGAGAGAGAGAGAGAGAGAGAGAGAATAGGATAAATATGTAGATAAATAAATATGAAAAGAACTAGTATTTTAAATAAATTAATTAAATATAAATAATTAAATATATAAAAATAGGACTAAGAAAAAGATTTGAATATATAAATAAATAAATATATAAAATAGGATAATTGTATAAATAAATAATATGAAAAGAGGAAGTGTTTATAAAAAATTAATTGATTATATATAATTAAATATATAAAAATAGGATTTTAATGATATAAGCATTCAGGTTTAAATCTTTCAAGTTTAAGTCTTTAGCAGTATGATTTTTAGGATTAATAAAAAAAATCAAATGTTCTAAAATGTCCATATTGTATGAGATGGCTAATTTGATCTAGAGGAGAGAATGGCATGTCCTTGCACTTAGTGCAAGTATCAAATTTATCGGAAATGACTAATTTGTACTGCACATGTTAGAGAGTATGGATCCTTTGATAAAAGTTGACTAGAAAACTTATGCTATCATTCGCATGGTCCCTCAGGTGAGCAGATGGACCCAAATGACATTGCACCAATAACCTCTCGTTGACAAAAGAGAACAAAAAAGGAGTTAGACGTACAAGCAAGTACTAATAGCATTACAGAGAATGAACATATGGAAGAAATGCTCGAAGCATTTTATGAGATGCATGAAGCAGTGGGTGAAGATATCTCTGAAGAAGAAGAAGAAGAACTCGCAAAGGGATGTGATTTGGAGTATACTAAATAGGGTGCACTATGGTCTCATGGACGACATTTTCGGATCGCACGAATCGATAAAAATAGGTCTACTTTTGATAGTGGGTTGATGGTGAACTTTTTGCAAAAAAGTAGAGCGAGTGCAAGATTTGACAATGCGCAAGAAGGCGAGCTAGATTATTGTGGAGTGATTCAAGATATCTTGAAACTATCTTTTAGCAAGTTTGATTACTTTGTTTTTTTATGTGAAATGGTTCAAAGTAGTCACCTCTGGAAGAAACACAACAGTGAGGCGGGATAAAAGAAGTTTGCTTCAAGTTGACTCCACAGAATTATGGACGGATGAAAGAGATACATTTGTACTTCCCGAACGCTCTAAGTAAGTTATTTTTATACCAGATTCAATAGAAGCAGAGTGGCTATTTGTTTTACAAGTCACCCCATGTAGTAGATAAATTTGTGAGAACGTAGATGTAGAAGATAGTCCATCTTTAGTGGACTCAGAGATTCATTCGATAATCGAGGAGGAAGAGATCATTATTCAAGCAGAAGAGTTCATTGAAGAAGAAGAAATATAGGATGAAGAAATAGATGATGATCAGGAAGAGACCAGCATAGCAAGTGATTTAGAAGTAGTCAATATAGAGATAGATATTCTGTGTGCATCGGATCTCCAAGAGGATGCTAGAATAGAGGAGTTTTGAATCAAACACTTGTACATACTAATTTTTGTTTATTTTTCTGCTAGGTTATTTTATACACTACCATTTCTCTATATTACCTTTATTATCATATGCTAATTATTTGAGTTCTTTTGTTATAGAGCACGATGGGAGACAGTCCTCCAGTCACTCCAGATTCCATGGCAGAGGAGCATTTCTTAGAGTTCATCTCTTAGGTACCTCCCAATTATATGGCCGCAATTTCACAGTATTGGATCGCTTGTTGTAGCAATCCCCCCGGCCTCACTCCTATCGGCCTCACTCCTGCCAGTCTCACTCTTGTCGTCCTCACTCCTGTCGTTGTCACTCCTGCCGGTGTCACTCCTACCGGCGTCACTCCTGTAGGTGGTGCTACTGCCACTGGAGGTATGCCGCCTAGCTTTATGACTCCACCACGACCATCTTTTCAGCCATCCCCTACTAGATCTAGTAGTAGACATGTGTGTTTGACACCTCAGCGTGATAGAGGTGCTGGCCCCTCTCGTAGGTCGAGGTCAGGCTCTGGAGGATGAGGTTCTATGAGTGGATCTATAGGTAGGTCTAGAGGAGGTGGCTCTTGTGGAGGTAGTGCAACGGACATTGTGTGACCCACTTCTACTCCTAGGACGAGTACCTCAGATGTAGGTACGCCACATGGAACACCACGTACACCTTCGGGTGCTCATGACCATGATGACTCCAAGGTGTATAGTATCTGAGATGGAGCTTCAGTGATGGATGCGGCGGAAAAAGGAATGCGTGCATGTATATGATAGCTTCGCTGCATACAGTTTGGACACTCTATCATGTTGAAATGGAGTAAACAAGATAAAGATCCAAAGAATTATATCACATAGATGATTTATCAAGAGTTCCGACCTGTTGATGGGCAGCCTCTTGTCTGTTTAGAGTGGATTTAGCACACCCCACGTGAAGTTATATCCCATCGAGGATCCGAGGCTCGTGATGCTTTCAGAGCAAGCTTACCAAAGCCTATATGGTTAGATGTTGAGGAGTGGGATATAATTCACGATGAGCAGCAGCAGACTCCTGACCGATATCACGAGGAGCAAGATGCCATAGCCACACATTTAGATACGGTTGGACCGTCACATTTGGGCAGCGACAGATATGACATGATGTGTCACACATTTTTAAGTCCCATTTGGTTTATTGAATTTTTTTGTGTCAAGCTTCTCATGTATGTTCCTCTAATGTTTTGTCTATTTGTTGTAGGAGCTGGCAATGGGTCGTCCTCCAACACAAACGGAGGAGGCTAATGGATATCGTCATGGATTGACTGCCTATTAGAGGACTTGGAGGGGTGCAGTGCAGTCGTTTCATCAGAGTGTTTGTGATGAGGTGATGAAATTATAAACTTGGTTTTTACTTGTTTTTTACTTGTTTTTTGTGAATCTCATGTGAATTTAGCTCATTTCATGAATGTTCTTTGTTGCACGACTGTTGATATGGAACATTCTTTACATGTGTATGGCACTGGCACACCAAAATTTTGTATTTGATTTTTATATGGAAATGCAATGCTTTGCCACATTTTGTAAAAACCTCATATATGACAGTGGTTTGCCACACTCTTGTACATGCTTCATTTTATGAAATATATAACTGTTTCTGTACATGGTTCATGGTTCATGGTTCATTCTTATTATCTCTTTTGTGTCCAATAATATTCTATTTTATGAAATCACATTTCGGTTGACATTAGAGTACACATCACATGTACTTGATTTTTTTGGGCAGAGTGTAATGTCTTTTGCTAAGCAACATAATGGTAATGTTGCTGTAGCAAAAGACAACACACTCTGCCCAAAAAAAATTTATAGGTATGTCGTCGGTATAAGCGACGGTACTTCGAGTAATGCCATCAGAATAAGCATCAGTACACCCATGGACATTCGTATACGCGATGGTGTGCCCATCAGAGGTGTCCGTTTAACCATCGGTATGAGCGTCCGTAATACCAATGGTTATATCGATACTCATACCGATGGTTATACCGACGCCTATACCAGTGCTTCAATTCCAATGCACATATCGACACCTACACCAACGTCGAGGCAAAAATGCACCCGTTCAATTCCCTTGATAAAAGCCTCGTTATATGTCTGATCTGTTGTAGTGTTCTTGCTTCAATTCTTGACAAGAATTTTGAAGTTTCAGAAATTATCTCTAACTTGATATTCAAGGTTTTGGAATTCCTGCACGTGATTATCATATAATCACGTGCTTTACCTTGGAAACTTGAAAACATCTTAATAGAATATCTATTCCTCTTTCCTAGGGTTTTCAAATGAAAACGAGTCAGAATTCCAAGTACTTGAATTCTCAGAGATTCACATTCAATTTCTTGACCAATTTGTAGTGACAAAGACTTTTGAATTCTTGTCTTTAGATTCCTTTCTTTGTGATGCTTTAGGTACCTCTCTACTGCATAAGTCTAAGCATCTGCTCATGCTTTCTGGATTTGTGCCAAAATCCCTTTAAAGATAGGCAAACATTATGTTTTGCCTTCCACAGACTTAAGTACCATCTTCACAGTTGTAGACTACATTCTTGGAATTTCTTCATTCTGTTCACACTTGGAACAACTTACTCTTTTCACAATTTTCCATTGGATAAATGGAACCTGAGTGAATAATATCCAAAAGGAATTTTATTGCCAATACTTGGGCAATCTTTAGAGTAGTTCCAATCACATGTTCTTGGACAATTATGGCCAAGCTTGATCAATTCTGGTTGACCTTGCAACTAGAATAAGCACTTAGTCTTGATCTTTAAGATCTCCTAAACTATCAAAAGCTTATGTGCTTACTAGTAGGATTTTTAGAGATATTTCCCTCAATTTAAGTCCAAGTATACACTGATGCTTCTCAGATTCCAAAGCTAAGAATCTTTGATACACCTTTAGGTTGTATCAATATTTGGACTTAAGTACCAATACTTGTGGTTCGGGAATTATCGAGAATGACTTGCTATTAAACTTACTTGAAAGATTCTAGTCTCATATATAGGGAGATAATTTTTCTTTCAAGAGCTTTAGATTGCTACCAAGGAATCAAGTAATACTAAGCCAAAGATTCATATTGAAATCTTTTGCTTTCCAGTCGAATGATTCATCTTGGAATCTTTTGCTTTCCAGTCCAATGATTCATCTTAGAATCTTTTGCTTTACTGGAATGGTCTTCAAAATAGCTTCTTGACTTTTGGACAAGATCAAGAGTTAAGGCTTTATTGCTTGTCGAAAAGATATTCCTTTTCAACCAATAAAATAGTTAACCAGACTATTTCATTTTATTGGATTATCTTTAGGAAATAGCTTAATTTCCAAAGGTTACTTTGACTTGGGTCTCTTCTTTAAGCTCTAATTAGCTTAAACAGAACTAAGAATACTTTTCTCATTCTTAGAAAAGTGCTTAATAAAGTTTCCATGCTTTTTGAAACCTTTGCATCTCGACTAGAGATGCTCTCATGGAACCTAGCATCCAACTATTGAACACTAAAGTTCAAGTCATGCTAAACTTTACTTGTTTGATTTTCATCATTCTTTAGGATGAAATAAAAAAAAAAACTTCAAGAGTTCAATGATTTTTTCAAATTTGGAACATTTCAACTATCCTTTGAACTTGAAAGTTTAATTGATTTAAATTCCATTTGATTTTATTACATTCTTATCATGCCTTGGGATAGAATCAGATAAAACTTCCAAAGGAAACTTCATCAATCGTATTTGAATGCATGATTTTTTAAATCCAAGCTAATGACTACATCTAGGCTTGTTGTTAGGATTCTCTAAGTTCTCCTAAACTTATATTCACCATGGAAATTTGAAAGTAGCATTATTTCTTTGCCATTCCAATGAGCAAGACAATCGAACACTTTGACTTTTAAAGCATCTACTTTCCTAATCAAGACTCCTAATTTGTGATACCTAAGTATCACGTTTGGGAAAAACAAACTAGGTACTTGAGTTGCATGGCAGCCAAGAGCCTTGCAACTTATCTAGTTTGCTCTTTTTCCTAGTTGTCTAAGTCGAGCTAGAAAAAGAAGATAACAAAAGTACAAGTATTCAACTTCTTGAGCTTGAAAATGCATGTTCCCAATCATCCATGCACAAACATTCTTGCTAGCCTTTTTTAAAAAAAAAGAGATAACTATTCATGTGCATAAACTTGAGCATTAACTATCTTTTTCAAGCAAGAAGAAAAAGTTATTTTGTGCATGAAAACATTCTTTAAAAAGGAGAAATTCACCAATATTCTTTTGTAGATGCATGCATATGCTTGTGTTTAATGAATGTTTCAATATATTTACGCTCTTTCATGTAGGTTTCTATAATTTGCATCAAGATTATCAAGAATGAAGTTCACTACCATAATTCAATGATAAAAACGTGTCCTACATGAAAGCAAAGAGCAAAAAACAAATATAGAAACCAATCATTAACTTGGAAAATACTTATCTCGCAATTAGCTATGTCCCTCCATTGGTCCTTAGGAAGAGCCATTCTTCATAGCCATGCTCACATCTGTCCAAGACCTTGAAGAGAGATTTCTTTTGTTGATTGAAAAGAAATGAAAATCGAAAGCACAATCGTCCTTGCTCTGATCCAACATTGCTTCTTTTTGTCTTTGATCACCTAGGATCTTCAGATTATGCACTCAATTTTGGTTGAAAATCATAACAAAAAACTCAAACCATAGAGCTTCTCAACTCGAGATTAGGAGAAGATTGGGTGAAATGATCATAGAATTTAAATCTTAAAAGATCAAACGCTACTCTTTACTGTAGTGGGTAAGATGCTTAACACAGAATTTTGTGTGCTCGGTTCAATACCTGCTTGCCTATGGGTCACCAATGCGTTTTGCTAGCATAGGACAAACAAATATTATATTTAGCCTTGTAGGCATATAAGTCATCAAACCACCTGGCTCTTTTGGATAAGAGAGATCCTACTCCACATGTAGATTGCATGTTCGAGGGCCCCAAAGCCAACGTTTGAATATAGACCTTTTGCTTATGATCTATGGGCAGATGATGTCGATCTATTATGGTCCTGAAAAGTATACAACATTCTAAAATCATATTGGATCCTCGAAGATTCCTCATGACCATATGAGCCCCTTACACTTGTTGATAGACCAGATCTTTCAAGCTATGGAGGAATGAGTTTAAATCTCGGGCCACTCAACGTCTCCTTCACAGACGTTTTCTCCAACTCTTGACTTCCCTTTGTGTTTGGAGAGATTTTTTATTGATAAATTTATAAACTACATTTCAGTACCTCAACAAGAAACTGCATGGGCACAATGGACTAGAGTAGTCGATGGATGTACTATATCCAACCACCTGGGCTCGATCCCCACAGAACATCACAACTTTTCTTTTTGATTGCTCTCCAACCTTTTGAAGATCACAAGTCGACTTGGCTTCTTCCGCCTCCATAGCTACGCCATCTCTATACACATGCAGCCAAAAACACCAGACGGAATTTGAGATAAATGATCAAGACATCATCTCATAAAGTAGATGAAATATCAAGCTTTCTATAGAAGCTCCAGTTTGTGAGGAAGATGATGATGAATCCTAGAAGGATTTCATTAGAGCTTAAGAAAGATGATGAGCCACCAAGGTCACCATGAAAGCTTGCTCTGATACCAATGCAAGAGAACGAGGATTACGACCACCACGTGCTAGAGAGATGACTCTCCTCCCAACCAAATGCCTCTATATATAGCTCTCTCCAGGGGACTGCCTACTTGGGTAGGTGGATACTAACCATCCATGTGTCAGCCATATTGGAGCTGCATGTGCCTCAAGTATCCTAGTTAACCAAAGTTAACTCAAGTGGATGCTTCTAGAAGGTTCTAGAGCTCATTGGGAAAAACACTCTCCCCGTGCACCCCATGGGAGTTGAATCCAAGACCTCCTCCTTCACATGCTTTGATAAGGTGGAATCCTTCATGAGGTCTAAGAGTGTGATCAATTCCTTCTTGTTGGCTAACTCAAAAGTGGTCATCTTGGTGCTTGAATGCACAAATGCATTGTATTGAAATGCCACGATGTCTTATTGTTGGGCCCAATCCCTTTCATGTGCTTGCACATAGATTTGGATATAATCCTCAATGGTTTGATTGAGTCGTTTGGCTTTTCCATCTATTTTTGGATGGTATGCTAAGGAGAACCATTGTTGCATGGCAAGCAACCGAAAGAGCTCTATCGAGAGTTGGCTTAGGAAGCAACCATACAGGTTTAACTAAATTAGAGAGGGGAAGTCCATGATATTTGACTATATGAGAGGAGAACAGGTGTGCTACTATCCTATCACTAAGGGGTGGTTTGGCCTATATAAACTAGGCATGCTTCATGAAGTAGTCCACCTTGAAGAAAATGATTGTATACCCTTGTGATGGAGGCAATTTTTTGATAAAGTCCATGCTGATCTTGTCCCAAGGTAGGCTCGAAAATAGTAATGGTTGGAGGAGGCCTACAAGTTGTACTCAGTTCTAGCACACTATCTCGAAAGTGGGGCATGTTTCCACATACTCTATGAATTTTGCCTTCATCATGGGCCAATAGAAGTTCCTGTGTAGCAATTCCTAACTATAATTTTGTCCCCAACGACTGGCCACCTTACAGCCATGAGCTTCCCACGGTATTTCTTTATGTATGTGGAGGTCATCTAGGACATAGATGTGGACTTTGTGGCATAGGATGTTGCCTTGAATTGTGTATCGGCCTATTTGAGTTTGCCTTTGTACTTCATGTTGGAGCTATTGAATCCTATGATCATGTTCTTGAGCTGATGTGATCGGACCCCTCAAATCTGATGAAATTGAGGAGATCACTTGGAGTTCAAGGCCTTTGCCTAAGGGCATCTCGCATCATGTTCTATTTCCCCCATTGATGAATGATCACTATTTCAAACTCTCTCAAGAAATCCTTCCACCTAGCTTGCTTTGGGCTCAACTTTGGTTGTGAGGTGAGGTACTTCAATGCGAAATTGTTGGTGAAGATTGTTGTGTGTTTGTCTTGCACGTAGTGGTGCGACTTGTGCAATGACTAAAGAACTACAAGCATCTCCTTCTCAAGGGTGCTCCATCTGAGTTCGGGTCTAGTGAATGTATTGGACTCGTATGCAACGGGCTTGCCATCTTGCATAAGTATGCCCCCAATTGTCAATCATGATGCATCAATATGGACGTCAAAATACTTGTCGAATTTAGTTAGCTTGAGCATGGGTGCATTGCACATAGCCACTTTGAGTGCCTAGAAAGCTTATTCCTCCATTTGGCCCCACTAGAAAGATTCATTATCTTTGATCAGCTCAAGGAGTGGAGCTACAATCTTGCTAAATTCTTGGATGAATTCGCGTGGGAACTAGAAGAATCTTATGAATCTTGGTACATCTTTGATCGATGTTGGGGTTGCCCACTTGAGTATGACTGCCACTTTTTTGGGATTAATATGAAGCCCAAGTTTGGCGACAACAAAATCCTAAGATTTCTACTTTCTTTATAGCGAATTGGCACTTGCGTGGTTTAGAAAAGAGGGGTAACTCATGTACTCATTACAAAACTACCCAAACATGTTCCTAGTGCTCCTTCTAGTGTCTCTCTATAAATGAGTACGCCATCGACATAGATGACGAGGAAGAGGTCTATCATATCTCGAATTCCATCACTCATCTTTGCAAAAGTGGTAGAGGCCCCCATAAGATCGAATGGCATGATGACCCATTCATACTTGTTGTAGCATGTGTGAAATGGCGTCTTCTCAATGTGTTATTGCATGACCTGAATCTTATGATAGCTTGATCTCAGGTCTATGTGTGTGAAGTACTAGGCGTTGCTAGGGTAGTTGAGTAATTCTTTTATGATCCCGACTGGGTATTTGCTTTTGATAGTTTTCATGTTGAGGGCCCAATAATCGATGGGCAGGTGAAGCAATCCATCTTTCTTCTTGACAAAGAGGGCCGGGGCCCCATATGGAGAGTTAGTAGGCCAGATTTAGACATGTTCTTCAAGTTCATGTAGCTATCACTTGAGTTTTTTGAGATGTCTCTTGTCATCTTGTTTGGTGCTCGCGAGGGCGCTGATTGCTACAAGAGCCTGTCAATACGATGTTGACATTGCGGAGGGGTGGGAGCTCGGATGGCCGATCTTTGGCTCATCGATCTAGGCCCGTTCCTGTGCCTGCTACGTGGGGCATATGATGCATAGTTGTGTGATCCAACCTTGATAAATTTCCTTGTCGAACTTCTTATGTGACAATGGTTTAGATGCATGGTTTGATGAAGATGCGCGTGCCTGAGCATCTAGTTCCCCGTTCTATTTGTGATGATGTTTGTTGTGGGAGCCCTTATGTTGATGTCCATGCTTGTGTCCCTCCATGGGTTCGGGGTCCTCTCTAGGCATGTCGATTCCATGGCAGCCGACCACAATGGACTATCTGTTTTCATCCAATAGCACCTTGTCTACTCCTTTCCTAACTCATCAAATGTTGATCCATGAAGGAGAGCCCCATGATGCCCATTCAATGTTAGTGCATATCTTTTGTGTGTGCTTTTAGGTGGTCCCTATGCTCTTGATTTAATGAATAGTCCATCTCTTTTGGTAGAAAACGATAATGTCATTCTTTTGAGCTCGGGATCTGCAACAATACCTACGATGTCGCTTTTACCATTTTGCTGTTATAGGTCTCTCTAGCGTTGGTAAAGTAGAAGCTGCAACCGGACTCTGGATATCGATTCCTGAGAACTTTCCTGTTATTAGGAAAGTTCATCGTTAAAACATCTCATTATTTTCGAGCTTACCATGTCCGCACGTCGCCACCGACGAAATTTTGGATGCGCACATGGGAAACTTTTAAATAAGCTCTTCGACTTTTAACATCGTTTCTTGAGTTTTTACCCAAAGAGAAATAACTCTATCAGATAATCACTATGGATGGAACTTCCTCCTTTTCCATATTCCTAATATGGTCTTATCCACGATCATGTATACCCTTGTGCATGGATTAAAACCCAGTTAAGTCGAAAAATTCCTAACAACGTCAACATCTTCTTTGGGCTTAAGGTGCTGGTTTGATTACAATTTGTTCGAAACAAATCTTCCCAATGCCTACTTCGAGTATAGTGGTCAAAGTCAAACATTATGGAGAACCTCTTCTACGACTAGGATACAAGAAAAAAAAAAATACAGTCTCAATTGTCCATCCCACAATGACAAATTGGGCAGCCATGAGGTCCTGCTGAAAGGGTCACAACAGAGGAAGTGGATGAAGGGAAAGTTATCTTTCGAAGGATAGGGAAACAACAAAAATCCGAAAGATAAAAGAGAGAAGATAGCCCGAGAGGTTCCACGGTGTCTAAGTACAAGTAGCCTTGACAAGATCACCTAACATGCTCAAACCGAGGCTAAGAAGAAAACGAGATTCAGACCAGTAAACGTTTAATATAGAAATGTCGATCATTGATGCAATGATCGCATGCTAAGGTTCAAGCATCCCCGAAGGGAATGATATTTCGCTAAAAGAGATGAAAATGAAAACCAAAGACAAAAAGAAAGACAGAAAAACATGTACACTCCCAACAAATAATACTGAATGCATCAAGGGCCTTAAACTTGATCCTCACCGCCAATTAAAGGTTTATAAAAAAAAGTATTAATCTTATTTTATCTTCCTACAAGAATTCAACGTGTATAGCTTAAAGTTGATCCTCACCGTCAATCAAACGGTGATAGAGAGTGAAGGTGTATGAAGATCCAAGTAGAATAAAGTAGGATGTGAATAAACGGAGAATGTATCTTCTAGATTAGAAGGTGAAGGTTAGGAAAAATATTTGGGCTATCACATCTAAATTAGCCAAGCCACCTCCGTCTATGGGCTAGTGTGAATTTCCCATTTCATTCCTGGCACTCCCTTTTTTTGGGGTCCCCCATCGAAACAAAATTTCTTGAGATCCTTTCCAACTTCTCCAAGTCCTTGTGGCAGCAATCCAAGTGGATGATAGAGAAGTTGAGGAACATGTCAATCACCATTACCCACCCCACCACATTAATTTCCATAGGTTTCTAGTAACAAAGCTTGTTGCCACATTGGGCAAGAAACCAATCCCATCCCTAATACAATGAGATGGGAGAGCCCATTTGGATGATGAGTAGATAAGAGATTTGACTATAAGGATGCTCATGAGAACCACAAGTCTATAGAATTTGTAGAGGCCGTGGAACAAAAGTGTACAAAAAGGAGTTTTCAAATTTTTAGGAAGAGATCCTTTTGTGTGGATTCCTTCTTCTATGCACTCTATGCACACTAACATGGGTCTATTTGATAACCTTATCCCAAATCGTAGAAGGAAAGAAATGATCTCTCAAGGCATACCACAAGGCAAGTGAAATTTTGTGTTGTACATAGAGGAGTGAAGAGACTATAGGATCTACATGAAGCCATGGAGCTTTGCTATTCTCACTGAAGATTTCAAACGCTAAAAATATTGGATAATGATTAGACACAACAGTGTCCATGTTCGGGTGGAGGAAGGAAAGTACCAAGTTATAAATGCAGCATTGAGATGAATATACTCCTTCATTCAGGTAGATAAAACCCACATGGACGTTTGACCAAGGAAAAAAAAAAAAACTAAGATTCCTTAGCCGCAGCCAAATCGCGATGAAGTTTTAATTCATCCAAGTATCTTGTCTCCAACCCTTCTATAGCTTGACCCTTTTGTTTTCCCCAATCCCAGTTTTCCCGAAGGGCTGGAATCGAGTGTGCTCCCTATGGAAGCTGGAATAAAGTCAAAAGCTTCAAAAGCTTCATAAACATCAGTGAAGAATGGAAGTGGGCAGTCGGTATCAGACACAATGACTCTATCGGGTTTCCGATCCATGGCATTAAGAACATGGAATCGTGGAAAGTTCAAAGTGCCAAGAGGCTCTAGAACAAGGGCTTCAGAAAATGGAAACATTTTTGGAAACAATACACCAACCAATGGATCAACTTCGAGGATATTGACCCTAGCATCAACATTATCTATGAAGAATGGAATATTTTACAAAGCACACATCTTGCATGTGATCGCTCTAAAGGCCATCTTCTCATGGGAGAGGACTCACCATGCCTGCTAGGTCTGAGATGGCATAATGGTAATTGCCTAAAAAAATCCCCAATATCAAAGGCAACATTGATTATCAGGTCAACCTCAACAATAAATGGTGCATCTGGCACCCTCTCATAGAAAACAAAAACTCTTTCCTCTTATGGAAAATTCTCCATCGGGGAATTTCGAACAACATAAAGGCTAGCAAAATTTGTGGGGCATCTCCGTGGTGTAAGTGCTCTTGCTAATCCATTGAAGATGTTGCTCACATCTTCTTTTCTTGTCGCAACTCCAACAAGCTCTGGTAGATTGCCGAAAAGAAGACTAGACTTTAGAAGCATATCACCTAGAAACAAGCTCTACTAGGAGAAGTGATCGACTCCTCGATGACTCTCTGGAATGCCATCAGAGGGGAGGTCCTCTGGAGGATACAACAGGAAAGATGTTCTTATAACTTTGGTGACTCCCCCAAAGAGTGGTGAATTGAGAAATCATTCTTCCTCCTTGGGAAAAAAATCACCACTTGTAAGAAATCCCCCGCCCCCTTTACGCATAAAGTGCTCTTTCTTATCAACTACAAACTTAAACCCATGTGGGCCCCGCATGATGGTGATGAGAGGGTAATCAACCTTCTTTGTAATGCCATCTATGCTCTGTAAGATCTACCTGTGCTCTGTGGGATTTGGGGGGTCCAATGGGCACTAGTCCCCTTCACTTGTACTTTTCTTTTCCTCTTATTTAATACAAGTCCTTGAGAGTAGGCTAAGTTAGGATGACATCCAAGGGTAAGAAGTGCAAATACATGGAGCTATCACGCTTATATAGCTCATGATTCAAGCTCTATTTCGAGGTGATGGTAAATGGATTCGCCCCACCAAAATCGCCAACAATCCATCCATGTTGTCCTTCGAGGATCTCACAAAACAAGATGACCAAACCGTCTTGAAGCGAGTCAGAGTGCCACCACAACTCCTTGGTTGGTAAGTTTCAAGACAACAGTGAATATTAGATATACTCTGATGTCTTTTAAGAAGATTCCCATGTTCAATTTTAACCTCCTGAAGATAGATAAAATTTGGTTACCGATATGTCCCCAAAGCCAACTGTCAATAGTAGCCACTCTAGAGGGGTCTATAATTCGTAGAATGTTGAAAGAAATCACTATCACTTTTTACTATGTAGATCTTTGTAAATGAGGACCTTTTCCCTACGTTTTTGTTCTTTCCCTCTTCTTTTTCTTTGAAGCGGGTGTTGGAGTTTGAGGTCTAGGGAAGCATAAGAACACTCCAAAGAGGAAGAAGAACCTTGAAGCATAACACCTTTATGAATGTATTACCAAATGAATGTAGGAAGATAAGTCATCCATCATGGATATAGTTATATATACAAGCCAGGAGAGAAAACCTTATAAAGAGGGAAAGACGTGCCACATAAATCACTACAAGGAATACGGGTGCATAGTGACGGTTAAGGCGACACAATTTCGTCGCTATAAAATTGGAAAATGCATCGCAATGAGCGTCAAGCGTGGACCTTCGATTAAACGACGAGCCAAATGATGTTTTTTTCAACGTGTAGAGTGACCGGCATGCGACGCTCGCATCGAGCATTGCTAATGCGACGGTTTAAAAAAGTGTCACATAAGCGACGCTAAAAATGTCTCTTATGTGATGCCGATTCCAGTGGTTTTTACGACACGTTACCATTGTTTACACGACGGTCTGTTGAGAGAAAAAATTTAAAATGTTGGAGGCTCTTCGATGGGCATTTTCACGCATCTGATCGAAGAGCTCTCCAACGTTGACAATTGCGCTGCGCTTACGAGCTGAAACAAGTATATGCAGAATTGTTGTTTACCTAAGCTCTAACTTATTGTCTCTCTCTGCCTCTGTTTCTCTCTTTCTACGTCTTTCTCTCTTTGAATTCTCTCTCTCTCTCTCTCTCTCTCTCTCTCTCTCTTCTCTCTCTCTCTCTTTATTGTAGGTTATTCAAGAAGCTAACCAAGAAAAAAGTATGGCTAAGTATTGTAAGTACAATTTCTATTCTTTGTATATCATTTGAATTATGTTATTTTCATTAGGTAGCATGCTCACACTTATTGATATGCACATATACACTTATACATGATGAAGATGCACGTTCACACATATACACATGCACATACACATGCACATATATACACACAGATACATGTGCACATACACTTAGACATACACACACATACACATGCATATGCACAAACATTTCTACAACCACATAAAAAGACTTACATGCATGCATTATTGCATATATATATATATATATATATATATATATATATATATATATATATATATATATATGTACATACACATACACACATTAACATATACTTAAATACATGTATATGCACATCCACATGCATGCACATTCACATGCATGCCCATTGATGCAAATGGAAATGCATCCACATACACATGCATGTTTCATACATATACACATGCATATACATACATTTTACACATATATATGCACATACATACACACACATATACACATGTACACACAGGCACATACATACATATATACATATACATGCACATACACACATATACACATAGAGTTACACATATAGATGCACATACATATACACACACATACACACATATGAATGAATTATATAATTAAAGTACTAAAATACCCTTAATATAAACAATAATAACAATCAATAGAAGAAAACTCTTCATTACTTAATACCATACACACAATTCAAAACCTAACTCAAATGAAAAAATATAGATTATATATATATATATATATATATATATATATATATATATATATATATATATATATATATATCAATGTAAATACATATAATCCAATGTCATAATCAAGAATCTTAATCATCATCATCATGATCATCATCATCATCATTAGCAGCAGCATCATGATCATCTTGATCATCCTCATCCTCATCATCATGATCACCCTTTGACGATCGAGATCGTCCCTCCTGTGTCTGTCTCTCCACCTCATCCATATCTTCCTCTCCATAATACTCCTATATTACATATAACAAACATAATTAAGTAAAACAATTAAACCATTCATAAAAATAAAATAATTATATAAAATTTAATAATACTCACAAAGGCATCCGGATGATCTGGCATATACTCGTTCAAATGCCGATATCCAAAATTTGTAGCGTACTCGATCTCATGTTTCGTAGGATATCGACCATAATCCTTTCGTTGCATTGAAACAAATGAAAAAGATTAGTTTCTTGCATTTTAACTAAAATAAAAAATATACGCACAATAACACATGTGTATGTGTAAATATGTATATGTGAATCTTTTGTGTATGTAAATAATCAGATTATTAATATCAAATACCATTATTTATAGATTCTGATCAATCAGATGGAACTCCACCACCGTCTCGGCATCATGCAACGACTATATATTGTAAGTATATCAAACATTTAATTCTAAAAATATTTGATGGATACATAACTTAAATATTTTTTTGTTTCTTATAATAATCAGGTTCTGATCAATCAGAGGGTACTCCACCACCTCCTACCCATGCAACGACTTCACATGTGTCCTTCGATAAGAATTATGATGAATTTTACTATCAAGAGCATATTATATGTTGGTGTAACTCTTGTTATGGCATGTATCGAAGACCACGATTGGAATGTATTGAACATGATGCAGAGTATGGTACTTTTGAACATGCACCGTCACCTGGTCAACTTGATAATGCTTGGGTATGTATTTTTTATATAAATTAATGTCATTATTTTATTTAAAAACCATATACAAAACCAAATTACTATTGATATACAAGAATACTTGCTCGATGATGATGATGATGATAATTTTTCTCATAATGCTAATATACCTCATACACTTCATGGACTTGCTGTTCATCAATTACAAGTAGAGGTTTCTAGAAATCCTCTACCTCCTGGTTTAGAGACTGAAACGGTTGGAGATTATCCATTGCCAGCTCGTGATCGTTCTCTAGTACAAACATATGATAGAAGAAGATATGGAGGATGGAATAGAGGACCACTTCCTTTAGATGGAAAGGTTTTCAACTTTTGGGGTAATCACTATATGATTGCTCCATCCACTATTAATAATGTTGGTCGTGGTCTATTTATTGTAGAGGATTTGTATGTGCCTCCGAACTGTGAAGTCACTCTTATGTCATTTTGTGGTCCTATATATGGATGGGGAGATTGGCATTGACTTTCACATTATGTTCAAAGCATGAGTACTTATGCAATATGCTTGAAGGCAGCATCCCTTACTAATAGAAGGATTTTACATGCAAAAAATGAAACATTATATATTGATGGAAGACCTTACACACATGGAAATATAGCAGGTTTAATAAATAGTAGTCGAGGATTACATAATACTTCAAGGACTAATTCCACATTTGAGGAGCGTGAAAAGAGTCATGAATCACCATACATGAGTAGAGATGTATCAAGATACATAGTTGTCAATGCTATTACTACATTACATGCTAGTGATGAACTATTAGTGAATTATGGATGGCGTATACCTCCAAGAGCACCTTTTAGCTAGAAAGAATAAAAAATTTCTATCCATATTTAATAACTTATATATTTAATTTTATGTTTAAAGTTTACTTTTTATTCATTTATGGAATACGAATGAATTTTATTTATATGTGTAGATTCCAACGTATGATGTTGATGATATTCCTCCACACCATTCACAATTGCTAGTAAGACCTCATTTATTAGAAGCTTCTATGAGGAGGCTATGCAGAAGTGATCCTATGGAATATGCAAGGTTGAAAGATCTATATTCAAAAGAAGATAAAGTACAAGATTTGTGCGACAATGATGAAGAAGATGGCATGGCAGATTTTATTGAGGATTGGTATCAAAATGACAGTCAGAGCATTGATATTTCTAAAACTGAGAAATATCTTCGAGATGAATATCTAAAGCATGTATACGAAGGAAGTCATTTGACATGACTAAGTGCGAGCTTACTTATTCTCAATCTTCAAAATCGTTTTGGATGGAGTAATGTATTTGTTTTGACACTATTAAGGTATAATTTTCAATTTTATATATATATATATATATATATATATATATATATATATATATATATATATATATATATATATATATATATATATATATATACATACATGCATATATAAACATACACATAATATACATGCATATATACACACATACACATGTTATGAGAGTAAGGTCAAATTATACATACCTGTATCGAATGAAGATGTTTTGTCCATCTAGACTTTAGAATTGTCCACCCAACCTTTAGAATCTTCTTGACACATATGTTTCTCCTATTTTAGTCGACCTAATACCTGTGCCACTAACTCTTTTGAATACAAATATTAAGTATCAATTAACCATGCAGGTATTAAGACATATGTAAAATGGGAGGAGCAAATTTATCTTGAAGATTTTGAAGGATGGAAAAATAATTTTAAAGCATGGGCGGACAAAAAGTGTCCATTCAATGCAAGTTTTTATTCTTACTTTAGATAAGGTAAGAACAAGAACTTGCATTGAATGGACACTTTTTGTCAGCCCATCTTTTAAAACTATTAATGCATCTTTCAGAATATTCACGATAAATTTGATGCTCATATGCCTTAATACCTTCATAGGTAACTAATACTTAATATTTGTAAACAGCTTAGCAAGAGAGGTAATAGATTGACTATAAAATGGGAAGCTGCTAGACGATTCGAAGGTCTAGATATGAAAATCTGCAAACCACAATATACAAAAAAACAATTAGAAACATATACACATATACACGTTATGAGAGTAAGGTCAAATTATACATACCTATATCGAATGAAGATGTTTTGTCCATCTAGCCTTTAGAATTATCCACCCAACCTTTAGAATCTTCTTGATCCATATGTTTCTCCTATTTTGGTCAACCTAATATGTGTGCTGCTAACTCTTTTGCATACAAATAATAAGTATCAGTAAGCTATGTAGGTATTCAGTTGTCAGTAAAATGGGAGAACCAAATTTACCTTAAAGAATTTGAAGGATGGAAAAATAATTCTAAAGGATGGGCAGAAAAGAACTCTTCATTCAATGCAGGTTTTTATTCTTACTTTAGCTAAGGTAAGAAGAAGAACTTGCTTTCAATGAACACTTTTTTTCCACCCATCCTTTAAAACTATTAATGCATCTTTCAAAATATTTGCAAGATAGGTATTAGATTGACTATAAAATGGGAAACCGCCAGACGATTCAATGTTTAATACTTGTAAACAACTTAGCAAGACAGGTAATAGATTGACTATAAAATGGGAAACCGCCAGACGATTCAATGGTCTAGATATGAAAATCTGCAAACCATAATATACAAAAAACAATTAAAAACGAAATCAAATATACACAGCTACACATGCATACATACATATACATACATATACATACATACACATTCATACATACACATACATACATACACATGTATACACACATACATATACATATATGCTTACATATACACATACGTATATATACATACATATACACCTATACAACACATATACATACATATATACATATACACATACACATACACATATGTATACGCATGCACATGCATATACACATCCACATACACATACACATAAGCATACACATATATAAAATTATATGCATATATATGTATATTTATTTATTTACTTTCTTTAATATATCTTTTTTTAATGAACTTACATGTTATTATTTGAAAAGTTTTTACCAAGTCAGAATATTCTTCCTACCTTACATGATGAAATGAAGAAGATAATCAACAATCTTGGTATAGATTATCAATGTATACATGCATGTCCTAATGATTGTATTTTATATAGAGGTGAATATGCAGACTCTTTGACATGTCCCAAATATCAATCTCCTCGATATAAGGGCGAAGAAGGTAAAATCCCAAAAAAGGTATTGAGATATTTTCCATTGGCTTCATGGATTAGACATATGTTCCAAAGCCCCGAATTATCAAAGCTTTTGACATGGGGACATGATCATAAAAGTACTAAGGGAATAATCAGAATTCCTCATGATAGTGTTGCTTTCTAGCATATTGATTCTACATGGCCTGAATTTGCACAAAATCCATAGAATCTAAAGTTAGGAGTTAAGGCTTATTCAAGAAATTTGGGAATTATTCAAGTCCCATTTATACTAATAACTATGTTAACTTCTTAAATTTGAGGCCAACATGCATACCCCATTTATAATACAATTATCCATAATATTAAAGTTTCAATGTAATATACTTTAATCAAGAGATAATAATATGTTGTAGTGTGTGAATGAGTCAAAACATAAAACATTGGGATGCAAAGAATTGTCTCAAAATCTTGTGTAATTCCCATTTTTCTTGAATAGGCCTTAGTTGCATTAGATGGGGTTAATCCATTCTCCATGAAATCTAGTAAATGGTCAACATGGCCAGTGGTAGTCATAAACTACAATCTTCCGCCAGTGGTATGTGTCCATGTGTGTGTATGTGTCTATGTGTGTATGTGTATGTATGTAAGCATATATCTATGCATATGCATCTGCATTATGTATGCATATGTATGCATGTGTGTGTGTATGTATGTGTATATGTTTGTATGTATGTGCATGCATGTAAGTATGTATGTATGCATATGTGTGTGTATATGTGTGTATTTCTGTGTATGCATGTAAGTATGTATGTATGCATATGTATGTATGCATATGCATATGCATATGCATTATGTATGCAGTCTCTCTCTACGTGTGTGTGTGTCTATGTGTGTATATGTATCTGTGTGTATGTGTGTATATGCATGTAAGCATGTATGTATGCATATGTATGCATTGTGTGTATGTGTGTGTATGTCTCTGTACCTGTGTATGTGTGTATGCATATGTATGCATGTGTGTGTATGCATGTAATTATGTATGTATGCATATGCATATGCATTATGTGTGTGTGTCTATATGTGTACGTGTGTGTGTATGTGTGTGTGTGTCTATGTGTGTATGTGTGTGTATGTGTGTGTATGCATGTGTATGTGTGTGTAAACCTGTGTGTATATGTGTGTGTATGTGTCTATGTGTATGTATGTGTCTATGTGTGTGTATGTGTATGCATGTGCATTATTTATGCATATGTGTGTGTATGTGTGTGTATGTGTCTATGTGTTTGTATGTGTATGAATGTATCTATGCATATGCATGTGCATTATGTATGCATATGTGTGTGTGTATGCATGTAAGTATGTATGTATGCATATGTATATGCATTATGTATGCATATGTATATGCATTATGTATGCATATGTATATGCATTATGTATGCATATGTATGCATGTATGTGTGTATGTCTGTATATGTGTGTGTACGCATATATGTGTGTGTATGTGTGTGTATGTGTGTGTGTGTCTATGTGTGTATGTGTATGTGTGTATGTGTGTGTGTATGCATGTAAGCATGTATGTACACATATGCATGTGCATTATGTATGCATATGCATGTATGTGTGTATGTGTGTGTATCTATATATATGTGTCTGTATGCATGTGTATGTGTGTGTGTTAATGTGTGTGGATGTGTGTGTGTGTGTGTAAGTGTGTTTGTCTATGTGTGTGTGTATATTTGTGTGTATGTGTATGTGTGTGTGTGTCTATGTGTGTATGTGTGTGTGTCTATGTGTGTATACACTTGTGTATCTATATATATGTGTCGCTGTGCATGTGTCTGTGTGTGTGTAAATGTGTATGGATGTGTGTGTGTAAGTGTGTATGTGTCTATGAGTGTGTATGTGTTTATGTGTGTGTATGTGTCTATGTGCGTATGTGTATGCATGTATGTATGCATATGCATGTGCATTATGTATGCATATGTGTGTGTATGCATTATGTGTATGTATGCATGTGCATTATGTATGCATATGTGTGTTTATGCATGTAAGTATGTATGTATGCATATGCATATGCATTATGTATGCATATGCATATGCATTATGTATGCATATGTATGCATGTATGTGTATGTGTGTGTATGTCTCTCTATGTGTGTGTATGCGTATATTTGTGTGTATGTGTGTGTGTATGTGTGTGTATATGTGTGTGCATGTATGTGTGTGTGTATGTGTGTATGCATGTGTATGTGTGTGTATGCATCATTGTGTGTATGTGTCTATGTGTCTATGTGTCTATGTGTGTATGTGTGTGTATATGTGTGCGTATGTGTGTGTGTGTCTATGTGTATGTGTGTGTGTCTATGAGTGTGTATGTGTTTATGTGTGTGTATGTGTCTATGTGTGTGTATGTGTCTATGTGTGTATGTGTATGCATGTATGTATGCATATGTGTGTGTATGTGTGTGTATGCATTATGTATGCATATGTGTGTGTATGCATTATGTATGTGTATGTATGCATGTGCATTATGTATGCATATGTGTGTGTATGCATGTAACTATGTATGCATGCATATGCATATGCATTATGTATGCATATGTATGCATGTATGTGTATTTCTCTCTATGTGTGTGTATGTGTGTGTATGTGTGTGTGTATGTGTGTATGCATGTATATGTGTGTGTATGCATCATTATGTGTGTACGTGTCTATGTGTATATGTCTGTGTGTACATGTGTGTATGTGTGTGTGTGTGTCTATGTGTATGTGTGTGTCTACAAGTGTGTATGTGTTTATGTGTGTGTATGTGTCTATGTGTGTGTATGTGTCTATGTCTGTATGTGTATGCATGTATGTATGCATATGTGTGTGTATGCATTATCTATGCATATGTGTGTGTATGCATTATGTATGTGTATGTATGCATGTGCATTATGTATGCATTATTTATGCATATGTGTGTGTATGCATATGTGTGTGTGTGCATGTATGTGTGTGTGTATGGATGTATATGTGTGTGTATGCATCATTATGTGTGTATATGTGTATATATATGTGTGTGTATATGTGTGTGTATGTGTGTGTGTCTATGTGCATGTGTGTGTGTCTATGTGTGTATATGTGTGTGTGTATGCATATGTATATGTGTGTATGTGTGTGTGTGCGTGCATACTTGGCTTCAACAAGTGTGCTCTTGCTCTCTCTCTCTCTCTCTCTCTCTCTCTCTTTCTCTCTCTCTCTCTTTATCTCTCTCTCTCTCTCTATCTCTCTCTTTGGCTCTCTCACTTGTGCGTCCAAATCCAGACACAAATGTGGCAGGAGAAATCAAATTCTTTTTTAACATTCCAGAATGTTGCTTATGCGATGCTCTGGAACACAGGATGTTGCTTATGCGATGCTAAATCATCGCAGCCAGTTTGCCAATGTCGCAAATTGCATTGCTACTTAGCGCCGCTATTTGCGACACATATTTTTAGCATCGCTTATGCGACGACCACTCGTAAAAAAAAAACCAAAAAGAGGACCGTAGCTTATGCGATGCTAGTGTCGCATAAGTGATGAACCCCTTTTTTTTCATTTTGGGGGCATCGCTACACCCCCCTATTTCTTGTAGTGAATCCTAAGTTTTTTTAGACACATCACTAACAAAACATACCAAAAAATCGCCCCTAGGAGGGATGCGATGAATAATGAGTTGGCACTCATGTATAAGGAGGTGCCAAACTATGTGGAAAGAGATCAATCCAAAAAAGGATTTAAGCCCAAAGCTTTGTGAAAAGCTTCAAACTTCTTCCTCATAGAGCCTTTGTGAAATAATTTGTAACATTATCTCCAATCTGTTTGGAATGTACGCAATAGAGCCTCATTTCTTGCTTGGCATAAAGTTGCTAGTGTATCTCAAGAATCCTTTGCTGATTTTGAAGAGGGAATGTGAGGGCTAATGGCACATTTGACAAACAAAGCTATGAATTCATGTGCCTCAACATCTCATCCATCCCAACAAAGCTTTTGTGTAGCAAGTGGAGCACCAACCATAGCATGAACAACAATTTGAAGATCATCATCTTCAACACCATTTGTGTCAACTTCAATAACTATATTTGAGGGTGTAGTAGGACATTTGTCAACACCCTTCTCAATATTCAAGAACCTTTCTGCAACTAATACATAACACATCATGTATGAACCATATGGGCAATTGGTACCATCCAAGTTTTCTTTAACACCCAACATACAAAACACATCATTGCTTTCAGATATGGCTAATGTTTAATAACATGATGCAAATTAATTAATATATCTCAAAATGTTTAACAAAAGCAACATTTTAAGCTTTGCTAAGACCGTAGAAAAATTTGAGGTGCTTCTACTGGTAAAAATTTGAGGTGCTTCTAAGACCGAATCTTTTATATATGATTGGCACAAAAGGATAAAATTGCTTGAATAGTCGATGTAGCCCTAGAGGAGGTGAGGACCTGGAGCTCTGATACAAATTGTTGGACTTTGAGGTCTGAGGAAGCACATGTACAACTCAAGGAATAAGGAGAAGCTTGGATCACAACACAATATGGAATATTTTTACCAAGTAAATATATAAAGATAAGCCACAAATTAGGGTGATATGAATATATACAAGTAGAAAATGACCTCTTAAAGAGGTAAAAAAGTGCCCTAGTGATCCTAACTTTATTCGTTGCACATCACTATCGAGATATATCAGTAATTTGACCTCTTCAAGCAAAGGTTGTGAGTCCAATCTTTGAGGGCCGTTGGACATGACTAGCCTAATGTGAGTATATCCTCGTAATTCCTTCTATAAGCCCTTTTCTTGTGATGCTTCAAAATTCTAACCCCTGCTTTGTGGCATAAGAGGGTTCCCGTTGGTAGCATGCCGTTCACTTCAAAATGTTTTCTCAATACGTTCAAACCCGGGGTGATCAGGCTTCAATCAAACTTCCTTTAAGAAAAAGTAGAAGGTTCGTAACTAGAGACCCATATACATCCTGTTGAGACGATAAAAAAAAGTTCTAAAATTCTTAACTAACATAATTATAGGTTTGATGAGACGCCTATACATAAAGATAAAAGCGGATTATCATGAGGAGATTAATTTTGGGAGGGGATGGAGTATTGAATCTAAGCATAAATTAGTTTTCTCAAACGTGGTCATGAAAAGCTTATCATAAGATTAGAATGACGTGACAGTCTTTAATCATCCGTTGACATCGGATATTGTAGAAGGTTCATCACGATCTTATGTACATTGATCCAAAACTAAAACTTTAAGAAACAAATCATTTGTAAGCTCCTTAATAGTTTGCATTCTAATAGACAAGAGTATTCTGTTGCATCTCCCCTCTTGGCCATCCTTCTCAATGTGTCAAAGTGTCAAATGATTTCATCAAAGTTGTTTCACCATTGGAATTGATGAACTGCAAGTCCATGACGTGTATGAGGTATATTAACATTATTAGTAGGAGAATCATCATCATCATCATCAAGCAAATATTCTTGTACATTAAGTATAATTTTATTTTGTATATTATTTTCAATTAAAATAATTACATTAAATTATAGGAATAATACATACACAAGCTCTATCACATTGATCAGGTGGTATTGCACTCTCAAAACTACCATACCTACCTCATTTTCAATACATTCCAATCATGCTCTTCAATATGTGCCATAGCAAAAGCTACACCAACATATAATATATTGCTGATAGTAAAAATCATCATAATTCCTATTGGAGGACACATGTGAATATGTCATTGCATGGATTGGAGGTGGTGGAGTACCCTTTGATTGATTAGAATCTGATTATAGTATAACAATAAAAAACATATATCACTCATGTATATATCTATCAAATATTAGAATTAAAAGTTTAATGTACTTACAATAAGTAGTCCTTGCACGATTACGAGATAGTGGTGGAGTTTCCTCTAATTGATCACAATCTCATTATGTAGCAAATAAAGGTACTAAATATTAATAATCTGATTATTTACATACATACACATTCACATATACACATACACATATATTCGCATATACGCAAATACATATGCAGGTATGTATGTATGTGTAAGTATATGCAACTATATATGTGTATGCACGTATGTGTGTGTATGTATGTATGTGTAAGTGTATGTATGTATGTGTAAGTGAATGTATATGTGTATGTTTATGCATGTATGTGTGTATATGTATGTGTTTGGGTATGTATTTACTATGCATGTGTATGTGTATGCATGTTTGTGTGTGTGTATGTGTGTCTATGTGTGTGCTTGGGTATTTAAGTGTATGCAAATGTGTATGTGTATGCATGTATGTGTGTGCGTATGTATGTATATGTGAGTGTATGTATGTATGTGTAAGTGTATGTACATATGTGTGTGTATGCATGTATGTGTGTGGGTATGTATTTACTATGTATGCGTAATTATGTATATGTATGTGTATGCATGTATGTGTGTATGCGTATGTGTGAGGATATATGTATGTGTAAGTGTATGCATGTGTGTATGTGTATGCATGTATGTGTGTGTATGTGTATGTTTAGGTATGTATGTATGTGTAAGTGTATGCGTATGTATATGTGTATGCATGTATGTGTGTGTATACATGTATAGAGTTTGGGGCTTACTATCGTGGAAATATACAACACACCTCCAAAGGATAGGTTTCGAGAACAGGGATTATGACTATGATACTGCAATCATAACATGGGTTCTTGTTTCTTATAGTATTATCACACACTTTAAAGATTTTTAGGTATAGTCAAGACACTGAGAGAATTAGATTGCTATGTATCAATTTCAGACTTCAATATCCGAGCAGAATCCATAAATAACATTGTAATGAGCTACAGGAACATACATTCCATAATAACATTGCACATAGAACTATGTTTTAACCTTGAGACTTACTACAACATTACCTCTGCTACCACATTCTTTTATAGTCTCATTAAGATAGAGGCTCATCTTTTCGATTCTAGACTAATTGCTCCACACTAATAGATTATTTGGCACCACTCTCCTTCTCATCATCTCTATTACTTCATATTGTTGCATACTTCGGGATACAAGGCATCAAAATTTTGGACATAACGTTTCAGATCTTTGAGAATTATTATAACATATGGATTACAAAGTTATGTGAGTCCATTCGAATAGCTAAGACTAGCACACATGATGGATCCGAACCCACTAAGTTACAAAATTGTTTACATATCATCATTATCATTATTTTGTAAGTAAGGATTCATAATCCTATCTATATCGCATCTAAGCTTTTTAAACATTTCCTCTAAATTTTACTCACCTACACACACATGAATCTTTGCTTCAAAAAATTCTTTTGTATCAAGCAGCCCTTGGCTTGAACCTCCGGTAACTAGCCATTAATGCTCTAATTTCAGAATTCTATTTTGCAGTCTATCTAGCATATGGTCAAAATCTAAAGTAATATGTCATAATTTTTTGATACAAATTTTGGTTATTTGCTTCGATTCTTCTAAATTTTTCTTAGGCTTCAATTCAATTTTTTTGTAAAATTCATTAACTCTAAATTTTTGCATCTTTACCTTCTAGAACAGTATTAGCATTTTCACACTTCTTCTTCGATTGCCCACTTGATTCTCTAAATCCTCGATTCAAGCTAGTTGAGCCTTGAATTAACCGTACCTTATGTGCAAAGTGTGGAGTTTAACTTCTAATTCCCCATACTCTGAATTCCACACTGCCATCTTTTCTTTCGCATCAGCTACCGCTGCTTCCTTCGTAGAAGTTTCTTCTGACTGAATATTAATCTTTTTCTTGAGTTTGAAAGCTTCATTTTCCTCTTTCTGGAGCTTGGTAGTCAATTATTTATTACTCTTCTTTAATTTCTTGTGTGCTCTATTTCTGTGTTCATCTTCTGCTTGCATCTGCTCAAAATCTCTTAGACTTTTTTTAGATCCGACTTTAAGCCTAGTAATTTTTGTGAATGCATCATTTAACTCTTCCAGTTCTTCTTCATGAACAACACTTTCCCTTCCTACATTCCCCATCCGAAGCTCATCAACCTTCACCCAAAGATGGCTGATCTTTGCATTCATATCTTCTATCTCCACCAACCATGCTTCCTTTTGTTGAATTAAAGCATTACATTGTTTTTGCAATTCTTCCATACAAACAACACTCCAATGGATTCCTCTAGCTCAATCACCAAGATACTCTGGTCCGCCTAGTTCATTAGGAAACATCCATGGGGATATATGATCACTCCATCTTTACCGAGCTAACTTCATTCGGCCATCTGATTTCTTTGATTTATCCTGAAGCTTACAAGAACTGAAAGTTGGAAGTGATGGACTTTTTGGGCCTTCTCCGCATTATGGTCTACCTACTCTCTTTGTTTTTGGAGTTTTTTTCGCTACCGCTTCACCGTCTACCTTTTGGTTATTTTCTTCTTCTAGTCTCTTCCTTTATACCTCTTCTTTTTTCTCTTCCTTGCTACCTCTTCTTCTATTCTCTTCCTTGCTACTTCTTCCTCTTCTACCATCTTCTAGTCCTCTTCTTATTTTTGTAATCTTTCTTCCTCCATTTTCTAGTATTTTTCTTCTACTTGTACGAAGACATCATGAACTTGATACATTGTGACATTCAGACATGACTTTTTACGAATAATCTAATTGTTTGGAACAATTTTTTAATCTATTATGGAAAACTTTTGAATCGATTATGGAACAATTTTTTTATCTATTATGCAACAAGCTTTTAATCTATTATGGGAGACATCGATTATTCAAACATTGTCCAATATCTTTGATTCAATGTTCAACCACTTCGCACTGTTCTTCACAACTTGGATTTGAGTTAAACTTTCCTCTAAAGTGTTTAATTCAATCGTTCTTGATGTGACAAAAAGTAAGTATATTCAGAATCGGAGTGTGATACAAAGCATGAGGTACGACATTGAATTCTCCTTTCTTATACCTAAGCCCATCTACCTTTTTTGCATCTTATATTGGTTTGATTATCAAGCTGCCACTTACACTTCTCTTCATGGAAGAGAATATTTGAGATACATATAAGTAATGGTGCTATTTCTTAAGAGCATGAATAATGGAAAAAAATTTTCGCTCATGAATATAGTAGTTTTTTTAAGTTACATTCAACTTTTTAATTTGAAGCAAGATTTCTAGATCATTTTGAGTCGATAGAGTTCAAATGTAAAAGATCTTGCATTCGATTCAAGTATAGACCGTTTATTGGGATTGGGATGTACTATCTATAGAGCTAGGGCCATTCCAAAAACTCATTTAGGCTGTTCCATACTTTGAGCTTGTTCCTTAACCCCACTCATGGATTTTTACTTTTCATTTAACACATCACTTAAAGGTACCAAAAACTTTGTATATTTATAAATAAACCTATAATAATCCAATTATTCCCTAAAATAAATAAAAAATGATAACACCCAAGGAACACCTCGAATCCTACAAAGCAAGGCTCAGATACCTAACAAATATGAGGACATATAGCCAGACTTAATTTAAAATTATACTGAAAGGCAAGGAGAACACCGATTGAACCCCCTCGAATCCTAGAAAGTAGGGCTTAAATACCCAACAAATTTGAGGATATAGAGACCAAAGGCTTGATGAGGTGGACACTTAGAAGGGATGGCCTTAAAGGTATGGAATGATATTTGGTTTTGAAATGCATAGCACAAAGGCCGAACGGTCCTTTGAAGAGGTTCTTTTAAACATCTCACCACCATGTGATGATGGGTGCCCTACCACAACCTATAGGGACTCAACACTCACCCCCAACCTTAAGAGGCAAAGGAACCCCTTCTTTGACTAGGGATGAGGCCAATCCTTTAGGAATTAAGCCTTTTTAAGATCAAATTCAATATGTATTTCATATATTATATATCCAAGATACTATCTGTGTGGTAAATAATCACGCTTTGATTCTTTACCATATAATGTATAAGCATGTATTAATTCAAATACTTTTTGACGATAGGTGAGGTGTTGTTCATTCGTTTGACTATGTACTAGGATAAAAGTTTAAAAATCAACTACGAATTCTCCAAGGTATGTATGGAAGACTGTATTCATCAAATTCACGAGTCCCACAAGGCACGCTTGTTAAGCCAAAAGCTACAACTAAGAACAGAAACTGCCCATACCTCACATCAGATGTTTTCTTTAAGGCATCTTAAGATTTGACTCTTATCAAGTGATATCCTTGATGAAAATCTAAATTTGAAAAGATATGAGCTCCTCTCCATTGATAAAAAAATTACTTACCTTTTAATAGTCTATGCACAAGCACATTGAATAGGTTTAGTCCAACCTTTAATTTATCAAGGAACTCTTTTATATGGCTTTCAACGTGTCTGTTTTCGGATAGGGCGAGTTTGTATTGGGGTAAACATATAGCCTGTCCCTTGGAAGTAAAATGATGTTATGGTCAACATTTCGCTAGGAGGTGCTTAGCCATGAGGGAGTTACTGAGGGAATCACTGAAGTTTAAGTGAAACAGTCAAAACTTATTCAAAACATTCAAAACATTCAATGAAGTTTAAGTGAAACTTGATCTGCATTGAATTGATAGTTGACAGCATGTAGAAGCATAGAATATGTTCTCTCTTGTTCATTTAGAAGTTTCTCAACTTCCAAGTCTGAAATCAGAGTACTAGGGAAATGACCTCTAATCGTCTTGGATTCAAAGATATTATCATGATAACTATGAGAAACTGAAAGACCTATGCTCCAAAGCGTTTCTCTTCCCGAGACTACGTTAGTATATTCCATGTTCATGACCGGAAGGTCGAAAGTACCTTTAAAACCTTGAATTTCCATTTGGAGATTGGAAAGCAGAGAATCCCAAAATTGTTTGTCTTATCCTCGACGCATAGACACGACATACTAAAGTAAGAGTATTATTCTTGTGCGAGAATATACATCCACACTTATGATAAAATGTTAGGAGCGTATCACGGGCCATCATTAGTCCTGTTTTAACGTTAGCCAAAACATTTTATGATTATGTATGAATCCATTGAGTTTCATATAAAACACATGTCTCCAAGCTTTTTTTTTTTAGTTTTAATTTAATCAAGGGCTTAAATTGAAACAGAAAAGGCTGAAAGCGCATTTTCTGAATCATTCAGAATCTACTTGTGATCCATACTTGATTATGTAGGTGAGATATTCCCTGCGTGGCTTTGCTTGAAAAGTCTTTAAAGCATTTCAGATTCTGTAAACATGAAAATCATGCTTCGGGTTATACATCCCAATATTTAGATACAGAATCTAATAGGAAAATACACATTCAAACCATTTTGAAAAAATATAAAATGCGGTATCAGAAGGCTTCCTTCGCTTTCTGACTTTAAGACATTAAATTTAAAAATTTCTTTGGCCTCGGTTTGAATAAGCTTAAATAAAAGTTGTTCAAGTGAGGGGGCGTCAACGTTCACATGAAATCGACGAATCGACAGATTATTTTTCAATAAGATTATTGTTACCATAATCTTTGGTAAGCTGGTTTTAAATAGTAATGCGTTGGTTTATAATTCGATTCCAATTACATAGTCGTTCTCGTAAGTTTCTACACCCTGTGTTTGTATTCCTTTTATACCACTTTAATTGCTGTTTTCGCTTTGAATGTCGTTTGGGCATATCTAATTGAACATTTTACAGCCTCCTTGATAGATTTATATATCATTACAATGTTTCTAACACTTAATTCCATTCGTATTTCCGATCAAACAAATCCATATAACCTTATAGTGACGCTACCTTGATTCTTCGTCCTTCCTCATACTTCTTTGCTTCAATAATCCACGCATCATTTGGGACTCGAACACGGCAAGAACATAAGCGAAGTGCAGAAGTATTGTTTTTTTGAAATATAAAGAAAGTTTGGCCTTAGCCTACTCGCCCGAACTTGTATTAAATAAAAGGAAAAGAAAAGTACAACTTAAGGCGACTAATGCCCACAGGACTCCCCAAGTCCCACAGAGCAAAGGTAGATCTTACAGAGTTAAGATTGCATTACAAAGAAGTTTAATCACCCTCTCATCACCCTCATCTCGGGGCCCACTCGGGTTTAAACTTGTTGTTTATCACAAAGAGCACTTTATGATGCCTAAAGGGGGGGGGGGGGGGGGGGGGGGGGGGAGGGGGGGATTTCTTACAATTGCCGATTCTTTCACTGAGGAGGAACAATGATTTCTCAATCCAACACTCTCTGGGGGAGTCCCCAAAATTATAAGCACATCTTTCCTTCCAGATCTTCTAGAGGACCTCCCCTTTGATGGCATTTCAGAGAGTCACCGAGCGCCGAGCAGCTGATCGCTTCTCCCAACAGAGCTTGTTTCCAGCTAATATGCTTCTGAAGTCTAATTTTCTTTCCGACAATCTGTCAGAGCCTCTTGGAGTTGGGAGAAGTAAAGATGATGTAAACAACATCTTCGATGAGGGGCAACAATGCTTGCATCAGGGAGATGCCCCACAAATTTTTCAAGCCTTTAGGTTGGTCCAGATTCCTCAATGAAAAATTTGCCATAAGAGGACAGACTTTTTGATTTCTATGAGAGGGTTCGAGATAGCCATGAACTTCATATCCCACTGGATCTACCTCCACGATAGGCACCACTTTTTGTTGAGGTTCACCTGATAATCAATACTTCCTTCGATATTTGAGATTTTTGTTAGGCAATTACCATTGTGCCATCTGAGACCCAACGAGCACGGGGAGTCATGACCCATGAGAAGATGGACCTTAGAATGGTCCCAAGTAGGAATTCTCCTTTGTAAAATATTCCATTCTTCATAGGCAATGCTGATGCTAGGTTCAATATCCTCCAAGTTCATCCATTGGTTGGTGTCTTGTTTCTAGCAATGTTTCCATTTTTTGAAGCCCTTGTTCCAAAGCCTATTGGCACTTTGAATGTTCCAAGATTCCATGTTCGTGATGCCATGGATTGAAAATGAGATAGAGTCATTTTGTGTGATACTGGCTGCCCACTTCCAATCTTCACTGATTCTTATGAAGCTTTTGACTTTATTCCAACTCTTCCAAAGGGAGCACACTAGATTCGAGCCTTTGTAGAAAATCGGGATGAGGAAAACAAAAGGGTCAGAATGTCAAGATTCTTCCAATTTGGGAATCCCAAAAAAGTCAATGCATCTTTGAGTGGTTGAGTTTGGTTTGAGAGGCTTTGCAGAAAGTATCCAAAAATCTCCAAAATGTGTCGAGGCTGGTAGAGTTGTTGTGGAAAAACGCATTCATATCATCGGCAAAAAGTCTCATGGTGATGTGGCCATGGTTATGCGACAACATGAGGCCTTTGATATTATGAACTTCCACCTGTTGTTCCACCAGCTGGCTTAGCCCTTTTGTGGTGATGGCAAAGAGAAAGGGACCTAATAGGCACCCTTGTCTAATTGATCATTTTAGTTTGATCGCCTTCGAAAGTTGGCCATTAACATTAATTTGAGTCAATAGGTTTCCCAATAGGGTCGATATCATCCTGGTGAATTTCTGGCTACAATCGAGATCTTTTCGTGATTGCAAAATATAGTCCCATTCCAACCTATCGTAAGCTTTGTCAAAGTTGATCTTGAGGAAAACCACATCTTCTCTTGAGTCATCCGCAAAGTTGAGACCTTCCCAAATGTCAATAATGGCTTCCAAAATTGACCTACCTTTGATGAAACCTTTTTGATCCTCACTTAACCAAGCTCTCAAATGGCCAAAAATTGAGTTGGCTATGACTTTAGTAATGATCTTATATCCCATTTGAAGCATCATAATCTGATTCCATTTCTCAATTTTGTTCTTTTCCCCTTTTTTATGCATCAACTTGATGATGCCATTGTGAGACAAGTTAGGGGATATTTGAAGCATCATAATCTGATTCCATTTCTCAATTTTGTTCTTTTCCCCTTTTTTATGCATCAACTTGATGATGCCATTGTGAGACAAGTCAGAAGCACATCAAAATTGAGTGCCTCTTGCTAAACCAAACAAGGAGGGGTGGCAATCACCAACTTGAAGGACTTAAAAAACGCATTAGTGAACCCGTGTGGACCTAGTCTTTTCCCATTGGGAAGGGCATCAATGACTTCAATGATTTCTTCTTTCGAGATAAGGGCATCAAGCAGGGATCAAAGGTTGTGTGGCATCCTATACAAGGATACCCTAGAGATGGCCGCCATGCAGTCCCTGTTGATATATTAAGGTAGTGATGTGTGTGAACACACTAGGACCACCGGGGCACTTTTTTCCCTCTTTAGGAAGTTTTTTTCCTCCGGCTTATATATACGCCTATTGCCCTAATGGGCTACTTATCTTTCTACATTCTCTAGTAATACATTCAGTACTGTGTGTTGTGCTCCAAGCTTCTTCTTCTTCTTCCTTGTGTTGCTCGCGTGCTTCCGCAGATGTCTAACTCCAACAATTGGTATCAGAGCAGGTCGTCGCTTCATCTCGGGCGCCATCGACACTCCTCCGATTGCAGTCTCAGATTCGCACAAAATTTGGTGAGCATACTCAGGGTGTTTCAGAGATCAAAGCAGCTTCGCTATGTGGTGCCGAAATCATGATCTCAGCTTGTTTCGACCTCCGAATGCACTATCGCAGCGCTTGTGGAGGCTATTTCATCTTTTTGTGCCAAAGGTATATACGAGATTCTGTTCGCCCGTATATGCGTCTCGAAGTTTGCTACAGGTCTAGCAGAGTTCATCGAGGCAGTTATGTTCAACTTTTTGAGATATAGTCAATTTTTTGCATCAAGGTATTTTAGTCACCAGCCATGGCTGAATGCAGTGATGTATTCCGTATGTTGGCTGTTGAGGATAAGTTGGATGGTACCAACTACCCATATGGGCTTATATGATGCGACATGTATTGGTTGCAAAAGGATTGTGGAACATTGTGCAGGGTGTTGAAAGATGTCTTGTTACACCTCTGACTACACGTACTACAAATACAGGTGCTGGAGCTCATGAAGACGGTGTCGAAGATGATATTCCGCAGATTCCTGTTCGTGTTGTTGTTTCTGTTGCACCTATTGCAGAGCAGATTCGTTGGGATGGCAGTGATGCCCAGGCACATGCATTGATAGCTTTGTCTATCAAATGTGCCATTATTCCTCACATTCGCTCTTGTAGAATAGCTAAGGATGCTTGGGATACACTTACCACATTATACCAAGCTAGGAATGAGGCTCGTGTTGCTTACCTCCGAAAACAGTTGGAGAGTGAGCACATGAATGAAGGTGATTCTATGGATAGTTTCCTAACAAAGATCAAAGACTTGAAGGAACAGTTGATTTCTGTTGATGAGGTTATACCAGATAGCTGACTTGTGCAGGCCGTTCTGAATGGTCTTCCTGATTCATATCAGAGTTTTGCTTCTACTCTTCTGTTAATGATGAAAGGCAATCCAAATGCCTTGTCATTTGAGGGGTTAGTCTTTGTTCTGTTGCAGGAAGATCAGTCCAGGAAAAACAGGTCCATTATGCGAGTTGAAGATCAAGCTTTCCTGGCTAGTCAAAAGGGCAAAGGAAAATGGAGCTCTTCAACTAGTAAGCAGAAATCTGCTAATTCTGCATATTCGAAGGAGATAAAGATGAGAAGAAATCAGAAAAGCATAAATTGTTTTGTAAGTATTGTAAAGGGAATGATCATATCATAAAGAACTGTCCAAAACTGGCTGCAAAAGAGGCAAAGAAAAAGGAGGCTAGAATGGTTGTTGCAGAAGCCTCTACACCGAAAACAGAGTCTGCTAATCTTGTGCAGGAAGAAGAATGGGCGTTTACTACTGTTTGCAGTTTTGACCCATTCTCATGAGCAGTGCATGTTTGTAGTAGACTCAGATGTTTGGTACTTTGACAGTGGGGCGACCAAACATATTACCTCGCAGCACAGTGTCTTCTCTTCACTCGAGCCTGCCCCTACAGGGAATACTGTCACATGCGCCAAGAACCCCTCATATCTTGTTATGGGAGTTGGTAAGATCATTCTGACAACTGCTGATGGTAGTTCTTTCACCTTTTCAGATGCTCTATTTGTGCCAAGGATCAAGAAGAATCTGTTATCAGTTTCTGCATTAGCCAAGATTGGCTTGGTTGTGAAATTTGTTGATGACAGATGTACAGTTCATGATCTGTCAAATGGCGATGTTATTATTGCTTCTGGCATTTTATTTTGTGGGTTGTATAAGCTCATAGACTATGAAAGATCTGTGAATGATTTGGCATGTGTAGTACATGATTCTCAGGCTATGTTAGATGCAAAGCTTTGGCATGCACGCTTTGGTCATCTGAATTTTGCTAGTTTGCTACACCTGCAAAAATCTGATATGGTGTCTTCTTTGCCCAAGCTTGAACCACCTGGAAAACATGTATGTGAAGGCTCTATTTTGGGCAAAATGCAGTGTTCCTCCTTTCCAAAAGATGGTTCAATTCGGGCTACACAGAAATTGTAGCTTGTACATAGTGATGTCTGTGGTCCTAGGCAAACACCCTCTTTTGGAAATTACCTTTACTTCGTGACTTTCATTGATGATTTTTCCAGGCATGCATGGGTATATCCACTCAAAGCAAAGTCCGAAGTGTTCATGTGCTTTAAAAAGTTTTTGGTTTTGGCTGAAAATTTGTCAGCATGTAAAATGGGCACCCTCCCTTCTGATCGAGGCGGGGAATATATGTCTTCTGATTTTAATGCATTTGTGGCTGAAGGTGGGATAAAACACCAGTGTATAGTGCCGTATAGACCTCAACAGAATGGAGTTGCTGAACAAAAGAACAGGTATAGTCACTCATGGAGATGGCGAGGTGCATGGTCAAGAGTCAGGCTTTACCACATAGTTTCTGGCTTGAGGGTGTCATCTGTGCAGCATATGTACTGAACAGGTGTCCCACTAAAGCGCTACAATCTATCACTCCATATGAGGCTTGGCATGACCGCAAGCCATCTGTTGCTCATCTGTGTGTTTTTGGTTGTTTGCATATGCACTAGTGCCTGAACAACATCACAGAAAATTGAATGATAAGGCAGTAAAATGTATTTTTGTTGGGTACAGTTATTAAAGTAAAGGTTATCGTCTATATCATCCATAGACTAAACGCATTCTGGTTAGCTGTGATGTTGTCTTTGTGGAAGATGCTATTCAACCATTGCTTTCATGTATGAATGAGACATCTGTTAGCTCCAAAGACATGTATGATACTTTGATGCCTCTTTTTACAAGTGGACACTCTAGTACTGGTCCTAATGAGGCAACCTCTCAACCTTTGCAAGTTTCATATGATGATGCAGATCATTTCATTTCTAATGCAGAGTTACATGATGCACTTGTTGATGAGAGAGTTGAGCAGGCAAAAACTATGCCAAAATGGTTGGTGCAGACTTTGCATGACAACAAATTAGATGCACCTTTGTCATATCATACTCGTTCAGGCTCTCATAGTGCCTCCTTTGCATCAAATTGCTATGTTATGGGTAAGTCTAGTCTCTGTGATGAGAATGAGCCTATTTCTTTTGATGAAGCACAACATTCAGAAAATTGGATGGCTGCTATGCAATCTGAATATGATGCTATAATGAAGAGTGGTACATGGTCTTTATGTGACTTGCCTCTTGGCAAGAAGGCTATTGGCACTAAGTGGGTATACAAGTTGAAGCGTAAACCTGATGGTACAGTTGACTGGTATAAGGCTAGGCTTGTTGCAAAGGGTTATGCGTAGGAAAGAGGCATTGATTTTGATGAGACCTTTGCACCTACATGCCGTATGACTACTGTTCAGAGCATTTCTGCACTTGTAGGCCATCATGGTTGGAATATACATCAGCTAGACATTAGAACAACATTTCTGAATGGTGAATAGCATGAAGAAGTATATGTTTTTTAGCCCCGTGGCTTTGTGCAAAAAGGACATGAAAACATGGTGTGCAGGTTAAAGAAGGCATTATATGGTTTAAAACAAGCACCACGTGCTTGGTATGAGAAGATACATGCCTATCTAGTTGCACATGGTTTTGAGAACAGTCCAACTAAAAGCACCTTATATGTTAAGCGTGCTAATGATGTGCTTCTGATCATTGTTGTGTATGTTGACGACATGCTGCTCACTGGTCCTATTGAGAAGCATGTTGCTGATTTCAAGGCTGATTTGCATGCCTCATTTGAGATGTTTGATTTGGGGCATTTGCATCACTATTTGGGGATTCAGTTTATGCAAGTTGATGGTGGAATAGCTTTGCGTCAAACGAAATATACTAACACATTATTGCAGCGTTTTGGCCTTGAAGACTGTAAGCCTATTGCCACTCCTATGGAGACAGGTTTACGATTGAGTCTTCATGATGCTCGAGATGCATTTGATGTTGTTCTCTATCAACAGGATACTGGATGCTTGATTTACTTATGCATTACTCGGCCAGATATTCTGTTTGCTATCTCACAGATGAGCAGGTTTATGCATTGCCTAGGAGTCACGCATTGGAAGGCGGTTAAATGCATCTTTCGCTATTTGAGTGGTACTCAGCTACTTGGGTTGTTTTATCCCAAGGGGGGATCACTACCGCTAGATTTGCATGCTTTTTCTGACTCAGATTGGGCTGGTTGCTATGACACTCGTGTGTCCCCTAGTGGTTTTTGCTTCATGCTTGGTAGCTCATGCATATCTTGGTTGAGCAAGAAGCAGCCTACTGTGGCCACTTCCAGTTGTGAGGCTGAATATAGGGCAGCTTTCAGAGTGACTGTTGAGTGTGTGTGGCTCAGACGCCTTATGGCTGATTTGGGTGTTGGCCACTCTTCTGCCACCACCATCTTCACTAACAGTCAGAGTGCATTGGCAGTTGCGAGGAACCCTGTGTTCCATGCTCGCACTAAGCACATTGAGGTGCATTATCACTATGTCAGGGAGAGGTTCTCTGCTAGGGAGATCAGCTTGGCATATGTGCCCAGACAGGAGAACATTGCAGACCTTTTCACGAAGGCTCTGCCTAGGGAGAAGTTTGAAGCTTTTCGCAAAGCTTTGGGCTTACTTCCTTTTGTGCAGTGATTTCCACATAGCTTGGCACTTTCTTATACATGAGTGCCAGCTCCTTGTTCACCGCATTACTCCTAGGGGGGATTTATTGATATATTAAGGTAGTGATGTGTGTGAACACACTAGGACCACCGGGGCACTTTTTTCCCTCTTTAGGAGGTTTTTTTCCCCCAGCTTGTATATATGCCTATTGCCCTAATGGGCTACTTATCTTTGTACATTCTCTAGTAATACATCCAGTATTGTGTGTTGTGCTCCAAGCTTCTTCTTCTTCCTTGTGTTGTTCGTGTGCTTCCGCAGACGTCTAACTCCAATAGTCCCATCTATGAGGGGAGAGGGGATTTGAGATCCCTAGGGGTCTCGTAAAATGTTCTTCAATGATTCCAATTTTTTTTTCTTTTGTAATGCATACATTGTGATTTGAGTCTAGCAATAGGGGGATTGATTCTCTCTTTGGTTCCTTTTAAGAATGCTCCACATCTCTTTGGTGGGCTTGTTGGCTTTGCAAGCCCACCACTCCTTAAAGAATATTTGCAAATTTTTCCTTTGTATTGCTTCCTCATATCTCAACAGCACTCTGATGCTTTGTAGACCTTCTGGGATTGAGCTTTTCCTTTGTTCACTTCCTCCTCAAGTCTCCACAGTCTATGATATAGAGCTTCTCTACGAGCATGTTGAATAGTCTCGAGCATCTTCTTGGTTCTTATCATCATTTTTCATGACTTATTGTCTATGCATCTCCAGCTCTTGGCTAGGGGCGACATGTGGCTAATGCCTTCTTCAATGCTTCAAGATTTTCTTGATGGAAAAAGGTGAGAGAGAAAGAAGTCAAGTATGCATGAAACCAAGGAGCCTTAAGGGTTTTGGTAAGAGATAGGAATGAGATAATGATCGAGTAGTGATCAGAGATGGTGAGGTCAGTGTCTTGCGAGAGGGAAGGACAACCCCACTGATGAATAATGCTCTAAGAAGCATAGCTTTTATCCACTCTAGCATTCCTCAAGCCGTCAATCCCTTGGAGATTTGACCATGAAAATCCATTTGAATCTTTGAATTTGACGAGATTCGAGTGCAGTTTGGTTTGTCCCAAGTTTCTTTCTCACTACTCTCGATGACTCAGCCCTTGTTCCATCTATCCACAAGGTCCTCCACCATGTTGAAGTCATAATAAGCACATTGTGGGGGAGCGACTCCAAGGAGGCCCAGGTGTCTAGTCTCTCGAACTCCCCATGTGGAGCTTACATAGGAACTAACATGAATCAAAAGGGGGCACCGAAGGAAATGGCAATCCATCGATGGCTCTAATCTTAAATGGAGTTCTTAAGATTTTCAAACCAAAATTGATTTATATCAATTACTGTTCCACCGGACCCCCGGGGGTGTGATGTCAAAATCGAGACATGGGTCCACAAGACATGCATAAATCATTTCTTGAGGTTTGCTCCATCAATTTTAGTCTCTTGAATACAGATAAATTTAGAGTTTATGCTAATGTCACTAAGCCATTGACCAATGATGGTCACTCTTGAGGGCTCAGTCTGTCCCCTAGCATTTAATGATATGATGATCGTTGCCATAAGTTACCCCCTTTGCAGGAAGGGGCCTTATCCTTTTTCCTTTTGGATTTGTCTTTCTTTTTTACCTGGAGGGGATCCCGACTTAGTAATTTGTTTCTCCAAGGTAACTCAATAGGATCTTGTCCCTTGTGAAAGGCCTCCTATTGGAATGAGCAGGAAATTATTTTCGGAATAGTCAATCCAATGATATAACTTTCACTATGATGGAATAGTCTAATGATGGAATGAAGAGGAAACTATTTACTAGTGGTAAAGCTGTCTTCTTTGCTTGTAATGTAGCCTTGCTGATTGGTTTCTTTGTTGTCAGGGATCTCTAAGGCTTTGTTGTTGGTGTCCTCCTCAAAGTGGTTCCTACCTAGGTAATAAAGCTCATTAATCTCCTTTTCTAGATTGCAATACAAGTTGTTTGGGGGGTTGTGTGGAATACGGTTTCTCTTAGAAGTCACACTAAGACTTCTTTTCTTTCTTCTTCTGACTTCTGTTAACCTATGTGAGTTGGTTTTTGGGTTGCAGAAGCCCTTAACTTCCTCTTTATTTGTCAAGTGATTCACTGTCCCATCGTTGTCTTGAGTTTTTCTAGATGCTTCTTGTTTTTGTTTGCTTTTTTGTCTTAGTGAGAAATTTTTAATCCTATGGCCTTGTTGGCCACAATGAAAACACGCATTAGGTAGGCTTTTGTAATAAATGTCTTGTTCCTAGACATCCCAAGTGCACTTTGATCTTTGATGGAAGTGGCATGTAGAGGTCAACCTCCACACAGATTTGAGGGTTTCATCAAGCGTTGAAAGAGTTCCTTGCACATTCATAATTGAGGCCACCAACATACTCTTGCAAAGCCAAAGGCTTGCCGAGCGGAGATATGATGTCCCACAGGAAGTTGTACAAGAAATCGGAAAGGTTAGTGAGCTCAAACTAGAGAGGGTAGCGGAAAGATTTTGATTTGTCGGGAATGAAATCGGGGGACCATATGAATGGACACAGGGTCGCCCACTTGAGTTGCCTGGTTCCAACACTAAGGGCTTGGAATGCAGTTTCTTCATTCCCAAAGACTAGCAAGATATGACTATATGATAAGAACTTACACTTGCTAACAATCAACCCATGAGGGAACCACTCTTTTTAAAGCCACTGGCACATAGTTTCGAGCGGAGGCATAGGTCCAACCACTTTTCCAGTGGGACATACTTTCTTGAGCTCTTCTTGCTTTGACAGAATGGCCACACTACTAAGAGAGAGACCAAGGGAGGCTCAAAACCATTAGAGCCCCCATGAGCGACACAAGATCCCCCCTCCAAAATAGGGGCAAGGTTGCTTATCACGAGGGAGGGGGCCGCTGAAGCCATGATAGGGACCCCGAATCACGCAAAGAAGATATACTTCCGCTATCCCAGAGATAGATCTTCGTCCCTATTTTGTTTTCTAAACCTCTTGATGAAGGCTTTGGCTTTGCACACTTCCAAAGGATTAATGATTAGCAAGGCGCAAACACGATGGTTGTTGTATTTCTATATCAAACATTTAAAAACCATATAAATATCAATCTATCGCTGTCCATGAACCTCTATATGCTCTACATTTCATTCACCTTAGCAGTAACGTCAGTCAATGCATGTCTTGTTGCATCCATGGGGCGGGCGGGTATGCCAATTGAACCCGTACACCCGTATTTTTTTCCAAAATAAGTATAAGTCCTGAAAAGGAAAAAACAAGTGATTTGGAAGTTAAAAGGTTAAAGTGTGAATAAAACTAGAAGAGGTTTTTCAGAAGCATGTTTGGCTCTATAATTGTATTTATTGGTCATAAACATTTGTCTGGAATGAGAGGACAAGCGTGAAAAAGGGAGCCTCATCTCTCTACGTGTCTGTATCTATGCCCATCTCTGCATTCCGACAAAAACTTTACATCAAATTTTTATTTAGAGCATAAGATCATGAAGGTCTATGAATCAATTACCTATATTATAGTCTATCCGAATCGTTGGCTACAAAAGAGGCAAGGGATGACACTCAAGAACAGAGGAAGAAGGCATTGTGAGTCCCCTTGTATGTAGTTCCTTTGATTTCAATCATTGTCTTTTCTTCAGTCTCATAGATTATGTCCGGTGTCTCACCCATTTCTCGGTAGCCTGATTTGGAGAGTCATATTTCTCAATGTATGTATCCATTTTTAAATTTTCATCATGCTCTGTGAGTTATTCAATTTTTAATGAAGTCTAATTTTTAGCCTAACTGAGTTGATAGGAAGCCTGTTTTGAGGCAAAGCATTGCCAAACCAAAAATACTCCAAATTGAGTGTTTGATAGCTCATTTGAAAGCTACTAGTGTCCAGTTTGAGTGTCAAAAGTCTCAAGTCTATTGTCTTCTTCGATTGATAGTAGTTTTCATTCTAAGGTTCAGTTGTAGGTAAAAGTCTTGATCCTGAGAAGGTCTTCTACACTTTTCATTGCGCATAGGAGAGGAATTCATTAACACATTTTCCCCTTAGCTGTATATATGCATGTGAATTATCTTTATGCATTTACTTGGTAATGAATTTTGTTTTTTATAGTGCTCCAAGCTTCTTCTTATTCCTCATCTTGTTCATGTGCTTCCACATAACTCTAACTCCAATAATGAGTATTAGAGCTTCAGTTCCTAACTTCATCTATGGTGGCATTGATTGCACAATCAATTTTTTCATTTTGTTCCAATCATTCACACAAGCTTAGGCTTGCCAATACAAGTGCCTCAAAGTTTTCCATAGGTTTAGCAAAGCTTGAAATGGGTCTTTTTCTCACCTTTTTGAGATATATGCAGTTTGTTCTTTCATGAGGCTATAAGTCACTAGCAATGGCTGAAACCAACTATTTATTTTGTATGTTGGGTTTTGAGGATAACTTGTATGGTACTAATTGCCCATAATCTTCAAATATGATGTTTCAATTATTGTTCAAAGAAAGGTTGTGGAATATTGCGTAGGGTGTTGAAACTTGTCAAATGACACCATCAAATATAGTACTTTGAAGGTCATGCAAATGGCGTTGAAGATGATGATCTTCAAATTCTTGTTCCTACTATGGTTTGTGCTCCACTTGCTGCACAAAAGCTTTGTTCGGATGGCTTAGATGGTGAGAGATCTCTATTGCTTACCTTCGAAACGTGTTGGAGATAATGTTGCAAAACTTTTCACAAAGGGTCTATCGGAGGAGAAGTTTGAAGCTTTTCACAAAGTTTTGGGTTTACTTCCTTTTATGCATTGATCTCTTTCCACATAGTTTGACACTTCCTTACACATTAGTGTGAGCTCTTTGATCTGTCTTGGGGGGCTTTATTGATATATTTGGTAGTGGTGTGCTTGAAACACACTTAAGATTTTGGAGGCACTTTTTTTCTTTTCTTAGGAGGTTTTCTCCCCTGGCTTATATATATGGCTACATCCTAAATGGATGACTTATCTTCCTACATTCACTTAGTAATACATTCATAATTGTGTTGTGCTTCAAGCTTCTTCTTCTTCTTCTTTCTTGTGCTCTTCCTATGCTTTTGTAGAGCTCAAACTCCAACACTCACTTGTAAGAAAGAGAGGAGGGGAGAAAAGGAAATTAGGGACAAACTCCTCAATTTGAAAGAGCCACATAGTAAAAAATGATAGTGATTTCTGTCAACATTCATCCAATTATAGAGTAGTCTAAAGTGGCTACTATTGATGATTGGCTTCAAGGAAATATCCTTAACCAAAATTTATCTGTGTCTAGGAGGTTAAAATTGAACGTGAGGATCTTCTTAAAAGACAACAAAGTATATATAATATTCACTCTTGGCTTACAACTAGCCAACCCCTTGGTTTTGGTGCAAAGTTGTAGTTTTGAAGCACTACCGAGATTTTTGCATAAAGGTTTTATCAAGGTTATCTAAAATAGAAACAAGAAAATAATTCAAAATTGGCGGTTTATCACCATGCTCCGTTACGAGGTAATTCCCAAGCTCCTTTCCACCTCCATTACAATCCATCTGTGATCATGGATCAATGAAAATAATAAAGGCTTCATCAATTATAGAACTATCCATGAATTAGTAATTAGTGACTCGGAAGGAATTACATATAAGTAGGAATACGCACAAAAGGATCTCTTCCTAGAAAATTTAAAACTCCTTTTTGTACATGTTTCTTTCTCTTATCTCTACAAATTCTGTATACTTGTGGTTCTCGTGAGCTTCCTTATCGTCAAATCTCTTATCTACTCATCATCTCGATGGGCTCTCTGTGTCATTGGATTAGCCGTGAGATTGGCATCTTTGCCAATGTGGCAACAAGATTTGCTACTAGAAAGCAATGGAAATTAATGTGGTTGCGTGGGTAATGTTGGTCGACATGTTCATCAGCTCCTCTATCATCCACTTCCTGTATTGTCGAGACCAAGCAACAAGGACTTGGAGCTGTTGGAAAGGATCTATGGAATTTTTTTGTCAATGGGGGATCCCATAAAAAGGAAGTTCCGAAAATGAAATGGGAAATAAACACGAGCCCAAAGACAGAGGTGGATTGGCTAATTTAGATGTGACCAACGTGGCCAAAACAATGGTGTCCAAATGGATGATGAAAGCTTACGATCATGGTGAAACTTCTTGGGAAATGATCATTCTTGGAAAGAATGATATCCTTTCTTGTTCTAGAATATTTCAGTAAAAGGAGATCAATTTATTCACTCTCTTGTTCTCTTCTTTACTAGTTATCCATAACCATTGGGATCTTATGTGCACCTCATCGAAGCGGTGGATTAAGAGGAAGCGCTTCTGCATTACCAATGATGATTAGAAGTGGGATTGGGTGTCAAACCACACATCTGTATCTAGTTCTCCGTTCATCGTGTCGTTGAAGTGGAAGATGATCACCTCTAGATGGCTAAGATGCTCTTGAACAGAGGTTTGCATGAGTGGAAACACCTATGAAACCAATATAGGATACTTGTATTTGATTCAAGGACATCGATAGGAATTGCAAAATTGACTACAGAGACAAGTGCCACTTAAGACATTGAATCAAATCATGGTATGACTCTAAATCCCATCTCTTGAATGGCCATCAGATCCCCTCATTTGAAGGTCTATTGTGGTAGAATGTTAACAAAGCTGTACTCAAAGAATCAAAAGAAGCTTGGACTTTCATCACATGCGTTAAAAAACGTGTTTGAATTACACATGGACTAGATGGGAGATAAAGTTCAAGATCCTATAGCATCAACTTATTAAAAGAACAAAGCTTTCCTCATGTGGCAAATGCTCTAGAGGGGGATATCTAACAATGTCAAAGCAACTAAAACATCGGGTACCTCCTCTAGTTTAAATGGTGTTGTAGTGACATGGAAGGCCTAGATTACCTTTTCGTATCCTTTCCAAAAAAAAAAAGGGAACCCATAGTCCTTGCGAAAGCTCTTAATGTTGCCCCATCAAGGTTATTGGAGGCAGGTTATGGTAGAGGGAGCTATCACGTGCTTCTCCGCTCTATGGAATGAATTAAAAGTCTTGTTTAGAAGATTTGGAAGCAACGATGTGTAGTTAAATTTGATAAGACTCCTAAAGAGTGGTTGTCCAAGAATCCCTAGTCGTTTTGAGTAGAAGGACCCGCGATTCTAAGAAATCCCTCCTCTCTCCTTTATACACAACTAGGTGTACATTTTTGAAAACAAGAAGCTGAAAAATAAATTTCTCTCCCTTCGAAGTGAATGGAAAGGTTATAAAGCTTTATATAATTCTCTCGAGCTTTTTGTAAGACTTAAAGTTCCTTGAGTTAAATTCATGCTTTAAAAACTGAGTAATGAAAAGCTTCTCATCTAGTGCAAGGAAACCGGGAGTCTAATCCCATCTTAATAGAGACTCTGGAGTAGAGATGGAAAATATTTCTTTCACGTGGCAAACAACTAGGTAATATTTCTCGCTATATCTCAAAAGGAGCCGACATCACATTTTCTTTTTCGTGATAGGGCTAATAATATTTATATTTTCTTCAAGATCTTTCACAACTCCTCCGTTGGTATATTCCATTTTGTTGCCAACGAATCCTCAAACAAAATCTCCAAACTTAGGTCACTTGAATTCTTGTATTTTCCCTAACCTTGACCTTCCAATCTAGAAGATACATTTTGCGATATTCACATCCTACTTTATTCTAGTTCGATCTGCAATTTATTTTCATCTCCTAGTTTTTTGAATGCTGTTATTCACTTTCTCTACATTTAATTAGGAGGTCTTATGAATGACTTGGGTGGCGTGAAATCATTTAAAGGCCAATGCAAAATGGCCTCAATCTTCTATCTTTGTGATGGGAGGAGAAGAATGATGGGACTAGCTGGACTCTGTAGCTCTGCTTTGAAGGTTAGTTAAGCTTAAAGAAACTTATGTCGGTTAATTCTCATATAACGCAATTTCATTATGGAGGCTAACACAACCTTCTTAATTCTAGAGAGGAGTTGGGAATTGTAAAGAGATGTGACAAGAAACGGCTTGGCCCATACAAGGAATCACAACTAATTTGTGCTTTTCAATTTTAGAGCTCGGCTGTAGCCGTTGGAATGCTGGATAAGCGGTAATAAATCTCCATTGCCCTTGGTATGGCTCATGGAGATGCACTCTTGACGGCTAGAAATTCACCTAGTTCTACTCAACATGTCATCTTTAAACACCTTGACTTCTTGTAGGTAGATAAAAGTAAATATTATCAATACTCTCTATCACCCTTTGCGTAGGTGAGGATCAAGTTTAAGCTATACACCTTGACTTCTTGTAGGAAGATAAGATTAATAATATTTTTTTGAATCAACCATTCATTGGAGGCGAGGATCAAGGTTAAGCTTATAAGGCCCTTGATTCTGAACGAGATACATTCAAGATTATTTTCCGTTGGGAGTGTAGACGTCGTTTTGTCTTTCCTTTTGTGTATGGTTTCCATTTTCATCTCTTTTTAGCGATAGATCACTCTCTTCGGGGATGCTTAAACCTTCGCATGGGGGTCGCCTTTTATTTTAATCTGTGTATGTTTCTTTTCTTTTTACAAGCGTGATGGATATTGTAGGATCATTGCACCAATCATGGACCTTTCTTTGCTAAAACGTTTATTGATGTGAATCTCCTCTTCTTCTTAGCCTTCGTTTCAGCATGCTACGTATTTGTCTTGGCTACTTGTGCTTACACAACGTGGAACCCCTCGGGCTATCTTGTCTCTTTTAAATTTCGGATTTTTCTTGTTCTCCTATCCTTGAAAAGATAATTTGCCCTTCATCCACTTCCTCTGTTGTCACCCTTTTAGCAGGAGCTCGTAGCTGCCCAATTTGTCCTTGTGGGAGGGACATTCAGACTTTTCTTTTTGTTTCCTAGTCCTAGAAGGGGTTTACCCTATTATTTGACTTTGACACTATACTCGAAGTAGGCATTGGGAAGATTTATATCGAACAAATTGTATTCAAACCTGGCCCTCAAGCCCCAAGAAGATGGTGATGTTTTTAGGAATTTCGCGACTAAACTCGGCTTCAGTCCTTGCAGGAGGGTACCATATGATCGTGGATAAGACCACATTTGGAATATGCACAAGGAAGAAGTTCCACCCATAATGGTTATTTGATAAAGTTATTTCTCTTTGGGTATAGACTCAAGAAACAATCTTAAAAAACGAAGAGTTCATGTAAAACTTTCCCGCGTGGTGATGGCGACGTGTGGACATGGTTAGCTTCAAAAAAGCGACATGTTTTTACGATGAGTTCGTTCGATAACCATTCCTAATTAAACGAAAGTTCTCGGGAATTGATATCCAGAGTCTTGATATCCTATAGCAGAAAAACAGCAAAGACCACATCGTAAGTACTGTTGCAAATGCCCAGCTCAAAAGAACCACATTATCTTTTTTTACCAAGAGAGATGGAGTATTCATTCAATCAAGAGCATAGGGACCATGTAAAAGGCACACACAAAAGATGGGCACTAACGTTGAACGGGCCATCATCGGGCTCTCCTTCATGGATCATCATTTGATTAATTATTTTGGGAAAGGATCGGACAAGGTGCTATTGCATCAAAACGGATAGTCCATTCTGGTTGTTTGCCACCATATCAGTCTGCCTAAAGAGGAACTTGAACCCATGCAAACACACAAATATGGGCATGCGCATCCTCTTTGAACCCATGCAAACACACAAATATGGGCATTAGCATAAGGACTCCCACAAAAAACATCATCACAAATAGAAAGAGGAACTGGAGGCTTAGGCAAGTGCATCTTCATCAAAACTTGCATGCAAACTATTGTCACAAAAGCACTTCAACAAGGAAGTTTATGAAGGTGGGATTGCACACCTATGCATTGTATGCCCCGTAGAGCACACAAAGGAACCGGCCTTGATTGACAAGCCAAAGATCAGCCATATGAGCTTCCACTTCCTTCTTGAGAAGTATGGAGATGTCCTCACCAAGATGCTCCCACTTAGGCTCTCACCCCTCCCCAATGTGTAACATTGCATTGACATGCTCTCGGACCAACTAGCCCCCTTGTGAGCACCGTACAACATGGCAACATAGATCTCAAAGAACTCAAGCAATTGCTACATGAACTTGAGGAACAAGGCTACATCCATCCTAGTAACTCTCCATATGGGGCCCTGGTTCTCTTTGTCAAGAAGAAAGAGGGATTGCTTTGCCTCTCCATGGATTTTTAGGCCCTCAACAAGAAAAACATAAAAAATCAATACCCAATCTCGATCATGGAGGAACTACTGAACCACCCTAGCAAGTCGCGATACTTCACACACATAGACCTTAGATAAGGCTATCATCAGATTCAATTAATGCAAGAACACATTGAGAAGGTGATATTTTGCACATGTTGTGATAGCTATGAATGGCTAATCATGTCGTTCGGTCTTACAAGAGTCCTTGCCACTTTTTGTAGAAAAATGAATGATGCCTTTTGAGATATGCTAGATCTCTTCTTCATCATCCACATCGATGGCTTATTCATTTATAGTCACACTCTAGAAGATCACTACAAGCACCTCTGGCTGGTTTCGCAATGACAATGCAAGCAATGACTCTTTGCTAAACCAAGCAAGTGTGAGTTCACTATGAAGAAGGTAGAATTCCTAGTCCTCATTGTCTCTAAACTTGGGCTTCATATTGATTCAAGGAGAGTTGAAGCCATAATCAAGTGGGAACCCCCAACACCAATCAAAGATGTGCAAAAATTCATCAGATTCTACCAGTTCCTATGCTCATTCATCCAAGGATTTAGCAAAACTTCAACTCCACTCCTCAAGGTGTGATCAAGGACAATAAATCTTTCTAGTGGGGCCAAACAAAGTAAGAAGTTCGAGGAATAAAAAGTGGTTATGTGCAATGCACCTATGGGAAAGCTTCCAGAATTTGACAAGTCCATATTGATGTGTCAAGATCAATGATTGGGGGTGTACTTATGCAAGATGGCCAGCCCGTTGCCTACAAGTCTCACAAGTTCACCGGACCCAAACTTAGATGGAGCACCCATGAGAAGGAGATGCTTAGATTTGTTCATTACTTATGCATGTGGCACCACTATGTGCAAGAAAAACACAAAAAAGTCTTCCCCAACAATATCTCATTGAAGTACTTCACCTTGCAACAAACGTTGAGCCCAAAGCAAGCCATGTGGAAGCATTTCCTTATAAAGTTTAAGATAGAGATCATTCATAAACTAGAGAAAGAGAACAATATGCTAGATGCTCATAGCCAAACACACGAACTCCAAGTGATCTCCTCAATTTCATGAGATTTGAAGAGTTGGATTAGATCTGCTGAAGAATGGGAACCTAGGGCTCAAGAGCTCATGCAAGAAGTACAAAGGCAAACTTAACCTAGCCAATCCACAGTTCAAGACAACATCCTATATTGAAAAGGTAACATCTATGTCCTAGATGACTTACAAGTACATAAAGAATTACTCTAGAAAGCCCACGACTATAAGGTGGTTGATCATGAGGGCCAAGACTGCACTAACCAACATCTACACAAGCACATCTATTGGCCCAAGATGAAGGCACAAGTCACAAAGTATTGGGAAACATGCCCTAGCTACTAGCAAATGTGTCAAGAACTAGCACAACCCATAGGTCTCCTTCAGCCATTACCAGCTCCGAACCGACCTAAGCACATGATCATCATTGATTTTACCATAAACGTGCCTCCATACCAAGGGAACACAATCATTTTTATCGTGGTGGACTACTTCATCAAGCACACCCACTTTATACGAGCCAAAAATTCCCCTAGTGCTTCGACAAAAGCACACTTATTCTTCACTCACATTGTCAAATATCATGGACTTCCCCTTGCCATTGTTTCAGATCGGGATAGTCACTTCCTAAGCTGAACCTAGATGGAGCTCTTTTGGTTTCTTAGCATGCAAATCTCGTTATCCTCAACATACCATCCACAAATAGATGGAAAAACCAAAGGGCTCAATCAAACCATCACGGAATACATCCGAAGCTATGTGCAAGCATATCAAAGGCAACGAGCACAATATTTAGACATCCTGCAGTTACGCTACAATGCGTCCTTGCATTTGAGCACCAACATTACCCCTTTCGTATTGGCCACTCAAAAAGACGTCATCACACCCTTAGCCCTCACAAAGGATTCCACCTTATCAATGAATGAGCCAAACTACGGAGCCTTCAAGGATGGTCGAATACGCACTCCCCAAATGCAATGCTATAGAGGACTTTAACACAAGAGACCTAGTTCTTGTTAGTTCAAAGAACATTACGCTTGCTTGAAACTTCACACACAAGTTCAACCACAAATACTATGGGACATATAAGATATCAAAGTGGATCAACAAAGATAATTATCAACTAGAGTGGATGTAAAGTACATGTACTCCAAGATGAGAAAAACCACTTTCAAACTTGAGGCTATTTTGCACAAACATCCTGGATGGGAAGGCCTTGAGTTCCTCATCAAATGGCATGGACATCCACTTGCAGATGAGGTTGGATCTCGGCCAACAACTTCGGTCCGAATCACCCCCTTCTACAAAAATATTATCATATGGTTTAGGCCGACTAAGGCCCTAGGCCCTTTGTAATGTTCAAAGTTTTTTTGTCACTTTAACTTCTATCAACCCAAATTGTAAACTTGAACCCACTTGTTGAGGGTAATAAGCTCATCATGCTGGGGGAGGATGTCAAAGCCCTTATTTCTCTATCTAGGATATATTTGGTGCTTGCATGGTTTGCCTTGATGCACTGAATGGTGTGAAACTATGAGGGGTAGTAACGTGCATGCATCCAATTGCCCGTATCCAATCTCTCTTTTTCATCTTATTGTAATCTCATGCAAAAGTAATCAAAATGCTTTCTTTGGAAAACACCTTGGTTTTCTATGTACATTTTCTCTTGTGCATGCCTTGTGTCTTTTGATCATTTTTGTATATGTTGATGATGTGCTACTCACTAGTCCTAATGAGAAGAAGATTGTTAAATTTAATGCCAATTTGCCTGCCTCTTTTGAGATATCATATTCGAGGAATTTGCATCATTATTTGAGCATTCAATTTATGAATGTTGATGGAGGAATATCTTTGTGTTAAACAGAATTTATTGGCACATTATGTAACATTCTGGCCTTAAATATTGCAAAACAAATGCCACTCCTATGGAAATAGGTTTACAATTGAGTCTTTATGATGTAGGAGATGCATCTGATGTTGTTCTCTATCAATAGGTTGTTGGATGTTTGATTTAGTTATGCATAATGCGGCTTCAAATTGATTTCTTTTGTCTCTCAAACAAGTAGGCTACTGCCTTGTCCAAATGTCAAAGCATTAGTAGGCGGTTAAGTGCATCTTTTGCTAATTGAGTGGTTCTTGACTACTTGCATTGTTTTATCCCAAAAGGGGATCATTATTGCGAGATTTGCATGCTTTTTGTGACATAGTGAATTTGAGTGTGTGTGCGTGTGTGTGTCTTAGATGCCTCTTTGGTGATTTAGGTGTTGGTCAATCCTTTTCCACCACCATCTTCACTGAAAGTTAGAGTGCATTGCGAGCTACAAGGAAACCTATGTTCCATGCTTGAACATTATTATCTATCATTATGTGCGCTAGAGATTTTGTACTAGAGATATCAATTCAACATATGTGCCCACACAGGATAAGGTCACATACCTTTTCACAAAGGCTCTACCTAGGGAGAAGTTTAAAGCATTTTGCAAAGCTTTGGGCATAACTTCCTCTTGTGGATTGATCTCTTTTCATATAGCATGGTACTTCCTTATAGATGAGTATCAATGCCTTGTTCACAATGTCACTCCCAAGGTAAATTTGTTGATATATTTCTGATCATCATGATATGTGTGAGCACACTAAGGACCATGACGACACTTTTTTCCCTCTTTACTAGGCGTTCTCCCTTGTCTTGTATATACATCTACTAATGCATTACTATCATTGTACATTCACTTGGTAAATTATTCAGTACTGTATCATCCTCCAAGCTTCTTCTTCTTCCTTTTGCTATTCACGTGCTTTTGTAGACCTCAAACTCCAATAGATCTCAATCTAGACATGGTGGATATACACTCTTGCGTATTGGAAGAGACTAGAATACACATACCAATAAACTGGGTGAAGCCATAGATAATCACTATTCAAGTTTCCTCATTGAAAGTGCATTCCATTTTAATGATGTTGCTCATGCAAGGGATCCGTTCTTTGCTCCACCTCATCTTAAGGAGTCCCCATATCTTCTTTGTAGATTTTTCTCCTTTACATGCCCAGCAATCATCTAAGAAAGTTTGGATACCCTTCCTACCCAGTTTTTTTGCTGACAATATTTAAGAACATACGATTGTGCTATTAGATGCACATAATGCATTCATGGATTCTTATAGAGCTATTTTGACTTTTAGGATATCTCACAATTACCACCTTTTAGAGGATATTTAGACATTAATAGTGATTGCATTCCCAGCAGTTGTCTTCTACACCAAGAACCCTATAGTCATGGACTTCTGAATCAAAAAGTTCTAGAAACACTAGTGAATGATCTACCTCGGATGAGAAGTATCATGTCTAGTTAATCTCCATTATGTGGTCCCATTCTTTTACTAGAAACAAAGAATAAGACCTAATTGATGTGAATTTAGTACCATGTGTTAATAAACTTATTCATGAGGACCAATATCCAATACTATGCAAAGAGACTTGATAAAATAGTAAGAAGATCCCTTTTCCTTGGTAATTTTGAATTTAACTTTATTATCACTAGATTGGTATGTAAAAACTGAGACATATAAGTCTACTTTTAGACTAGCAATTAGGAAGTTAGGAAAATGCTTTTTGGATTAATAAATGCACTTGGAAAATTCTCAAGAATCATGAACAATATATTTTTTGATTGTACGAAAGAAACTAAGTAAGGGAATGTAATAAAGTAAGTCTATGATCTAAGGGTGTGACCTGTTCAGACATATCTGAAATTGGACGTTGTTTGGTCACTCATGTGTATGACCAAAGATCTTGAGACTAGACTTAAGTATAAGTTCATGTGCTCTCTTAAACAAGTAAACCACTTAGCCTACTAGTTGAGTCTCGATGTTGTGAAGGAGGAGGACTTGGTTTCAACCTCCATGGGGAACATGGGGAGAGAGTTTTTCCCAAGGAGCTCTAAAGCCTCCTTACTCAAGTTAAGGTGAGTTAACTTGAGTCCACTGAGACCTACCTCAAGTGGGAAGTACACCAACCACTAGTGGACACTAGTGGAAGGTACTAAAGCAGTGGTCATAATTGTTAGTTTCTTACATTGGTATCACAGGCTACAACTCTAGGCTAGCTTTCATGGAGACCTTGTGAGGGATTATCACCTTCTTCTTAAGCTTCCATGGAGACCTCCACATGATCTTCATCGTCCTCATTAGTTAGTGGTTCTTTTGGAGAATATTGAGCTTCTTATTTCTCTATACTTGCGCACGACTTCTCATTCCCGCGGGCTCTGAGTTGGAGGTGTAAAAATAATGACATCTTTTGCTTTCACGCTCGAAAGCTTGACTTGTAGGCGTGGAGTTTTGAATACGTGACCTGATTGTATGAGGCACACATGATAACCCTTGTGTGCAATCCCTGTTAGCAAATTGTCGGATGATAACTAAAGGATTCATTGCTTTAGAAGCCCGACAAAGCAAAATAAAACTTCATTACTATACTTTGAATGCGACATGCGGCAGGGGTCGAACCAGAGACACAACATTGGTAGGGAGCTCAACTAGTCCGCCCTCCCGCATTAGACGATTAGACAATAATGTAATTTCTTTCTTGAAGCTAAGTACAGCCTTTACTTTATTTGCTCGCGGCTTCCGCAAGGAGTCTACAACCAGATAAAACTGATGACCGGACATTAGCCACACATTCGTGGAGGGCAGAGAGCAAGACCGGGACTATCAATTTAGCAGGGGGGAGTTCCAAACTAACCCACAACCTCTTACAGCATGCCTTATCCAATAGTCCAAGGTGTTTTCCATGTAGAGATTTCATGAACACATGCTTTAAATATGATGCGCAACTCCAGTTCTGCTCCGTTTTCGGTAGACAGTCTTGAACTTAGTACCTTTAAGATGAGCAGCATCCGGCAATCGATCAAACGCACCTCTGTCTCTGGGGATTAGCGCTCTAGCCACATCCGACTATAGTTAAGTGGAGCAACCCGCTCCTCATCGATTTTACTTCTAAAGAGCTTCACCTTTTGAGCTTTTTGCTTCATTTCTTCAAAGGAGAGGACAAGAGGAAGCAACGATCTTCCAAAAGGAGGATGTCATTTTTCACATGACCAAAGGATGGAGAATGCTTCTTCCCAAGGATCAATGGAAGAACGTAGCTTAATTGGGAGATATGCACGTGAAGATTCTTTCAAAGAATTGAAGGAAGAAGGTACTCTATGAAGAGATGTTTAGACTTTAGGATAGGTATCACCCACATATTAATGTGAATATAAAATAGGGTGGTATGGGACACCAAGTTCTATACTCAGATTGATGTAGGAAAGATGGTATGGGACATCAGACTATGAGACGATAATTATCTTTTAGTCCTAGAATAAATCTTCACATTAGATCTGATCCTCAAGGAAATTAAAGACTTTAAAGGAGAAGTTTGAATTCAAGGAGGATAAAAGTATTATCTCAAGATACTTCAAGATCAAGAAGATACAAAGTTGGTAACTTTCAAGATCTTCTTTTGCAAAAAGACAAAGACTTATGCTTATTTAAATCATGAAACACTTCAAGATAGTGTTATTGATTCATTCTAAAAAAGCAGGACTTTGACATTGAAATGATCCTTTCAACTAAGGAATATATTGACTAATTCAAGCTCCAAGTTTCGAGTGTAACTCAGTAAACTCAATCCTTTGACTCAAAGAAAAGCACAAGAATTGCATTCCCATTAAGGAGTCATAAAGATTGAATTAAAGCATGAACTTAGTCTCAGGTGAAGCATACAAGTTCTCACCATTTCAAAGACCACAAGGTTCCTTGTAGAAACCAAAAAATTGAAGAGTTAGTGGATCTCTCCTTAAAGTGACGAAATGTTAAACACAGAGAGACCTTGATCGAGACGTAGAAGGAGGGACAAAACTTTGAAGAACAAAAAACAAATCCAACCTCCTTCAAACTTCTATTGGAAATAGTATACGTTTCTTAGAAATTGATGACCTATTTCTTTTCTTACCACCATCTACAAAATCTTCTCTTCCACCCTTGCTAGGAGGATTTCCCCCATTATGAAGAACAGTATTCTTCTTGAGCCAAAAAGGTTTAATAAAAGTTGGATATATACTTAATGCTATAAATTCCATTTGGGAGGGTTTTGAGTATGCCAATGAGACCAATCAACATTTTTATTTGTTCAAAATTTATTTTGTTAAGGCTGATGACAAGGTAGAGTGGGTGTTTGTTCTCCAATACCTTCATGATGTTGTTGCTAGAAAGTATTTCATCAAGTTTGTTAATGTGCTCATTTGGCAATGCATATTCTAGGTTTTCCATCAATATTTCGTTTTCTAAAACCTTCAAGCTTGTTAGATCCATAATGGAAAGTGGTCCCCTTCCTCTTCTAATGTTTCTCATAGAAGGTGATGCCTTAGGCTAGATTACCTTGTTGAAAGTCAAGAGATTATAAGATTGTTTATTCCAAACTCTTCTTCCGCTTTGTGCCTTCAAATTTTGCTGACGATACTAATAAGGTTATGAAAGACAATTCTAATTCTCTAAACTATTTTGATATTTTGTGTTTAGCTAGTGGCTCTCAAATTAATCACAAAAGATATCCTTTAGATCTTCCAATAATGCCATCTTTGATTGCATGAAAATCTTAGGCTATGAGATTATTTAAGAAGTTCAAGTTCTTAGACTTCTTGGTACTCTTATGTACTTAAACATCTTCTCTAATCAAATGTGGGATTGGATTCTTAATAAATTAATAGATAACTGCAACAAGACTACAATTACGACCACCACATGCTAGAGAGATGACTCTCCTCCCAACCAAATGCCTCTATATATAGCTCTCTCCAGGGGACTACCTTCGTGGGTAGGTGGATGCTTGCCAGCCATGTGTCGGCCATGTAACTGCATGTGTGCCAAGTGTCCCAGTCAACTCGAGTTAACTCAAGTGGATGCTTCTAGAAGGCTCTTGATCTCTTTCGAAAAAATACTCTCCCCATGTCTCCCATGGGGATTGAACCCAAGACCTCCTCCTTCACATCCTTGAGACTTAACCACTAAGCTAAGTGGATGAGTTGTTCACAAGAGCACAAGACCTCCTAGTAAGTCTAAACTCGAGATCTTTGGTCATACACACGGATGACCAAACAGTGTCGGAATTCAGATCTATCTGAACCAACCTGATCCCTAGATCATAAACTTACTTCATTACATTCTTTCCCCCCTTGGAAATGATTTTCATCCTCGAAAAATAGAGCTATATACATACTCTAGGCAACCCCCGAGCCTCATGTTCTAAAACTCGAAGAACATGGCCATGTTCTAAAACTCGAAGAACATGGCCATGTTCTAAAACTAGAAGAACATGTCTCATCTCTGTGATGGCATGCCTACCCAAACGATTCAAAACACTCTTTCATTTTGCCCTTTGAGAACTGGACAAAGTACAAACTAGTGAAAGAATAATAAGGGTGGATCTAAACACATCCCTGGCCAATTCACAGTTTCTGGATGTACGATCTAGGCACAAACATGGGAAGTAAGTGGATTCAAATTACTAGTCCATTTCTAGGCATAACTGGTGCATGGACTTACTGATGCAGGTGGGGTTCTTATCCCTTGCAAGACTTTGAGAACTCTTGATTCACTTGAATATATTTTGGAGAACTTAAAGTTTGGTTGTTTCAAACATTTAACTTAGATGTTTGTACAATGGTTTACTTTGATCCAATAGTTACTTGATTTTTTCACCCGACTAGAGGACTACTTTGTCCTAATGAGTTCAAAAATCCTACATAAATTGTAAGAGAAAGTTACCATTTTCTTTGAGTCACCCATACTATAACTTGCCCAATACCAATTCGCAATGAAATTTATCCAACTTAGGACACTTTTCTCAAAGACTAGTTTTTAGCTAAAAGTTCTTGGGAATTGTCAATCTTATGAGCAATTCCTAACTTCATTGTTCTAGAGTGTACTATACTGTAGAAAGTCATGAGAGTTATGCTAATAACTAGAAGCAAACTCAAATTAATAAGTCAATCTTGGACTTTTCATCTTTCAATGTTTGAAAAGGTTCTTGTATAGAACATCTGTCTAGGATGTTTAATTTAGTTACCTAGTTCTAACCCGCTAACCCTTGATTTTTGTAAAAAGAATCAGATACCATATCTAAGTCAAATCCAAAATATTTCGAAAGCGGAAAGAAAGAACTAAAACTCTATTCAACCAATTCATACTTCAAAGATACGTTAACTTGATATGTGTCAAAGTCTAGATGACTCAGGACTTTAACTTCTCAAAGATATTATTTCAACAGGATATTGAAGTATTTTTTCTATCTTTAAGAGAAATAATCCGGATTCTCAAAAAGATTCAAAACAAATAAAAAACAGCATCCAACCACAAAGTACTAGTGTGCTAACCAACATCAATGGTTTTGTTGATGAGTTTTGTATTCAAATAATGCTTCAGTTGAGACTAAGTTTAGGTCATATTGAGTCTTTCTGACTCCTTGCTGGGAGATGCAATTCTTATGTATTTCTTTGAGTCAAAAGAGTGAATTTACCAAGTTACACTAGGAACTTGATGCTTGAATTAGTCAATCAAATCCTTGGTTGAAAAGATCAACTCAAAATCAAAGTGCGAAAATTTATGAAATATTTTCAAATTAACAACACTTTATCTTGAAGTGTTTCAAGAAGATCTTGGAAGTTACTTACTTCATATCTTTTGTTTCCTTGATCTTGAAGTATCTTGAGATACTATTTTCATCCTTCTTGAATTAAACTCCTTCTTTGAAGTCTTAATTTCCTTGAGGATTAAACCTAACTTCTAGATCCAAACTATTACTAAAAGATAATCATCTACTCATGGTCCGATGTCCAATACCATCTTTTCGATATCAATCTGAATATAAAATAGGGTGGTGTCCCATACCACCCTATTTTATATTCACATTGATGTGTGAGTGAATATTATCCTAAAGTCTAAACATCTCTTGATAGAGTACCTTTTTGCTTCAATTCTTTACGAAAATTTTGAAGTTTCAGGCATTACCTCTAACTAGATATTCTAGGTTTATGATTCCTTCACATGATCGTCTCACAATCATGTGCTTTGCCTTGGAAACTTGAAAACCTCTTGAGAGAATATCACTTCTTCTTTGCTAGGGTTTTCAAATAAAAACCAATTAGAATTCCAAGTACTTGAATTTTCATAGATTCAAGTTCAATTGGTTTACTCTTGAACAATTTGTAGTGACAAGAGCTTTTGACTTCTTGTCTTTAAATTCCTTTCTTTACTGATGCTTTAGGTACCTACCCTGGGGACTTTATATAGGAATCTCTCTACTGCTTAAGCATCCACTCATGCTCTTTGGATTTGTACCAAAATCCCTTTAAGGATAGGCAAACATTATATTTTACCTTCCACAGACTTAATTACTGTCGACAGGGTTGCAGACTACATACTTGGAATATGTACTCTATTCAAACTTGGAACAGCTTACTATTGCGATTGCCAATACTTGGGCAAACTTCACAATAGTTCCAATCACAATTATCTTGGACAACCATGGCCAAGATTGATCAGTCTGGTTGATCTTGCGACTAGAATAAAGACTTAGTCTTTATCTTTAAGATCTCCTAAACTATCTAAAGCTTCTTTGCTTACCTAGAGGGTTTTTAGAGACTTTTTCCTAAACTTCAGTCCAAGCATATACTGATGCTTCTCAGATTTCAAAGCTAAGAATCTTTGATATACCTTTAGGTTATATCACTATTTGGACTTGAGTACCAATACTTGTGGTTTTGGGAATTACTTGGAACTACTTATTGTTTAAAGAGTATGAAGAACTTCATTCTCAATACTTGGAAGCATGTTATTCTTCAAAGACATGAGATTCCTTCTAGGGAATCAAATAACTTGAGAAAATCATTCATCATGGAATCTTTTGCAATGCTGGATTCTTTCAAACAATATCCAGAAACTTTACTGATTCAATTGTATTCATTTCGTGAGCATCAAACTAGACACTAAATATCACCTTTTGGATATCGTTTCCCATGCCACTATGAAAGTTTAAGTTGAACTTTCATTTATGTGATATTGACTCCTATTCTTGAGTTTAGTACAAGATTCATTATTATTGGTCAATCTTTAGATGTTACTAGAGTCCTTTAAATATATGTCACCAACAAAATTATGTTTAAAGTCCAAGCATCTATTGATGATTGATCCAATAGTAATGCAACTATGAACACATAACTTTGAACTTTATAGCTTGTTTAGGAAAAGTTCTTGGATTGGAGATCCATTTCTTGGAATGTTCTATTCCTAAATGGAAAGTTCACACTTGCTTCAAGTCATTAGGAACTTATTTAATTTCCTAAAGATTGCTTACTTTGATTTCCTCTTGAAGCTTCAATTAGCTTAAATGAAACCAAAAATTTAGCTCTCCAGAAAGAGTTCTTCCAAGATTCCATGTTTACTTAGCTAGTTGCATCATTTACTAGAGATGCAACTATAGAATCTAACATCCTTTTATTGAAGTCAAAGATCAATTGATGTTGAGGTTCAAACTTTGATTTCCATCACTCCTTGCGATGAAATCAAATGAAAACTTATAAAAGCTTCATAGTTTTTCGTGGCACCTTTATAACTTGGCAAAACATTTATATCCTAAAGAGGTTTTGCCTTCTTGGATCTTTTGAAATCTTCTAAATAGAAGAGTGCTTCCAAAGTTTCCATGTTTTCATGGACCTATGCATCATTACCAGAGATGCAAAACATGAATCAAACACAAATCTATTGAACTTCAAAGTTCAATTTGTATTTAAGTTCATCAATTTGGTTGTTGAGTTCCATGGAATGGAAGAGTGCTCATGGAACTTGGAAACATAGCTGAAGTTATCATCCAATCTTGGGATGCTTGTAAATAATCAACTAAAGCTTATCCGCATGACTTTCTAAATATCACATATACTTAGAGTAATCATTATAAGCTTATCTTCATGACTCCCTAAGTACATCCGAGACTTAGAGTCATCATACATCGCAAAAGGTTTACAAGTAATTAAATTTTCTTGGTCATCAAGAAAATTTAATACTTAACTTTCTCTTAGTGCTTTCTTATACCTAGTAAGACATAAAACATACTTAATCGTTATTAAGTATTTTTCTTTGATAGCTGAGTATCAACTTGGGAAGGAATCGTCTAATTACTTGAGCTGCAAACTATAACTTGCATGTCTTTGCAACTAACTAGTCCTCTGTTTTCCCTAATGTCAAGCCGCAAGCTTTATAAAGTAAGCTAAATACTAAGAGAGTACATTATCATATCTACTTGCAAACAACATCCTGTGCTATCATGCAAATGCATGTGCCTACAAGCAAATCCATATGCTCACATGCATATGCATGCATGTCCTTTGCATGCCCAAAAAAATAATGAAACAATCATGCATGAGCTTGGTGCATGACTTTTCCTTGTACTAAGAATGTATATCATGCAATCTTGATGCATGTATATCCTTTCCTTTGGCCTGCACTATGATATAAAAACATATCCTTGTGGTGCAATAAAAAGCTTACTCAATGGAAAGGAAATCTAGAATTAAACTACCAAAATACATTCTTTGATGCACAAGGATCTTGTTTTTAATTCAAGTCTTTCCTTAATACAAACTAATGCTTGAAATGAGAAGTTGATTGTTTCATTATCCTTATCTATACTTAATCGATTGAAATCTTGGCTATCTCAATGTGCATCTAGCATTAAGTGTAGACTAATGAAAACAAGATAAATCAAGCATTAAGGCCAAGTAGAAACTGGAAAATACTTAGTTTTGATCATAGCTTCCTCCATCCTCTGATCCTTTGGAGAAGGCATCTTCCTTCATGATTAGAGATCAAGAGTCGAACCCTTTGATCAAGAGCTTGCTTCGTTCTTCCTTTGTTCTTCTCAAACAAGTACTAGATTCTGATTCGGTTTCGAATGGGAATAGCTTCTCAAGAGAAGTATTCGTAAGGGAGATGTCTTTATTGCATATAGCGATTGCATGGAGATGCTCGTATCCTAGTGGCTGAATGACTTGGTTTTGAAGAAACGTTCGCACGATCGAGCCCTATTGACGTCGCCTGAGGATACTTCCTTTTTGTTAAAGCTGTTGCAGCCCCAAAACTTAACCATAGTAATTTCTTGCGGTCCAAACTCTAAACACGAATGCGCGTTGCTTCTGGCAATGTAGGTTATCTGACTTAGAGCGCGTTACGGGTTCGAATCCCTCTTCGGAGAGCTGGAAATATTATATCCTTTAAGCTAAAGGTTTTGAAGATCTGCTGCGCTAAAAATAAGCTATAACTAAATTGTCTGCACAATTGGCCACCCAACGGCATTGCGCTCGTGGATAAAGTAATGCTCTTATTTACGAGGTCATGGGATCTAACCCAGCGTCTGACCTCTTCAAGAACGGAAATACGTTTTCTTTTGCTCTGCGGATCACCTACAAGGCCACTTAAGCGTCAAAGTCATAATCCGCAACGCGCTGTGGGCTAATGGTTTACACATCCTGCTTAACTTCAGAGGTCTCGTGTTTAAATCTGGGGAGCTGCACTTCATGATTCCTAAAGAACATAATATTCTTTTGCATTTATGCTTCTTTCATCCCACCAAATCGAACTCATCTTTGATCTGCAGCACACCTGCGAGCAAAAAAGACGGCTGCCCATGAGTTTTTGATGATGAAGATGATGAAATATTGGTGATGCGTTGATGAAATGAAGCTTATATCTAAAGATAATGACGAACCCTCAAGGTCACCATGGAAGCTTTCCTAGAGCTCTGATACCAATGCAACAAGACTACAATTACGACCACCACATGCTAGAGAGATGTCTCTCCTCCCAACCAAATGCCTCTATATATAGCTCTCTCCAGGGGACTACCTTCTTGGCCAGGTGGATACTAGCCAGCCATGTGTCGGCCATGTAACTGCATGTGCACCAAGTGTCACAGTCAACTCGAGTTAACTCAAGTGGATGCTTCTAGAAGGCTCTAGATCTCTTTGGGCAAAATACTCTCCCCATGTCTCCCATGGGGATTGAACCAAAGACCTCCTCCTTTACATCCTTGAGACTTAACTACTAAGCTAAGTGGATCAATTGTTCACAAGAGCACAAGACCTCCTAGTAAGTCTAAAGTCGAGATCTTTGGTCATACACACGGATGACCAAACGGTGTCAGAATTCAGATCTATCTCAACTGACCTGATCCCTAGATCATAAACTTACTTTATTACAATAAGTTCTTTAAGTGTTATGCTTGTTGAAGATCTATTTCTCATTGAGTATTTGTTCTTAATAAATTATCGCATGGGATCCAACGCAGCGTCTGACCTCTTCAAAAACGGAAAATACGTTTTCTTTTGCTCTGCGCATCACCCATCAAGTCATTAAAGCGTCAAATTCATAATACGCAACACGCTATGGGCTAATGGTTTACACATCCTGCTAATTTCTGAGATCTCGTGTTCGAATCTTGGGAGCTGCACCTCATGATTCCAAAAGAACATAATATACTTTCACTCCTTTATGCTTCTTTCATCCCACCAAATCGAACTCATCTTTGATCTGCAGCACACCTGCGAGCAAAAAAGACGGCTGCCCATGAGTTTTTGATGATGAAGATGATGAAATATTGGTGATGCGTTGATGAAATGAAGCTTATATCTAAAGATAATGACGAACCCTCAAGGTCACCATGGAAGCTTTCCTAGAGCTCTGATACCAATGCAACAAGACTACAATTAGGACCACCACATGCTAGAGAGATGTCTCTTCTCCCAACCAAATGCCTCTATATATAGCTCTCTCCAGGGGACTACCGTCTTGGGCAGGTGGATACTAGCCAGCCATGTGTCGACCATGTAACTGCATGTGCACCAAGTGTCCCAGTCAACTCGAGTTAACTCAAGTGGATGCTTCTAGAAGGCTCTAGATCTCTTTGGGCAAAATACTCTCCCCATGTCTCCCATGGGGATTGAACCAAAGACCTCCTCCTTCACATCCTTGAGACTTAACTGCTAAGCTAAGTGGATCACTTGTTCACAAGAGCACAAGACCTCCTAGTAATTCTAAAGTCGAGATCTTTGGTCATACACACGGATGACCAAACGGTGTCCGAATTCAGATCTGTCTGAACTGATCTGATCCCTAGATCATAAACTTACTTTATTACAATAACTTCTTTAAGTGTTATGCTTGTTGAAGATCTATTTCTCATTGATTATTTGTTTTTAATAAATTATCCTTCCTTATCTCACTTACTTTCTTGCATGTTGGATGCTTTTTTAAAAGGAGCCTTAAGTAGGTCAAAAGTGCAAAGTCCCTAAAGTTGCTTGTGTAATTTGTTGTCTCCCCAAGTTGGAAAGTGGATTGGGTATTTTTTATCATAAAAAATGGCGCAAAATGTTGTAGCTAAATGGATAATTAAGGCCATTTCTTCCCCTCACATATGGACATTTTTATTACAAATCAAGATTCACGGGTTTGGTCTGACTAATAATCCTTCTTCCAAACTTGAAGACATAACAACCTCAATGGATCCCTAGATAGTGGATGTACATATTTCAATGTATCTCTGATAGCACCAAGAAATCTATGCTTCAAAGGCTTATCATCCATAATGGGATATGGTCTGGAAAGAGAATCAAGATTATTAATTACCATGGGAGATTGTGTACGTTTTGTTGTAGGGTGAAGGATTTACCCCACTTATTCCTCGATTGCTATCATGAGCTTCAACTTTGGCAATTACTTGAACCTTTTTACTACTCAATTGGTGTGAATCTTGGCTATGAAGAAATTCTCCTCAGTAATTGCTAGAGTATGGACATTGTTGCTTTGGAATTTAGGGAGATCCCACCTTCTATGCAATATATGGACTAGCAGAAATCACCATGTATTCAAAAACGAGAGAAGAAACTTGTTCTTCTCTTTCTTTCGAGGATTTATAAGAATAGGGATTGATTCCTTGGAAGAAACTATGTTATTTCTATACTCCCCTAGTAGGTTTCACATGTTCCGCTCTTGTATCTCAGCTCTGCTTCGGTGTGGTGCTATTGTAACTATTATCTCCGGGGATAATAGTTACAATAGCATTATGCTCCTTGCGCTTCTGTATACTTCTCCTTTTAATTAATTAAACCGTTGTGTTATTTTCTTTTTTTTTGGGTTACATATCGGCCTTTTCTTTGCTTGTTCCTTTTTTTTTTCGTTTGTTTTCTTACGTGCTTGAACGTTACGGTAACGCGGTGTGTTAATTGGTTTACTAGTTAATGAAGACACAAATAACTTGAAAATTTCAGAAGCTTTCTTATGATGGCAAGAGATTCAGGAATAATGAATGATAATGCAAGTGAGAAATAATACCCTTTATAAATTGCCTCTCTTATCCGTACATAATATAATATTATAATAGCTTACAATAATGATGCGTATAATAAGAGAAATTTATTACAGCTGTTATACTTACATGATTAGAGTCATCGCCCTTTGATGACGAGGCGAAAATAGCCAGATATGAGATAAGAACGCGTAGTTTCAACCAACCTTCTAATATTCTAAACAACGAGCCCAGGGATTAGAAAAAGAAATGTGATCTCTACTTCATGGCATGGAAAGCCATGAACCAAGGTTCAGATGCCAAATGGAAGCTTATTTTCCTGGACCGTCCTGCTTATGCGCTATCAAAGTCCATAATCTCTCTCTCTCTCTCTCTCTCTCTCTCTCTCTCTCTCTCTCTCTCTCTATATATATATATATATATATATATATATATATATATATATATATATATGAGATCATCTCTACCGTACTCTTTCCCTACTCATATTTCTACGAAAGAGACGGAACGGGTCTTACTTTAGACGTTTACGTGCATTATTGAATGTTGAGTGGCAAAGGGTGGTCATTAAAAGGTCTTAAGGAGCCGGATTCGCAACCACTTCCCCGATATGTTCGCCGGCCTTTTTTCCCGGTATAGTTAAGGGTTTTTTTTCTTCAGATTATGTGTGCCAGGAGTTTACGCAAACACATTCTTAGTTTTCATGTGCAACAGTTCGTTTTCTTCATAGAAAAGCATTTTACATATCTTGCTGAACTTTGATAGCCGTATTTAAAGATTCATTGTGATCATTGATACGTACACGCACGTATTTAAAGATTCATTGTAGTCATTGCTGAACTTTGATGGCCTGTTCAATAGGAACTAATAATTTTCTCCTCTAGTTTAGACACCAACTAAAGTAAGAGTATAATTATTATGCGAAAATATACATGCACACTCATGAAAAAATTTTAGGACTGTATCATCGGCCATAATTTGTCCTGTTTTAACGTTAGTCGAAACATTTTATGATTATGTATGACTTCATTCATATTAAACACGTGTTTCCATGGATTTTTTTCCTTCAACTTAACCAAAGGCTTAACTTAAAACAGAAAAAGGCTCAAAGCGCATGTTCTCTAACTCATTCAGAATCTACTTGTAATCCATACATAATAGAATGAGATGTTCTGTGTCTCGCTTTGCTTGAAAATTCCAAAAAGCATTTCAGAGTCTGTAATCATTAAGATAAGGCTTAAGGTTATACATCCCGGTATCTCTATAACGAAATACACATTCAAACCATCATGAAAAAATATAGAATTTGGTATCACAAGGCCTTCCTTTGCTTTCTTATTTTAAGACGTTAAATATAAAAACTTCTTTTGCTTCGGTTTGAATCAGCCTCAATACACGTTGTACAAGTGAGGGGGCATAGTAATCTTAAAACCCTTCTTACCCCATCAAGCAAGGCCTCCCATAGATTTGATTATATAATAGCCTAATAGAATCTTAAGGAATTGATTCACATGAATCCTCGAATCAACAGATTATTTTTCAATAAGAGTATCGTCAACATAATCTTTGGTAAGCTACTATTAAATATTATTGCATTGGTTTTCCATTGGATTACACAGAACCTTAAAATGAAGTTACCTTGAGTCATAGATTTTTACTTTTGAAATGAGAAATCGTGTACTTACAGAACACGTCACCCTGAGTCATAGATTTACTTTCTAAAACTTAGTTCGATTCATATTTAAGATCTGATAAATTTAAATAACCTTACATATCTAAGTTCATCTACCATGGTTGGTTGAAAAAATTTACTTATAAGCTCGGACAAACCTATGTTTACTTTACAAGTGCTATGTACCAAAAGTGTTTCTACAACAAAAATACATCATGTTCTTGAAAATGATTAAATTAACCCTTTTTTCGAATTTGCGCGTCATGCATCTTTGGCAGATCCATCATTTTTATTTAATACAAAAAAAAAGCATGAAGAAGGGAGTCCCATCTCTCTACGTGTCTGTTTCTATGCCCATCTCTGCATTCACCAGATGTTTATTTAGGACCATAAGATCATGAAGATCTATGAATCAAATACATATATTATAGTCTTTCCGAGTCCCCATGAGGTTATGCTTGGTCCACGTATATCCATTACAATAATGAATATATGCAATTATTGCTTGAATTATAGAGACTGCACTGAGAAAAAGATAAGGAATGCTCTCTACCTTCAGATTTCAACATAAAGGTCATGTTTGATCATATTATCCTACTTGAATATGCTCTTTATGATTTATACACTTCAGCTAATATAAAGATACTCTTTCTCTGAAACAACATAAGTCCACATGTTCATGAAATAAAATAGGCCTTTGTTAATTCCGGTTATAACGTAATTACAAAAAGTTTAAAATGTTGTTTGACTTTGTCCACATGAAACACGTGTATCCATGAATTTTTATATCAATTTCATTGGAGGGATGAATCAGAAAAAAAAAGGTTCATAACACATGATCTAGAAGTCAATGAAAACCTTCTCATGAGCCATATGTGTGTGACACATGTCCTCCGTTGCCTTGCTTGAAAAGTGTAAGGAACATTCGACAACATGTGAACATGAAGATAATATTTAACGATATTGCATTATTCGTGTATAGTTCTATGATTTAGGCATCCCAAGTTGTATGTACAGAATCTATGGGAAGGACAATACCTTTCAGCCATCATGGAAAACTAAAAAATTTGGCATGAGAAGGCCTTCGTTGGTTTTGATTTCTTAAAGAAGTGAAATATTCAAAACTTATTTCTCTTAAGTTTGTAATCTCCCGAAATAAGAGCTGTATAGCTGAAAAGAAATAGCTCTTCAATACATTTCTTTACATGCTAACCGAGAGCTTGATTGAGCTTTTGTAACTTAATCCACAGGGATCCTCGAACCTAGAGCTTTAAATTAAATGGCCACAAGTACTACACCGAAAGTATCTTCTATTGACACTATGATCTACCAAATCTCTATTTCAAAGATCAAACTGGACCTGGGCGAAGGGGATGTCCAGGAATAAGACATTAATTACAAAAACCTATCTAACGTGTGTTTTTGTTGTGGCCAACAAGGTCATAGGATTAAAGATTGCCCCACTGACACAAAAAAGCTAAAAAAAACAAAGAGCATTCAGAAAAACTCAAGGCAACAATGGGACACTGAATCACCCTACAAACGAAGAGGAAGCGAAGGGCTCCTGAAGCCTAGAAACCAACTCAAATGGGTTCATGGAAGTCAAAAGAAGAAGGAAAAGAAGTCCGAGGGTGACAATTGAGAGGAACCGTATTCCAGATACCCCCCCCAAACAACTTGTATTGCAATGTAGCAAAGGAGATTAATGAGCTTGATAACCCAGTTAGGAACGCGTTTGAGGTGGACACCAGCGACAAAGCCCTTGAGATCCTTCACAACAAAGAAACCAATCACGAGGGCTACACTACAAGCAACAAGATGGCTTTACCACTAGTAATGAAGACGATATGGAGAGTGAAAGTTCCATCATTGGATCGACTATTCCTAAAATGATTTGTAGTTCATTCCAATAGGAGCCCTCCGGAAAGGGAAAACCACTTATTGATTTACCTTGGAAAAGCCCCCACAAGAACAAACTACTAAGTTGGGACCCCTCCCAACAAAAAACAAAGATGAATCCAAGAGGAGAAAGGATAAGGCCCCTTCCTGCAAAGAGGTTAACTTATGGCAATCATCATCATCTCGTTAAATGTTAGGGGGCTGATTGACCCCTCAAGAGCAACCATCATTGGTTAGTGGCTTCATGACATTAGCCTAAACCCTGAATTTATCTATAATCAAGAGACTAAAATTGATGATGCAAACCTCGAGAAAAATCTTAGACATGTATCCCCAAACCATGTCTGGATTTTGACGTCGCACCCCTAGGGGTTTGGTGGGACCGTACTTGGTATAAATCCATTTTGGTTTGAAAATCTTGAGAACTCCATTGAAGATGAGAGCCATCAATGGATTGTTGTTTCCTTTGGTGCTCTCTTTGGATTCACATTAGTTTCTATGTACGCCCCAAACCTGGAGTTGAAGAGACTCGACACGTGGGCCTCCTTGGACTCACTCCCCCACAACGTGCTAGTTTGTGGTGACTTCAATATGGTGGAGGGCCTTGCAGATAGATGGAACAACAAGGGTCATCTCATCGACAGTCGTGAGAAAGAAACTTGGGACAAAACCAAACTGGACTTGGATTTGGTCGAATTCAAAGATTCAAATGGCTTTTCATGGTCAAATCTCCAAGCGGGTGAGGACTTGAGGAAATCAAGACTAGATAGAAGCTACATTGCTTAGAGCATCATTCATTAATGGGGCTATCCTTCCCTCTCGCATTGCTCTCACTTCGCCATCTCTGATCACTACCTGATCATTATCTCATTCCAACCTCTCACCAAAACCCATAAAGCTCCCTGGTTTCATGCACACTCAACTTTTTTCTCTCTCCCCTCCTTCTGTCAAGAAATTTTTGATATGTGGAACGAAGCATTCGCCACTTGTTCATTCCCAGCCCAGAGCTGGAGATGTGCAGTCGATAAGTCATAACCAATCATGATAAGAACCAAGAAGATGCTCTAGATTGTTTGGCATGGATGTATAGAGGCTCTATATCATAGACTCTAGAGACTTGAGGAGGAATGGAACAAACAAAAATCTCAATCTCAGAAGGTTTTACGAAGAATCAGAGCAATGCTAAGATAAGAGGAAGAAATACAAAGGAAAAATTCGCAAATATTCTTTAAGGAGTGGTGGGATGGCAAAGTCGATAAGCCCACAAAATAGATGTGCAAAATTCTTAACAGAAAACAAAACAGAGAATGGATCCCCCCTTATTGCTGGACTCAAATGGCGATGTATGCAATATGGAAGAAGAAAATATCTGAATCATTGAAGAACATTTTATGAGACTCCTAAGGATCTCGACTCCCCTCTCCCCTCATAGACAAGATTGCATGGTGGCCATCTCTAGGGTATCCTCTCATAGGATCCCACACAACCTTTGATCCTTGCTTGATGCCCCTATCTCAGAAAAAGGAATCATTGAAGTCATTGATGCCCTTCTCATTAGGAGAAGATCAGGGTCGAATGAGCTCACTAACGAGTTCTTTAAGTCCTTCAAGTTGGTGATGGCCACCCCTCTTCCTTTGGTATGGCAAGAGGCACTCGAGTTTTGTACGCTTTGGACTTGTCTCGACAATGGCATCATCAAGTTAATCCACAAAAACAGGAAAGGAATAGAATTGAGAACTAGTGTCCAATAATGATGCTTCAAACGGGATATATAATCATTGCTAAAGTCATAGCCAATAGAATTTATAGCCATCCGAGAGTTTGGCTAAGCGAGGGGAAAAAGGCTTCGTCAAAGGCAGGTCAATATTGGAAGCCATAATTGATCTTGGGGAAGGTCTCGACTTTGTAGATGAGTCAAGAAAAGATGTGGTTTTCGTCAAGATCGACTTTGAGAAAGCTTATGACAGGCTAGAATGGGAATATATTTTGCAATCACTTAAAGATCTCAGTTGCAGCCGAAAATTCACCAAGATGATATCGGCCCTATTGGGAAATGCATAGACCAAAATTAATGTTAATGGCCATCTTTCAAAGGTGATCAAATTAAAATGATAGATTAGACAAGGGTGCCCATTGGCTTCCCTTCTCTTTGCCATTGCCTCGGAAGGGCTTAGTCGGCTGGTGGAACAATAGGTGGAAGTTCGTAATAGCAAAGGCCTCTTGTTGCCCCGTAACCATGGTGAGATCACCATGAGAGTCTTTTTCGATGATATGAATGCATTTGTCCTCAATGACTGTACCAGATTGGAGATCTTTTGGAGGTGCTTGGATACTTTCAAGGAAGCCTTTAGATCCAAAATCAACCACTCAAAGACAGCTTTCAGAGCTATTGTTGGGATCCAACCTGACCTTCTCTTTGAATAGGGTTGTCAAAACATTCCTCTAGGCCAAATTTTCCAGGTTCTTGGAATTCCCTTGGGCTTTGGTATCTCATTGGAACAGCAGTGGAATTGGGTGCTGACCAAAATCAAAAGCAAGCTAAACTATTAGAGAGGTATGCAAATCAATCTCCCGGGTCATGCAATGGTTATTGACACGTTCCTCATTTTGTTCACCATTTACTTCCTCTCTTGTTGGAGACCAAAAGAGCAAGAGTTGTCCAAACTAGAAAGTATTTGCAAAAACTTCTTTTGGATGGGGGACCCCAATAGGAGGGGGTGCCTGAAATCAAATGGTCCATCTGTACTAGTGAAAGGGATAGTGGGGGCCTTGGTACTCTCGACATTGGGTGCAGGGCTAACAAACTTGCGACAAAATGGATGATTAAGGCATGGTGCAATGGAGATATTTCATGGGCCAAGTTGATCTTTAGAAACAAGAACATGTTGACTTTTGTGGGATTCCCAAATTGGAAGAATCTTGACAATCTAACCCTTTTGTTTTCCGTAATGCCGGTTTTTGTGAAAGGCTCGAATCTAGTGTAATCCCTATGGAAGAGTTGGAATTAAGTCAAAAGCTTCATAAGAATCAATGAAGATTGGAAGCCGGCGGCGGATATTAGAGAAAATGACTCTATCTGGTTTTCGATGCATGGCATCAATAACGTGAAATCTTGGAACACCCGAAGTGCCAAGAGGCTCTAGAATAAGGGCTTCAGAAAATGGAAAGATCTCTTGAAACAAGACACCAATCAATGGATCAACTTCAAGGATATTGACACTGTCTTCTTAGATGAACTTTCTTGCCATGAAAGAGATCTCGCAAAACTCTCTAGGAAAACCTCTAGATACCTGTTTTGATGTAGCCTTTAACTTTCAAATAATGAAAGTGTATAAAAGCACTCCTTGAATCCTTCAAATCTCTTGCCATGAAAGAGATCTCTCAAAACTCTCTAGGAAAACCTCTAGATACTTGTTTTGATGTAGCCTTTAACTTTCAAATAATGAAAGTGTATAAAAGCACTCCTTGAATCCTTCAAATCTCTTCATAACGGCTCTTCTAAGACATGACCTGCAAATGATAATCTGATAGTAGAAACTAATACCTGTGATTTGATGTTGATATGATTCCTTCATCTTCTCCAAACCATTGATTTTCGTTGAATTTGAAGTAGCCTTCACTTCATCAAGTCTGGGTCTTCAAACAATACTCTTTGTAAAGTATTTTCATACTTGTCCAAAAGTATTTGGTTGCTTACAGATCATCAACTTCATACTCCACACTGATGAATCAACATGTGACTAGATTGTCTAATTCTCAAATCTCTACTCATCTAGATTAAGTGTGTATGTCAAATGTGTCAAATGTTAGAAGATGCTCTTAAATCATATGTTGTAAACCTGGAAGTCTGGAAACCTGGGAATCTGAATGAGCCTTAATGATCTGATGCCAAAACCCTAAAGATCGGATACCAAATGTTGGAAATGAGGTAAGCCCATAGCTCATATCATAGGTCCATGGTTCCATAGGTCCAGCATATACAACATAGAATCTAGAAATCTTTCAATATTGACAAAACATGAACATACCACACTTTAATCATACAAATGATGAGACAAAGATAAAGAAAGATTAGACAACATGTGTAAATTGGTACGTAAGCCACTGCTTACTCACACTTTCATATATACCAATGTTCAATGTACAATGTGGGAGCAAAACTCTCAACCACTCTATGTGAATAGAAATATATGGATGAGTGAATGTACAAATGTAACAAACATATTCAGATGTATGGACATAAATTTGAATATACATGAGATGTGTGACCTGATAGGTTTTAGAAGAGTGAATATGAGTGATCGAAAGAGGAAAGATCAGTCTAAAACTGATAATTAGTAGACCCTCATCTGATTTGGACTATGGAAGACCCTAAGTCAGATACATGTGTGAAAAGATCACATACTTACAAAAGTAGCAAAGAATGCTAACAAGTTTGCTGTCAGAAATCCTCAAACTCATGTGAACACACCTTCTCTAACACCTCATCCAAATATGCATAAAGCATATACGTACTGTTTCTCTTGTACCTATGCTGAATAGGACTCCTCCTGATATGGATGCTACTGCCTCCATAAACTCCAAGTAGTACCTATGTACATAAAGAGAATATGTACCTGAATTCTTAACGTAAGATGCAAATCTTATGTTAACCACCATCCAATGTCTTTGAAGTAACCTGAAATCTTCATGTAGAAGACGATCTTCAAATACATCATGTAGATGGCCGATCCACACCACCAAGCTGCTAATAGCCTCTCCATAAGCAAGAGTGTGAGCACACTCTTCTTCTTCAAGGAGAACTCCATAGCCGCTCCTCAACATGCTTCAACAAAGCACCATGGCTGCCCCATGTGCTAAAAGCACTACCTCAAAGAGGTACCAAGCTTCCAAATCTTGTGTTGTAATAGGTGATGGGTAATTAGACAATAAGCCAATGGCTTCTTATATAGTTTTGTGTACCCTCCAAAACCTCCTTCAATAAAGCAATCATTAAAGCTAAATGCACAAGATCGCTATGCGATTAAGAAAAAATGCCGTCTATCATCGTCCTTTCGCTGTTTCAAAAAATTAAAAAACAATCTTCGTGCGTGCTCTCTACTAAGCTCGGGATTCAAACTCTGGTCATAGAGATGAGAGGATCATGACTTAACCAACGCGCCAACGTCTTTGCTTGAATAAGAGTCAATAACAACAGCTACAACTGCTATGATCTGTGAGCAAACTTTTGACCAATGTACATTGTTTCCAACACACACACACACACACACACACACACACACACACATATATATATATATATATATATATATATATATATATATATATATATATATATATATATACATACATACATACATACATACATACATACATACATACATACATACATACATACACACACACACACACATATATATATATATATATATATAGATACATACATACATACATACATACATACATACACACACACACACACACACATATATATATATATATATATATATATATATATATATATATATATATATATATATATATATATATATATATATATATTCATGATGGTATTTTCAAACATATTCTTTCTGTACTTCCATATCCCTATGAATTTGCCATATGCTTGAAGTATATATACACATTGCATCTAGTCCTCCCGCCACATACTAGAGATGTCTCTCTTGTTGAAAATGTGAACTATGCAAGCTCTATGTGGATAAAGAGAACAAAAGACCTTAATATGGACAAAATTCATGACTTAGATCACTTAGGGTGGTCTCAAGGTGGGGAAAGGTCAGGAAAAGTAGTCGTAAGGCGGTGGAAAATTTCACGAGAGGCATCCAAAAGCTATAAAAGGAGGTAAAGAGTAATGAAATGCTTAAAAGTATTGTAGGTTATTGAAGACCAAGAGATATATACTCAAGGAGGCTCAAGAGAAGAGTCATCCAAGGCTCAAGGAGCTGAAATGTATACTCAAGGAGGCTCAAGACAAGAGTCATCCAAGGCTCAAGGAAAAAAAAAGGAGGATGTTATATGCACAAAGGAGAAGCAAGTAGGAGCTCTCAAGCCCACACCCCCTCTAGTCTCTTGCAAGTGTAGACATAGTCTACTTATAACCGACGTAACTCTTTTTGTGCATACCCAATACAAGATATTTAAGGTGCATTCTATAGCTATACATGTTTTTTAATTTCTCTAATAGGGCTTCTTGAATTTAGTTTTATGTGAAGAGAAATTGGTGTATCTCTGTAACCCTATTTTTTGCATATCCTACATCTTTGCATAGTCTATTTTGTATAGCGTTTTTGACTAACCTAAACATATCCATTTGAGATTTTATATAGCTTTTTGGAATGCGTATGACCACAATAAGTGTGGCTAAAAGCTTAGGTCATTTGGAGCAGTGTTAGGAAAGTGATTTAGAGTTTTGTTGCTGGGTAGCAGAAAAGGTGTGAGAGGGGACCTAGATATTCGGTTCATTTCACTTATAGTGTGAAAATATGAGGGATTAAATTCTATCAATTGGTATCAGAGAAAGAAAAATCATTTAAAGACTTTAGGAGAAGGAAAGAAAAGCTTGGATGTCAAGGCTAAGAGATACGTTTCAGTGTAACCTTAATTTCCCATTCATTATGGCAGATCTAGGTCAAAAAGTGAAGATGCTTGACAATGAGAACTATGATCCATGGAATTTGAGAGTCACAAATTTCCTCATGAGAAAAGGTTTATGGACTATTGTTTGAGGAGAGGAAGATAAGCCCAATGTGGATCCCAAAGATCCAAATGTCACCAATCAAGAATTGAAGATGTTAAATGATCGGGAGGAAAGGAATAGGAGAGCTATCTTCTACATATCATGGGTCCACTAAGACTATGATTGATCATATATTAGAGTTTGATCATGCTAGAGATGTTTGGGAGGCCTTAGAGAGGATATATGCCACTTCCACCAGAAGCAAAAAGATGTAGCTTAAGAATGAACTCCATTCTTTGAAGAAGGGTAGTGGTCAATCTATCGTTGACTACATCTTGAGGCTGAAGGCGTTGAGAGAGCAATTGGCATCCATTGGTTGCAAAGTAGATGAGGAAGACCTTGTGAACATTACTCTCAATAGGCTAAGAGGGGAAGTCAAGTGGAAACCCCTTATTACTGCCATCCTGTAGAGAGATCCTCTACCAACTCTTGAGGAGTTGATCCCACACCTAGTGGTAGAAGAGCTTGCCATAGGAGACACATCCAAGAAGGATGGTCACTCACATGTCCTATATGCTATCAAAGGCAAAGGAAGAAGGGGAAAGGAGGAAAAAGCAAGTGGAAGCAATCTAAGGAAGAAGATTCAGATTCAGAAGGAGATAGCAAGGCATCATCTTAAGGGAAGGGAAAGAATGGCAAAAGGGAAGAACCCTCATAAAGGTAAAACTTCTTTTATATGTGTTAAGCAGAATCATATTTCATCAAATTGTTGGTCAAGGATGACAAAGGCAAGAAGAAGAAGGAGCAAGGGACATTTATAACAAATTGAAGAAGGATGATTAGAAGGAGACCCTCTTAGCCATGAGACATGGCTACGCTAGTGGATACAAAGTGGTACAAAATTTGGATTTTCTAATCACATGTCATGTATGGAGGAATTTTTTATTCATATGCAGGTCCCAAGCTCAAAAGGTTGTGTGAAGATAGGCGATAACATTGAGCATCATATTACACATGTGGGAGATGTGAAGCTAGGTGAAGTTAAATCTATCACGACTCTTAAAGACGTGCTCCATGTTCCATGTATTTCCAAGAAACTTATCTCTATAGCATAGATGGTAGAGAGAGGTATGCATATTATATTTGATTCAAAAGGATGCATGCTGAAGCAAGGAGGTAAGATCATTGGCAAGGGGAGGAAAGAAGGCAGATTGATCACAATAAATGTTGATCCTACACACAACAAGGTATGTTATGTGATGATTGGTAACAAAAGGATTGCAGAGATTATCTTTGGCACAAGAGGATACGAAATATCAATATTCCCAAGCTAAAAAACATGTGTAAAATAGGTTTAGTGCATGGAATACCAAATCTTGAAGGCCAAGATCTACATGAGTTTTGTGATGCTTGTAAACTACGTAAACAAGTAAGGAAGCCATTTTCAAAGATTGAGTATAGATCCTCCAAGCTCTTGGAGCTTCTACACTCACATGTATGGGGCCCTACTAGAGAGTCTTCATTGGGAGGAGCTAGGAACTTTCTCACTTTCATTGATGACCACTCAAGAATATATATATGTTATCAAGGAAAAATCAAATGTGTTTTCACGTTTTCAAAAGTTTAGGTCCCTTGTTGAGAAACAACGTGATGCACACATCAAGATACTGAGGTCAGATGGAGGGGGAGAGTATTTCTCCAAGAAATTCACAAAGTACTTGCACGACAATAGCATAAAGAGGCACTTTACATGTAGTTACACCCCTCAACAAAATGGTGCTATAGAGAGGAAGAATAGGCATTTGGTTGAGATGTCTAGATGTCTCATAAATCAAGGTAAGTTACCATTCTCTTATTGGGGTGAGGTTGTGAATACAACTTGTCACTTGATAAATAGGGTTCCAATAGGTGGTGTGCACAACTTGACTCCACAAAGTCTATTATGGCAAGAAAACAACCATGGAGCACCTCAAGGTATTTGGATGTGTATGTTTTGTTCATGTTCCTATTTAAGTGAGAACAAAGTTAGAGACCAAGTGTGAGAAATGTATGTTCATTGGATACTCAAATGAGAAAAAAAGGCTTCGAGTGCTACAACCCTCTCTCAAAGACGATATATGTGTAAAGAGATGTGTTTGATGAGTCGAGGTCATGGTATGGAGGCAAGGGCAAGGCAAAGTTGGATGAAGAGGACCAAGAGGAGTGTTCAGACTTTAAGGTGCAGATTCAACCTCAAGAGTCAATTACAATCAGAAGACCATAGGATTCTACATCTAAGGTACACTCATATGATCACTCTCACACTTATGATTATAAAAGTCCATCCCTACTTCAAAGTATAGAAGGCTGCACGAGACAGACTATGACACTCGGGAACCTCAAGAGGAGTTAGAAGAAGAAGAGCTTGAGGAACTCATTACTCCAAATGGAAAGCTCAATAGAATCAAGAAGCAATATCAGAAATGTCAAGAGAGGATGGCTACAAGGAAGAAGGCACCCCCACAAAGGTATACATATGGTTCCTTCATGGCAAAGCACTATGCATACATGATGAATGTCATTGTAGATCAGGATTCAGAGTCTTATGAGGAGGTGAAGGCCAAACCATAGTGGAGAAGGCTATATATGAAGAGCTCAAAGCTCTTAAGGAGAACAACACTTGGGAACTAGTAACCAAGAAGGAAGGCATATAGATAGTCCAAAATAGGTAGGTGTACAAGACCAAGTAGGAATGCAGATGGCAGCTTTGCAAGGTACCAGGCTAGACTAGTAGCCAAAGGCTTCACACAAACACAAGGGGTGGATTATGATGAGGATTTTAGCCCTGTGGAAAACTAGGCTACCATTAGAGCTCTCATAGGCCTATGTTTAGCAAGCAGGCGGCCTATCTACCAGATGGACATAAAGAATGTTTTCTTGAATGGTGAGTTACAAGAAGAGTTGTTCATGGAACAACCTCAAGGGTATGTAGATCCATAACATCCTACCTATGTTTGCAGGTTGAAGAAGACCTTGTATGGCCTAAAGCAAGCCCCAAGAGCTTGTAATCAGAGGCCAATGAACTTCTTGAAGAGAGGTGCTTTGTGATGGAGATCCATCCTTGTATGTGAACAAAACAAATGACAATATATATTTGATATGCATATATGTAGATGATCTCCTTGTGATAGGTGATGATGATATAGGGATAAGGAACATCAAAGAGAAGCTTGAAAAAGAGTTAAAAATATTAGATTTAGGTGTACTAAAGTACTTTCTTGGCATTGAGGTAATCTATGCAAAAGGAGGTATCTAACTCTATCAAAAGAAGTATCTTCTTGATGTGTTTTTTAGGTTTGGCATGATAGATTGCAAACCAATAGCTCAACCTTTGGATTCAAATGTCAAGTTAAGCAAGGATGATGGTAAGAAGCTACAAGACCTTACACTATACAGGAGCATTGTGGGATCATTGATCTATGCTACACTCACAAGGCCTGACTTGTGCTACATAGTTGGAGTTCTATCTTAGTTCATGCATGCAGCCAGAGATACACATCTGAATCATGCAAAAGGAGTGTTAAGGTATGTTAAGAGTACAACTAACTATGGGTTGCTATGTAGGTATGATGAAGAACTTCAAGTAAGAGCATGGATTGATCTAGGATGACATGTATTATTTTTTCATTTCTATGACATGTATAGTGGTCATGCTAGAATATGTCAGAGATACTTCATTCCACTATATTAGATGTGTTTATCGAGAGTGGTGGCACATTTTTTTCTTGCCAACTCACTCATTCATGGACATTAGTATTTTCCTTATGTTCTATTCTTTATATAATGCACTTGTTGTATTGTTGGTTTAGGTCATTCTTGTACATTTCCTTTATGTACTAGAAGAAGAAGAATAATATCATTCTTCCTTATCGCAATTTGTCTGTGTACTTCTCTTTGGTTGCAAGAGTGTGTGTGCATGTGTGTGAGCTCTCTTCTTTATATCCTTCCTCGTGACATGGTATTAGAGCCACTGTGGTTGTAGAGAGCTCGTGGAGAAGGATGATTGTAAAGAGTATGGGAAAAGGCATGGAGAAAGCACGATTCACAAAGAACCTTAGATTGCTACAAAAATTGATATGAAGGTAGAAGGCCTCAAAATAGTTTTGAGAGTTATCCCATGTTTCTATCAGATTTCTATTTCAGAGCCGTCTCGACCTCGTTTCCAGCCCGCAAGTTGGGTCCCATAGAAAAACGAGGTGAGTTTGCAAAACTATAACTTGTATCCTGTTCAACAACATGCATATACTCCATATCTAATATTTCAAGCAATTTTGTGTAGTGTTGATACACAAAAACTATGTTTTTGTGAGGTAAACTATAAGGTTAAAGTGTGATAGTGTTCAAGGAGAAGTATTGCTTGTGTTTCTGCAATGTTGTGATTTGCTGCAAAAATGGCAAGCAAAGATGGAATGAGTCAGCTTATGAGTGATAAGCTGGACAAGAATAGCTTCCATGCTTGGAGATTCAAAATGACAAATTTCCTGATGGGAAAAGGCTACTAGAAGTACATCGAAGGAGAGAATGAAAATGCTTTGCAGTTACTAGAGAGGAATCAAAATACAGACAAGTTAAGAGCATATGCGAAATTGAATCAAGGAGCACAAAAGGTAACGTATTGGATATCTCATAGCATATAGGATAGCATGATTGGACACATACAAGATGCCAAGATTCTGAAAGAGGCTTGGAATAGTTTGGTCACTTTGTATGAGACCAACACAAAGGCACAAAAATCGTAACTCAAGAATGAGTTGCATACATTGGAGAAAAACAACATGTCGATGACTACATCTTGAAAAGCAAAATCATATCTGAGTCACTTGCATCTAGTGGTGTGAATGTAGATGATGATGATGATAAGGTGGAAGTGTGCCTTAGTGATTTAGGAGCTGCATATAAGTAGTTCAGAACTTCTATACAGACCAGGGAAAATATTTCGAATTTCGCTGATCTAGTGTCCATGTTGATTATTGAAGAAAAGAATCTTTGTGAGGACTCAAAATCCCAATGAGAACCTATTTACGAGTAGGTATTCTACTATGGCAGAGAAAGAGCTAGAGCTAGAGGCCTCAGAAGTGGAAGAGGACACAATAACCAAGACAAGGTCAACGACAGAATCATGAAGGAGGTAAAGGACAATTTTGAAGTAGGGGGAGTCAAAGAGGGCAAAAAAATTTCCAAAGAAATGATTCAAAGTGATTACAGTAAAGGATGTTGGAATTGTGGTAAACCTGGACACTTTGAACATGAGTGCACGTTGGAGAATCAAAACAACGGAAGGTAGAAAAACAACTATGCATCCACAAGTGTAGATGATTTTGAGAAGTTGGTCATGGTTCAACATCACATGATGAATATGATGTCTATTGATGTTTCAAAATCAAATGATAATGTCTAGTATGTTGATTCAAGTGCTTCAAATCAAATGACGAGTCATACAGAATGCTTTAGTAGTTTGCAAAAAATTCCAAGTTCTTAGATATGTTTAAACACGTGATGACACATCACACCCTATCAAGTATATAGGAAACATAGCACTGTCTATCGAGGACGGAAAGGTTAAACATCTTATTGATGTGTTGCATGTTCCAAATATAACAAAGAATCTAGACTCTGTTAGACAAATGGTTGATCAAGGACTGCATATGAGGTTCAATGTTGATGGGTTATATGTAGAAGAGTAAAAACAGGATGGATGATTGATTGCCAAAGGGAACAAAGTGGGTAGGATGTTCACCTCAAATGTAAAAATTCATGAAATGAATGCAGCCATGTTTGCAAAAGGTGCAGGAGTAATTGTTGATATAGAGATCTAGCAGAAAGGAGTTGGGAATGCAAACTTGTAGAGGCTGAAGTTGATGCAATCAAAGAAGATTGTTAATGGACTACCAAATTTCAAAGTTGCAGAAATGCAAAAGGTATGTGGAGCATGTCAATTTGATAAATAGTTAAGAGCATCATTTTTGCATGATAAGCATGTTAGTAAGAATGTACTAGCAATAGTACATACTAATGTTTGGGGCTCAACAAAGACCACATCTATAGGTGGTTGCAGGTTTTATGTTACTTTCATTGATGACCATACATGAAAAGTATGGGTATATTTCATGAAAGAGAAGAGTGAGATGTTCACTCACTTCGATAATTTCAAGGGTATGGTGGAAAAGTAGACAAGAAAATATATTCAAACATTAAGGTGTGATGGAGGAGGTGAATACATGTCAAATGAGTTCACCAACTTTCATAAAAGTCATGGAATTTGACATTAGTTTTCGTGTAGGTGCACACCACAATAGTGTTGGAAACGATGTCCACAACTTGTCCAAAATCCTCAATTACTTAAGCAAATCATAATTATGTCTGAATACATCTTCAAGGAACCACGACTGGCGGCGTGGATAAGAGAATATCCTCTCCAAGAATCCGCCTGGGTTCGAGTCTCATCAACAGCAGATTGTGTAATCACTTTTTGAAAAGCGACATCGCATAAATAATTTTTGAAAAGCGACATCATTTGTATTTTTTATTCCGATTAATGATTTGGCGAAGCAGTTTTCACGATTGCATTTCGAAGTGTACGATCGTAATTTTTATGCTTTTTACTTGTGCTTTTCAAGAGATACTCTAGCTATAAAAGAAGGAGCCATCCTCATTGTTCATCACTCAAGTCTCTCAAGTGCTCAAGGCTAAGGAGACGGAGGTGATCAAGATCTTGGAGAAGATCTTTGGAGACCATCTTGCAGGAGGAGTTCTCACACTCTTGGAGGAGTTGTGATCTACATCTTGGTGATTGTCTAGAGGAGATTCTGCCAGCTTACAACATACATTGTTGATTTACTATGAGTTGCAAGTCTATTTCTGTTTTTACTTGCTACATCACTCCTTTCTGATTTAGGTTGATCAAAATCTGGGTTTGTTGTACAATAGTTTTAAATTGTTCACTACAAGGAATACGCACACATAGCGACGGTTAAGCCAACACCATTTTGTCGCTATAAAATTACAAAATGCATCGCAATGAGCGTCGCATGCGAACTGTCGATTAAAAGATGAGCCAAACGATGTTTTTTTCGACGTGTGGTGCGACGGGGTGTGCGATGCTCGCATAGAGCGTTGCTAATGTGACGGTTTTAAAAAGCATCGCATAAGCGATGCTTTTTGCATCGCATAAGCAATGCTTTTTGCATCACATAAGCGACGCTAAAAAGTGTCTCTTATGCGATGCCAATTCCAGTGGTTTTTATGACAGGTTACCATCACTTACACGATGGTCTGTTGACGAAAAAAATTAAAATGTTGGAGGCTCTTCGATCGGCATTTTCACGCATCTAATCAAAGAGCTCTCCAACGTTTGCAATTGCGCTGCGCTTACGAGCTGAAACAAGTATATGAAGAATTTTTGTTTTGCCTAAGCTCTATCTTATTGTCTCTCTCTGTCTCTATTTCTCTCTTTCTATGTCTTTCTCTCTTTGAATTCTCTCTCTCTCTCTCTCCTCTCTCTCTTTATTGTAAGTTATTCAAGAAGCTAACCAAGCAAAAAGTATGGCTAACTATTGTAAGTACAATTTCTATTCTTTGTATATCATTTGAATTGTGTTATTTTCATTAGATAGCATACTCACACTTATTGATATGCACATATACACTTATACATGATGAAGATGCACGTTCACACATATACACATATACACATGCACATACACACACATATATACACACAGATACATGTGCACATACACTTAGACATACACACACATACACATACATATGCACAAACATTGTAACAACCACATAAAAAGACTTACATGCATGCATTATTGCATATATATATATATATATATATATATATATATATATATATATATATATATATATATATATATATATATATATATATATACATGCATACATTAAAATATATGTAAATACATGTAAATGCACATCCACATGCATGCACATTCACATGCATGCACATGGATGCAAATGGAAATGCATCCACATACACATGCATGTTTCATACATATACACATGCATGTTTCATACATATACACATGCATATACATACATTATACACATATATACACATATATATGCACATATGTACACACACATATACACATGCACATACATACATACACACATATACATGCACATACACACATATACACATAGAGTTACACATATACATGCACATACATATACACACACATATACATGCACATACATATACACACACATAGACATGCATATGCAGATACTCATATACACACATATACACTTACACATGCACATGCACATACATACATATACACACACATACACATGCACATACATACATATACACACACATACATATACACTTATGTACACACATATGAATGAATTATATAATTAAAATATTAAAACACATGCTTAATATAAACAATAATAACAATCAATAGAACAAAACTCTTCATTACTTAATACCATACACACAATTCAAAACATAACTGAAATGAAAAATATATAGATAACATATATATATATATATATATATATATATATATATATATATATATATATATATATATATATATATATATATATATATATATATATATATATATCAATGTAAATATACATATAATCCAATGTCATAATCAAGAATCCTAATCATCATCATCATGATCATCATCATCAGCAACAGCATCATGATCATCCCGATCATTCTCATCCTCATCATCATGATCACCCTGTGACAATCGAGACCATCCCTCCTATGTCTGTCTCTCCACCTCATCCATATCTTCCTGTCCATAATCCTCTTGTATTACATATAACAAACATAAATAAGTAAACTAATTAAACTATTCATAAACATAAAATAATTATATAAAATTTAATAATACTCACAAATGCATCTAGATGATCTTGCATATACTCACTCAAATGCCGATTATCCAAAATGTGTAGCATACTTGATCTCATGTTTTGTAGGATATCGGCCATAATCCTTTTGCTGCATTGAAACAAATAAAAAAGATTAGTTTCTTGCATTTTAACTAAAATAAAAAATGTACTCGCAATAACACATATACTTACAAATGTAGCGACAAAACCATGATGACCCATTTGGCCTAGGTGCGATGTGTGGCCCGACTCCACTCACTTCTTTGCAGCAGAGTGTTTATTTAAGAAAAAAGAAATACATAAATTAAATGTAAAACATTACTAAAATATATGAAAATTATAAATATAAACTATGAATTTGTATACCTTCTGTTGAGGAAATGACTCCTGAAGACGTAGCTGTCTACGAAAAAATTGCCACGTCTCAGGTGGTATGTTAGGTCGCCTTTTATTTTTTTCCACCATACAATATCTCCTGTTAATTTAATCTCAAACAGAAAAAAAATCAGAATACATACACATATATACACACACATACACATAACCACATACACATATACATGCAACCATATATGCATACATATACACATATACATACATATAACATAAACACACATATACATATCCACATATATACATACACACACATGCATGCATATACACTCATTCATACAAAATACATGCATTTATCCCATAATAATGCATATTTGTGTATATGTGAATATGTGTGTATGTGTAAATGTGTAAGACCTCATGTATCAGAAGCTTCTATGAGGAGGCTATGCAAAAGTGATCCTGTGGAATATGCAAGGTTGAAATATCTATATTCAAAAGAAGATAAAGTACAAGATTTGTGTGTACATGTAAATATGTATGCATGTATATATATATTTATGTGCTCATTTAGGCATATGTATGTGTGATGCATAATATATGTAATCCATTTTATATTTATGTATGTGTATCTACATGATGTGTATATATCTTTATATATATTATAATCCTCGTTGATTCGAGTAGCTATATATAGAGGCATAAGGTTGGGAGAAGAGAAATCTATCTAGTAGGATGTCGGAGGAATAGATGCAATGTGTACATATACTTCAATCATATGGCTAAAAGGTTGAATTAGAGTTTTTAAATTAGGGGTTTTAAAACCCTAATATCAAAATTAGTGTTTTCAAATTAGGATTTTTGAAATAGGATTTATTTATTTGTTTATTTATTTATTTGTGTGTATGCATGTGTTGTGTATGTATGTGTATCTATATGTTCGTACGCATGTGTTGTGTTTGTGTGTGTATATGCATGTGTATATGTATATATGCATGTAAATATGATTATATGAGTCTATGTGTGTGTACATATGGTTTAATTTATGCATGTGTATGTGTATGTGAGTATGTGTATATGTATGTGAGTATGTGTCTATGTGTATTCATTATATGTGTGTAACTGCATGCATGTGTATGTGTGTGTAAAAATGTGCATGTATGTGTGTGTATGTATAAATGTGCACATATGTGTATATGTGTGTAAATGTGCATGTATGATGTATATGTGTGTATGCATGTATTTGTACCTCTAGTCTCACTCTTTTCTCTCTCTCTCTCTCATATACATACATACATACATAAACACACATACTCATATCCACATATATATATATATACATAAAAGCAATGTGTACCGTGCATTATTGCGATGATGAGCCATAAGTATCCGCATCTCTTTTAGACACCACTTATGAGACCATCCTGTCCCAAGCTCTGTATCAAGTGAACTAAGTACGTATTTTTTATCCCTCTCATCATGCTCACTAAAGAATAAAAAAAAATCATGTAAATAAAACATAAGATATTTATTTCAATTTATATGTAAAATTTATACTTACTTCCATGGTAGGTGGACAATGCGTAGGTAAGAGTCGCATAATGCCTGCATTCTTCTCTTGAACTCTAATCTATTCCCTATGTAGACAATGTTCCCCTTTGGCTCTATATCACACTCTTGCCCTAAGGTGCCTATGCATGTCCTCATAGGCAGCTCTGCTCTACTGTCATGATCTAGAGGTGGTATAGGTGTCTTGAAAATAGATAGATAAAAATAAATAAAAATATGTGTTATAATATGGTTAAAAAAGTTTATAAAAAAAAACATACCTATGAGAAAATAGATGTCTTCCTGCATGTGGAGCCGCAGAAGAGCCCTCCTTTGATCGCTGGGTAAGCATCTGGATCGTATAATTCAGCTTATCATCAGGCATCTCTGAGTACTCATGCATGATGAGCCCTCTAGGATCCATAATACCTAACATATAAAAAAATGGGTTAGAAATCAATATATATATATGTGTGTACATATGTATGTGTGTATATGTGTATGGTGTATATGTGAGTGTGTGTATGCATGTAAACATATATGTATGCATATGCATGTGCATTATGTATGCAAATGTATGCATGTGTGTGTATGTGTGTGTGTATGCATGTAAGTATGTAAGTATGGATATGCATTATGTATGCATATGTATGCATGCATGTGTATGTGTGTGTGTGTATGTGTCTCTATGTGTGTCTATGCATATATATGTGTTTATGTCTTTATGTGTCTGTCTATGCATATATATGTGTGTATGTATCCATGTGTGTGTATATGTGTGTGTCTATGTGTGTGTGTCTGTGTGTATATACGTGTGCATCTGTATATATGTGTCTATGCATTTGTATGTATGTGTGTAAATGTGTGTGGATGTGTGTATGTGTCTGTGTAAGTGTGTATGTGTCTATGTGTGTATGTGTGTGTATATGTGTGTATATATGTCTGTATCTATATATATATATATATATATATATATATATATATGTGTGTGTGTGTGTGTGTGTGTGTGTGTGTCTATATGCATGTGTATGTGTGTGTGTAAGTTTGTATCTATCTATCTATCTATCTATCTATCTATCTATCTATCTATCTATCTATCTATCTATCTATCTATCTATCTATCTATCTATCTATCTACCTATCTATCTATCTCTCTCTCTATCTATATATCTATCTATCTATCTATGTATCTATCTATCTATCTATCTATCTATCTACCTATCTATCTATGTATCCATGTATGTGTATGTGTGTGTATGTCTCTTTACGTGTGTGTGTGTATGTCTCTTTACGTGTGTGTGTGTGTATGTGTGTGTCTCTCTCTACGTGTGTGTGTGTCTATGTGTGTATGCATGTAAGCATGTATGTATGCATATGCAGATGCATTATGTACGCATATGTATGCATGTGTGTGTATGTGTGTGTATGTCTCTCTACGTGTGTATGTGTGTATGCATATGTATGCATGTGTGCATATGTGTGTGTATGCATGTAATTATGTATGTATGCATATGCATATGCATATGCATTATGTGTGTATGTGTCTATGTGTGTATGTGTGTGTATGTGTGTGTATGTGTGTGTGTGTGTCTATGTGTGTATGTGTGTGTGCATGTGTATGTGTGTGTAAATCTATGTGTATATGTGTGTGTATGTCTCTATGCGTATGTATGTGTCTATGTGTGTGTATGTGTATGCATGTGCATTATGTATGCATATGTATGCATATGTGTGTGTATGTGTGTATATGTGTGTATGTGTATGCATGTATCTATGCATATGCATGTGCATTATGTATGCATATGTGTGTGTATGCATGTAAGGATGTATGTATGCATATATATATGCATTATGTATGCATGTATGTGTATGTGTGTGTATGTCTCTCTATGTGTGTGTGTACACATATATGTGTGTGTATGTGTTGTATGTGTGTATGTGTGTGTGTATGTGTGTATGTGTGTGTGTGTCTATGTGTGTATGTGTATGTGTGTATGTGTGTATATGTGTGTGTATGCATTTAAACATGTATATATGCATATGCATGTGCATTATGTGTGCATGTGCATGTATGTGTGTATGTGTGTATATCTATATATATGTGTCTGTATGCATGTGTATGTGTGTGTGTAAATGTGTGTGGATGTGTGTGTAAGTGTGTCTCTATGTGTGTGTGTATATTTGTGTGTATGTGTATGTGTGTGTCTATGTGTGTATGTATGTGTGTCTATGTGTGTATATACATGTGTATCTATATATATGTGTTGGTGTGCATGTGTATGTGTGTGTGTAAATGTGTATGGATGTGTGTGTAAGTGTGTATGTGTCTATGAGTGTGTATGTGTTTATGTGTGTGTATGTGTCTATGTGTGTGTATGTGTCTATGTGTGTATGTGTATGCATGTATGTATGCATATGTGTGTGTATGTGTGTCTATGCATTATGTATGCATATGTGTGTGTATGCATTAAGTATGTGTATGTATGCATGTGCATTATGTATGCATATGTGTGTGTATGCATGTAATTATGTATGTATGCATATGCATATGCATTATGTATGCATATGCATTATGTATGCATATGCATTATGTATGCATATGCATTATGTATGCATATGCATTATGTATGCATATGCATTATGTATGCATGTATGTGTATGTGTGTGTATGTCTCTCTATGTATGTGTATGCATATATGTGTGTGTATGTGTGTGTGTATGTGTGTGTGTATGTGTGTATGCATGTGTATGTGTGTGTATGCATCATTATGTGTGGATGTGTCTATGTGTGTATGTGTGTGCGTATATGTGTGTGTGTATGTGTGTGTGTGTCTATGTGTATGTGTGTGTGTCTATGTGTGTGTATGTGTTTATGTGTGTGTATGTGTCTATGTGTGTGTATGTGTCTATGTTTGTATGTGTATGCATGTATGTATGCATATGTGTGTGTATGCATTATGTATGCATATGTGTGTGTATGCATTATGTATGTGTATATATGCATGTGCATTATGTATGCATGCATGTGTATGTGTGTGTATGTCTCTCTATGTGTGTGTATGTGTGTATGTGTCTGTGTATGTGTGTATGTGTGTGTGTATGTGTGTATGCATGTATATGTGTGTGTATGCATCATTATGTGTGTATGTGTATATGTGTGTATGTGTGTGTGTATATGTGTGTGTATGTGTGTGTGCCTATGTGTATGTGTGTGTGTATGTCTATGAATGTGTATGTGGTTATGTGTGTGTATGTGTCTATGTGTGTGTATGTGTGTATGTGTATGCATGTATGTATGCATATGTGTGTGTATGTGTGTGTATGCATTATGTATGCATATGTGTGTGTATGCATTATGTATGTGTATGTATGCATGTGCATTATGTATGCATCTGCATTATGTATGCATATGTGTGTGTATGCATTATGTATGTGTATGTATGCATGTGCATTATGTATGCATATGTGTGTGTATGCATGTAAGGTTGTATGTATGCATATGCATATGCATTATGTATGCATATGTATGCATGTATGTGTATGTGTGTGCATGTCTCTTTATGTGTGTGTGTATGCATATATGTGTGTGTATGTGTTTATGTGTGTATGTGTGTGTGTATGTGTGTGTGTGTATGTGTGTATGTGTGTATGCATGTTTATGTGTGTGTGTGCATCATTATGTGTATATGTTTCTATGTGTGTATGAGTGTGTGTATATGTGTGTGTATGTGTGTGTGTGTGTCTATGTGTATGTGTGTGTGTCTATGAGTGTGTATGTGTTTATGTGTGTGTATGTGTCTATGTGTGTATGTGTCTATGTCTATATGTGTATGCATGTATATATGCATATGTGTGTGTATGCATTATGTATGCATATGTGTGTGTATGTTGTATGTATGTGTATGTATGCATGTGCATTATGTATGCATATGTGTGTGTATGCATATATGTGTGTGTGCACGTATGTGTGTGTGTATGCATCATTATGTGTGTATGTGTGTATGTTTGTGTGTCTCTATGTGTATGTGTGTGTGTGTCTATGGGTGTATATGTGTGTGTGTATGCATATGTATGTGTGTGTATGTGTGTGTGTACGTGCATACCTGGCTTCAACGATAAATCCTTGCTCTCTCTCTCTCTCTCTCTCTCTCTCTCTCTCTCTCTCTCTCTCTCTCTCTCTCTCTCTCTCTCTCTCTCTCTCTCTCTCTCTCTCTCTCTCTCTCTCTCTCTCTCTCTCTCTCTCTCTCTCTCTCTCTCTCTCTCTCTCTCTCTCTCGCGCACGCTCTCTCACGTCTAAATCCCAACACAAATGTGCTCGGAGAAATTAACATTCCAGAGCGTCGCTTATGCGATGCTCTAGAACACAAGACGTCGCTTATCTGATGCTAAAACATCGCAGCCAGTTATCCAACGACCATCGCTTATGCGACAAAGGCTCGTTAAAAAAAAACTCAAAAACAGGACCGTCGCTTATGTGATGCTAGCATCGCATATGCGACGAATCCCATTTTTTTTCAATTCGGGGGTGTCGCTATGCCCCCCTATTTCTTGTAGTGGTTCTTATCTTCCATATTATCACACACACAATCTTCATACCTTTTAGGCACACAATTTCTTGTATCTAGTTCCTATTTTCTGCCTAGATATAGATATTGTCAATTTGTATCATATTCACACATTGTAACTTGACATTTGAATATAGATAGTGTAGGTGAGCCTCATAGCTTACCGTTACACTTGAAATCTCGTCTATTCTCTCTCTATTTCTCACTCATCTAATTTTGAGTCTTAAGGTGTGTATGTTAAGGTTCATCTGTTGGAAGATCCTTTAAACCTATGATATATTGTTATTGTGGCCCACTACCACTTCCAACATATGGTATTCAGACTTTAGAATACCAACATTTGGTATTAGAGCATAGTTGACATACACCATTAACAAGATGAGTGACTATAGACTTGAGAATGAAGACAAGCTTGAGGGCATGTCTAGTTATCCAATGTAGAGTTTTATGATGATGAATCTTTTAGTAACAAAGGACTTGTGGAGTATTGTTAAAGGCGCTTATCCAAGGCCAAGAAAAGTAAGAGAAGAGGCCACTTCATCTTTTAGAAGACCCATTGTTCCTATTTCTGCTCAACAGGAGGTTAGTGAGGAAGAAGAAACTCTTTCATCATCAAGAGTCCGTATTACTACCAGACTACTTCCTACAAAAGAGAAATCCAGATGGGATTCAAGGGATGCACTAGCACTTTCATATATTGCTATGGGAGTCAAGAGGCATATTATACCTCAGATTAGGTCTTGGAGAATCTCTCCGCAGCCTTGGTTGGATTTAGCGAATCTCTATCATATCAAAAACCCTGCTAGGAAAGCTCATCTGAGGAGACAACTAGCAACACAAGGATGAAAGTTGGTGAATCAGTCGAGACACATATTTTGAAGTTCAAAGATTAACGATATCAATTACTGAATGTTGGAGTCAACATTATAGATGAAGAGATGGTAAACACACTTCTAAACTAACTTCCATCTACATATCGTGCTTTTGTTACTTCTTTATCTCTCTCTACAAGAGATAGAGAAATTTCATTTGAAGAGCTACAGTTCCTATTCCTTCAAGATGAACATCAACAAAAGGGTATGGAAGAGAATGATGAGGCCATGTTATCATCATCAAAGGGAAAGAAGAAGAAGGAGAAAAAGAAGGAGCAGAAGATTCAGCAATCTAAGAAGGAAAGTAATTCTTCTAATCCAATGTCTTCCAATCCTTTTCCTAATGCTTCCTCTACACCCAAAGAAAAATCTTTGACTACATCTGATTCAAAGAAAGGAGTATGCCATTACTATAAGAGCAAGAATTTTCAATCAGAAGAAGAAAGCATCATGTAATAGTGTTGTGGATGATCAAAAAACTAAATCTTCAAATTTAGATTCAGATGCATGTACGACTATTGAAGAGATAGATTTTGATCAAGCACTGTTAAATGCAATCTCAAATAATCCTTGGGTTTTTTATTATAGAGCTACTAAGCATATGACAGGTTGCAGAAAGGTATTTTGTTCCCTTTCAAACTCTTCAGGTAGAAGACTGACCATTCGAGATGGTCATGATTTGGATGTTGTTAGTGTTGGAGAAGTAAACCTTAAGTCCAGAGCAGGTGGAAATTTCACAATTTCCAATGTTCTTTATGTTCTAGAAATAAAGAAGAATTTGCTCTCAATCTTGATTTTCTTGTCAGATGGTTATAAAGCAGTTTTTAAGAAAGATTCATGTCAGATCCTCTCACCTGATGAAGAGCACTCCCAACTTTTGGTTTGATGCAGTACATACAGCTAATAAAATTTTGAATAGGCCTTCCACAAAAGCTTTAAAGGTCCTCACACCTTATGAAGCCTATAATGGGAAGAAGCCCAATGTGAGTTACTTCAAAGTTTTTGGTTCCCCAGCTTATGTTCACATTGAGAAGAAGGATCGTGGTAAGCTTGATGTAAAAGCCATTAAAGCGGTCTTTATTGGTTATGCAATTGAAAGCAAAGGATGCAGATTTTATGTTCCACATATAGGTCATATCCTACTCTCACACAATGCATATATTGCAAAAAATCAGATTTATGATAAGAAGAAAGAGATTCTAGAATTCATAAAGGAAGATGACTATGCATTTTTTAGAAGGAATTTGGATACTTACATTCATCCATACAAGGGGAGTGATGAACCTACTCAAATCCTAAGAGATACAAGTGAAGAGAGAATTTCATTACCTACATCAGTACCTCTTGAAGGTCCAACTTATGAGGTTGGAGAAGGCTTTAGAGTTCCAGAAGAAAGAGATACTGAAGAACGAGAAGATAGACCAACACTTTTTAGGAATACACCAAAGTGGTTATATCAAACATGGAAGGACAGTGGTATACAAGAATACATAGGAAGAACTAGAAGTCAGACTAGGAGACAACAAAGAGACCAGGTAAATTATGTAGAACATTTTGAGATTCATAGGGTTTTAGCTCTTACTTCAGCTAAGAATAAACTAGCTAGTGTTCAAGATGCACTAAGTAGTCTTGTATGGAAGAAAGCTATGCAACAAGAGATCGATTCCATCCATAAGAATCAAACATGGAAGCTTTGTGAGCTACCAAAAGGTAAGAAAGCTATTCGTGTTAAGTGGATCTTCAAAAGCAAAAGAAAAGCAGATGGTACTATAGACAAGTATAAAGCAAGATTAGTTGTCAAAGGTTATGAACAAAAGAAAGGTATTGACTATGATGAGACTTTTGCACCTATATCTAGAATGATAATGGTCTGGACAATACTTTCTTTAGCTGCATTCTTTAGTTGGAAAGAATACCAGCTAGATAGATCAAAGACTTGAAGGAACAGTTGATTTCTGCTGATGAGGTTATACCAGATAGCTCACTTGTGTAGACCGTTCTGAATGGTCTTCTTGATTCATATCAAAGTTTTGCTTCTACTCTTCGGTTGATGATGAAAGGCAATCCAAATGCCTTATCATTTGAGGAGTTAGTCTTTGTTCTGTTGCAGGAAGATCAGTCCAAGCAAAACAGGTTCATTATGCGAGTTGCAGATCAAGCTTTCTTGGCTAGTCAGAAGGGCAAAGGAAAATGGAGCTCTTCAACTACTAAGCAGAAATCTACTAGTTGTGCACATTCGAAGAAGGAAGATAAAGATGAGATGAAATTAGAAAAGTAGAAATTGTTTTGTAAGTACTGTAAAGGCAAAAATCATATCATAAAGAACTGTGTTGGCTTCTAAAGAGGCAAAGAAGAAGAGGCTGGAATGGTTGTTGCAGAGGCCTCTACACCAAAAGACAGAGTCTGCTAATCTTGTGCAGGAACAAGAATGGGTTTTTACTACTGTCTATAGTTTTGATCCATCTTCTCATGAGTAGTGCATGTCTGTATTAGACCTAGATGTTTGGTATTTTGACAGTGAGGCGACCAAACATATTACCTCGCAGTGCAGTTTCTTCTCTTCACTCGAGCCTATCCCTCTAGGGAATACTATTACATGCACCAACAAGTCCTCTTATCCTGTTATGGGAGTTGGTAAGATCATTTTGACTACTGTTGATGGTAGTTCTTTCACTTTGTCAGATGCTTTATTTGTGCCAGGGATCAAGAAGAACCTCTTATCAGCTTCTGCATTAGCCAAGATTGGCTTGGTTATGAAATTTATTGATGATAGGTGTACAGTTCATGATCTGCGAAATGGCGATGTGATTATTGCTTCTGGCATTTTATGTCATGGGTTGTATAAGCTCATAGACTATGAAAGATCTCTAAATGATTTGGCATGTGCAGTAAATGATTCTTAGGCTATGTTAGATGCAAAGCTTTCGCATGCATGCTTTGGTCATCTGAATTTCGCTAGTTTGCTACGCTTGCAGAAATCTGAAATGGTTTCCTCTTTGCCCAAACTTGAGGCACCTGGAGAACATGTTCGTGAAGGCTATATTTTGGGCAAAATGCAACGTTCGTCCTTTCCAAAAGATGGTTCAGTTTGGGCTACTCATAAATTGCAGCTTGTACATACTGATGTTTGTGGCCGTATGCAGACACCTTCTTTTGGGAATTATCTTTACTTCGTGACTTTCATCGATGATTTTTCGAGGCATGCATGGGTATATCCATTGAAGGCAAAGTCCGAAGTGTTCATGTGCTTCAAACAGTTTTTGGTTTTTGCTGAAAAATCTGCGAGCATGTAAAATGGGCACCCTCCGTTCTAATCGAGGGGGGGGGAATATATGTCTTCTGATTTTAATGCATTTTTGGCTGAACGTGGGATAAAACACCAGTGTACAGTGCCGTGTACACCTCAACAGAATGGAGTTGCTGAATGAAAGAACATGTCACTCATGGGGATGGCGAGGTGTATGGTCAAGAGTCAGGCTTTACCACATAGTTTCTGTCTTGAGGCTATCATGTGTGCAACATATGTACTGAACAGGTATCCCACTAAAGCGTTGTAGTCTATCACTCCATATGAGGCTTGGCATGATCACAAGCTAGCGGTTGCTCATGTGCGTGTTTTTGTTTGTTTGGCATATGCATTAGTGCCTTAACAACATCGCAGAAAATTGGACGATAAAGTAGTAAAATGTATTTTTTTTTTGTACAGTTCTGAAAGGAAAGGCTATCCCCTATATCATCCACAGACTAAACGCATTCTGGTTAACCGTGATGTTGTTTTTCTGGAAGATGGTATTCAGCCATTACTTTCATGTACTAAGGAGACATCTGTTAGCTCCAAAAGGCATGTATGATACTTTGCTGCCTCTTTTTATAGGTGGACAATCTAGTGCTGGTCCCATTGAGGCAACTTCTCAGCCTTTGCAAGTTTCATGTGATGATGCAGATCATTCCATTTCTGATGCAGATTTACATGATGCACTAGTTGATGAGAGAGCTGATATTGAGTAGGCAAGAACTATGCCAAAATGGTTGGTGCAGACTTTGTGTGATAGCAAATTAGATGCACCACTGTTATATTGTACTCGTTCAGTCTCTCATAGTGCATCTTTTGCATCAGATTGCTATGCTATGGCTGCAGCTAGTCTCTATGATGAGAATGAGCCTGTTTCATTTGATGAAGCACAAAATTCAAAAAATTAGATGGCTGCTATGCAATGTGAATATGATGCTATAATGAAGAATGGTACTTGGTCTTTATGTGACTTGCCTCCTAGCAAGAAGGCCATTGGCACTAAGTGGGTATACAAGCTGAAACATAAACCGGATGGTACAGTTGACAGGTATAAGGCTAGGCTTGTTGCAAAGGGTTATGCACAGGAAAGAGGCATTGATTTTGATGAGACATTTGCACCTACATGCCGTACGACTACTGTTCGTAGCATTTGTGCACTTTGCAGCTCATCATGGTTGGAATGTACATCAGTTGGACATTAAAACAACATTTTTGAATGGTGACTTGCATGAAGAAGTGTATGTTTTTCAGCCTCGTGGTTTTGTGCAGAAAGGGCATGAAAACTAGGTGTGCAGGTTAAAGAAGGCATTATATGGTTTAAAGCAAGCACCACGTGCTTGGTATGGGAAGATACATGCCTATCTGATTGCACATGGTTTTGAGAATAGTCCAACTGAAAGCACCTTATATGTTAAGCGTGGTAATGATGTGCTTCTGATCATTGTTGTCTATGTTGACGACATGCTGCTCATTGGTCCTATTGAGAAGCATATTGTTAATTTTAAGGCTGATTTGCATGCCTCATTTGAGATGTCTTATTTGGGGCATTTGCATCACTATTAGGGCATTCAGTTTATGGAAGTTGATGGTGGAATGGCTTTGTATCAAACAAAATATATTGACACATTATTGTAGCATTTCAGCCTTGAAGACTGTAAGCCTATTGCCACTCCTATGGAGACAGGTTTATGTTTGAGTCTTCATGATGTTGGAGATGCATTAGATGTTGTTCTCTATCACGAGGCTGTTGGATGCTTGATTTACTTATGAATTACTCGGCCACATATTCAGTTTGTTGTCTCACAGATGACCAAGTTTATGCATTGCCCAAGAGTCAAGCATAGGCAAGCAATTAAGCGCATCTTTCAAGCGCATCTTTCGATATTTGAGTGGTACTCGGCTATTTGGGTTGTTTTATCCCAAGAGGGGATCACTACCACCAGATTTGCATGCTTTTTCTGACTCTGATTGGGTTGGTTGCTATGACACTCGTGCGTCCACTAGTGGCTTTTGCTTCATGCTTGGTAGCTCATGTATATCTTCGTTGAGGAAGAAGCAGCCTACTGTGGCCACTTCCAGTTGTGAGGCTAAGTATAGGGCAGCTTTCACAGCGGCTGTTTGTTGGAGTTAGAGGTCTGCAGAAGAACATGAACAACACAAGGAAGAAGAAGAAGCTTGGAGCACAACACACAATACTGAATGTATTAATAGAGAATGTACAAAGATAAGTAGCCCATTAGGGCAATAGGTGTATATACAAGCTGGGGGAAAAAAACCTCCTAAAGAGGGAAAAAAGTGCCCTGACGGTCCTAGAGTGTTCACACACATCACTACCTAAATATATCAACAAATCTCCCCTGGGAGTGATGCGGTGAACAAGTAGCTAGCACTCATGTATAAGGAAGTGCCAAGCTATGTGGAAATCACTCCACAAAAGGAACTAAGCCCAAAGCTTTGCGGAAAGCTTCAAACTTTTTGTTGGGCAGAGCCTTCATGAAAAGGTCTGGAATGTTCTCCTGCGTGGGCACATATGCCAAGCTGATCTCCCCAGCAGAGAACATGTCCTTGACATAATGATAATGCACCTCAATGTGCTTAGTGGGAGCATGGAACACACGGTTCCTTGCAACTGCCAATGCACTCTGAGTGTCAGTGAAGATGGTGGTGGCAGAAGAGTGACCAACACCCAAATCAGCCATAAGGCATCTGAGCCTCACACACTCAACAATAGCTGTGAAAGCTGCCCTATACTCAGCCTCACAACTAGAAGTGGTCATAGTAGGTTGCTTCTTGCTCAACCAAGATATACATGAGCTACGAAGCATGAAGCAAAAGGCACTAGTGGACACACGAGTGTCATAGCAACCAGCCCAGTCTGAGTCAGAAAAAGCATGCAAATCTGGCGGTAGTGATCCCCCCTTGGGATAAAACAAACCAAGTAGCCAAGTACCACTCAAGTAGCGAAAGATGCGCTTAACCGCCTTCCAATGCTTGACTCATGGGCAATGCATAAGCCTGCTCATCGGTGAGACATCAAACTAAATATCTGGCCTAGTAATGCATAAGTAAATCAGGCATCCAAGAGCCTCTTGATAGAGGACAGCATCAAATGCATCTCCAGCATCATGAAGACTCAATTGTAAACCTGTCTCCATAGGAGTGGCAATAGGCTTACAGTCTTCAAGGCCAAAATGTTGCAATAATGTGTCAATATATTTTGTTTGACAGAAAGCCATTCCACCATCAACTTGCATAAACTCAATGCCCAAATAGTGATGCAAATGCCCCAAATCAGACATCTCAAATGAGGCATGCAAATCATCCTTAAAATCAGCAATATGCTTCTCAATAGGACCAGTGAGGAGCATGTCATCAACATAGACAACAATGATAAGAAGCACATCATTAGCACGCTTAACATATAAGATGCTTTCAGTTGGACTGTTCTCAAAACCATGTGCAATCAGATAGGCATGTATCTTCTCATACCAAGCACAAGGTGCTTGCTTTAAACCATATAATGCCTTCTTTAACCTCCACACCTTGTTTTCATGCCCTTTCTGCACAAAGCCATGGGGCTGAAAAACATACACTTCTTCATGCAAGTCACCATTCAGAAATGCAATTTTAATGTCCAATTGATGTACATTCCAACCATGATGGGCTACAAGTGCACAAATGCTCCGAACAGTAGTCATACAGCATGTAGGTGCAAAGGTCTCATCAAAATCAATGCCTCTTTCCTATGCATAACCCTTTGCAACAAGCCTAGCCTTATATCTATCAATTATACCATTAGGTTTATGCTTCAGCTTGTATACCCACTTAGTGCCAATGGCCTTCTTGCCAGGAGGGAAGTCACATAAAGACCAATTACCATTCTTCATTATTGCATCATATTCAGATTGCATAGCAGCCATCCAATTTTTTGAATTTTGTACTTCATCAAAGGAAACAGGCTCATGCTCATCACAGAGACTAGATGCGGCCATAGCATAGCAATCTGATGCAAAAGAGCCACTATGAGAGCCTGATCGAGTATGATATGACAAAGGTGCATCTAATTTGCTGTCAAGCAAGGTCTGCACCAGCCATTTTGGCATAGTTCTTGCCTCCTCAATATCAGCTCTCTCATCAATGTGCATCATGTACATTTGCATCAGAAATGGAATTATCTGCATCATCACATGAAACCTGCAAAGGCTGAGAAGTTGCCAGTGGGACACCTATTCAGAACATATGTTGCACACATGACAGCCTCAACCCAGAAACTATGTGGTAAGGCCTGACTCTTGACCATACACCTCGCCATCTCCATGAGTGACCTATTCTTTCGTTCAACAACTCCATTTTATTGAGGTGTATATAGCACTTTACATTGGTGTTTTATCCCACGTTCAGCGAGAAATGTATTAAAATCATAAGACATATACTCCCCCCCTCGATCAGAATGGAGGGTGTCCATTTTACATGCTGACAGATTTTCAACCAAAACCAAAAACTGTTTGAAGCACATGAACACTTTGCACTTTGCCTTCAATGGATATACCCATGCATGTCTGGAAAAATCATCGATAAAAGTCACAAAGTAAAGATAATTCTCAAAAGAAGGTGTCTCCATAGGACCACAGACATCACTATGTAGAAGTTGCAATTTCTGAGTAGCCCAAGCTGAACCATCTTTTTGAAAGGACGAACACTGCATTTTGCCCAAAATGCAGCCTTCACAAACATGTTTTCGAGGTGCCTCAAATGTGGGCAAAGAGGAAACCATTTCAGATTTCAGCACGCATAGCAAACTAGCAAAATTCAGATGACCAAAGTGTGTATGCCAAAGCTTTGCATCTGACATAGCCTGGGAATCATTTACTGCACATGCCAAATCGTTTACAGATCTTTCATAGTCTATGAGCTTATAGAGCCCATGTCATAAAATGGGAGAAGCAATAATCACATCGCCATTTGACAGATCATGAACTGTACACCTGTCATCAACAAATTTCACAACTAATCCAATCTTGGCTAATGCAAAAACTGATAAGAGGTTCTTCTTGATCCTTGGCAAAAATAAAGCATCTGATAAAGTGAAAGAACTACCATCAGCAGTAGTCAAAATGATCTTACCAACTCCCATAACAGGATAAGAGGATTTGTTGGTGCATGTAAGGGTATTCCTTGTAGGTGCAGGCTCGAGTGAAGAGAAGAAACTACACTGTGAGGTAATATGTTTGGCTGCCCCACCATCAAAATACCAAACATCTCAGTCTACTGCAAACATGCACTGCTCATGAGAAGATGGGTCAAAACTGCAGACAGTAGTAAGCGCCCATTCTTCTTCTTGAACAAGATTAGGAGACTTTGTTTTTGGTGTAGAGGCCTCTACAACAACCATTCCTGCCTCTTTCTTCTTTGCCTCTTTAGCAGCCAGTTTTGGAGAGTTCATTATGATATGATCATTCCCTTTACAGTACTTACAAAACATTTTCTGTTTTTTTTTATTTCTTCTCATTTTTATCTTCCTTCTTCAAATATGCAGAATTAGCAGATTTTTTATTACTAGTTGAAGAGCTCCATTTTCCTTTGCCCTTCTGATTAGCCAGAAAAGCTTGATCTACAACTCGCATAATGGAACTCTTCTGCCTGGACTGATCTTCTTGAAACAGAACAGAGACTAACTCCTCAAATGATAAGGCATTTGGATTACCTTTCATCATCAACCAAAGAGTAGAAGCAAAACTCTAATATGAGTCAGGAAGACCATTCAAAACTATCTGCACAAGTGAGCTATCTGGTATAACCTCATTAGCAAAAATCAATTGTTCCTTCAAGTCTTTGATCTTCATTAGGAAACTGTCCATAGAATCACCTTCATTCATGTGCTCACTCTCCAACTGTTTTCAGAGATAAGCGACACGAGCCTCATTCCTAGCTTGGTACAATGTGATAAGTGTATCCCAAGCATCCTTAGCTGTTTTGCAAGAGCGAATGTGAGGAATAATGGCATGTTTGATAGACAAAGCTATCAATGCATGTTTCTGGGCATCTCCGCCATCCCAACGCATGTGCTCTACAGTAGGTGCAGCATAAACCGTAGCACAAATAGGAGTATGCAGAATATCATCATCTTCGACACCTTTTGCATCAGCTTCAGTACTTGTAGTTGTAACAATTGGAGGTGTGATGGAACATTTTTCGACACCCTACACAATGTTCCACAGTCCTTTTGCAACCAACACATGTCCCATCATATAAGCCCATAACGGGTAGTTGGTACCATCCAACTTATCCTCAACAGCCAACATACGAAATACATCACTGATTTAAGCCATGCCGGTGACTAAAATACCTTGATGTAGAAAATTGATTGTATCTCAAAAAGTTGAACAGAACTGCCCAAACCAATTCTGCTAGACCTCTAGGAGACTTCGAGACGCTTGTACTAATGAATGGAAACTGGTATATACCTTTGGCACAAAAAGGTGAAATAGCTTGCACAAGTGCTACGATAGTGCGTTTGGAGGCCGAAAGGAGCTCAGATCGCGATTTCGGCACCACAGAACAAAGTAGTTTTGATCTGAAAAACACACTGAGTATGCTCACCAAAATTCGTGCAATTCTAAAACTACAACCGGAGGAGTGTCGATGGTGCCCTAGATGAAGCGACGACCTACTCTAATACCAATTGTTGGAGTTAGATGTTTGTGAAAGCACATAAACAACACAAGGAAGAAGAAAAATCTTGGAGCACAACCCACAATACGGAAAGTATTACTATAGAATGTACAAAGATAAGTAGCGCATTAGGGCAATAGGCGTATATACAAGCCAAGGGAAAAAAACCTCCTAAAGAGGGAAAAAAGTACCCCGACGGTCCGAGAGTGTTCACACACATCACTACCTAAATATATCAACAATATTGATTGTGTGTGGCTCTAACGCCTTATGGCTGCTTTGGGTGTTGGTCAGACTTCTGCCACCACCATCTTCACTGACAGTTAGAGCACATTGGCAGTTGCGAGGAACCCTGTCTTCCATGCTCGCACTAAGCACATTGAGGTGCATTATCACTATGTGAGGGAGAGGTTTTCTGCTGGGGAGATTAGCTTGGCATATGTGCCCACATAGGAGAACATTGTAGAAATTTTCACGAAGGCTCTGCCTAGGGGAAGTTTGAAGCTTTTTGCAAAGCTTTGGGCTTACTTCCTTTTGTGGAGTGATTTCCACATAGCTTGGCACTTCCTTATACATGAGTGCCAGCTCCTTGTTCACCGCATCACTCCTAGGGGGGATTTGTTGATATATTTAGGTAGTGATGTGTGTGAACACACTAGAATTGTCGAGGCACTTTTTTCCCTCTTTAGGAGGTTTTTTCCCTCCCGCTTGTATATACGCCTATTGCCCTAATGGGCTACTTATCTTTGTACATTCTCTAGTAATACATTCAGTATTGTGTGTTGTGCTCCAAGATTTTTCTTCTTCCTTGTGCTATCTGCGTGCTTCTGTAGAAGTCTAACTCCAACATATAGGTTCATACACAGTCAGCTCAAGATTCGGTGGAAAGAAGTCAAGAAAAAGTCACACAAAGTTTTGTAGGTTATTAAACCTTATACCATTGTGACATTGAAGGGGGGATTGTTGGAAACAATGTCCACAACTTGTCCAAAATCCTCAATTACTTAAACAAATGATAATTATGTTTGAATTCATCTTCAAGAAACCATGATGAGCGACATGGATAAGAGAATATCCTCTCAAAGAATCCACCTGGGTTCGAGTCGTATGAGTCGTAGATCACGTAATCACTTTTTGAAAAGCCACATCGCGTAAATACTTTTTGAAAAGCGGCATCATTTGTTTTTTTGTCCGATTAATGATTCAACGATGGAGTTTTCACAATTGCACTTCAAAGTGTATGATCATAGTTGTTATGCTTTTTTACTTGTGCTTTTCAAGAGATACTCTAGCTATAAAAGAAGGAGACATCCTCATTGTTCATCACTCAAGTCTCTCAAGTGCTCAAGGCTAAGGAGAAGGAGGTGATCAAGATCTTGGCGAAGATCTTTGGAGGCCATCTTGGAGGAGGAGTTCTCACACTCTTGGAGGAGTTGTGCTCTACATCTTGATGATTATCTGGAGGAGATTATGCCAGCTTACCATCAACATACATTGTTGATTTACTATGAGTAGCAAGGCTATTTCTGTTGTTACTTGCTACATCACTCGTTTTTTATTTAGGTTGATCAGAATTAGGGTTTGTTGTACAGCTGTTTTAAATTGTTCTTATCTTCCATATTATCACACACAAACTCTTCATACCTCTTAGGCACACAGTTTCTTGTATCTAGTTCCTATTTTCTGCCTAGATATAGATATTGTCAATTTGTATCATATTTACATATTGTAATGTGACATTTGAATATAGATAGTGTAGGTGAGCCTCATAGCTTACCATTACACTTGAAATCTCGTCTATTCTCTCTCTATTTCTCACTCATCTAATTTGGAGTCTTAAGGTGTTTATGTTAAGGTTCATCTATTAGAAGATCCTATAAACCTATGATATTGTTATTGTGGCCCACTACCACTTCCAACATATGGTTTAGAATACCAACAAATAGAATGGCAATGTTTAATGAAAAAATAGACATATGCCAAAATATCAAGAGGCTTGATGGTTGAGAAGACTATGCCTCATTATTATCAGCCAAAAGTTGTGCATATTGATGTATACATCATAAACAAGACTGCAACTATCGTTGTACATCAAGTTACACCTGAAGAGAAGTTTAGAGGTAAAAGCCAAACTTATCACATATGAAAGTTTTTGTTTGTATTGCATATGTGCATATTCTAGATGAGTTGAGAACGAAGCTTGATCCAAAAGCAAAAGAAATGTATCTTCATTGGGTATTCCCTTTCGCAAAAGGGATATAAATCTTATAAACCACTGACACAATAGGTGAAGGTGAGCAGAGATGTGGTATTTGATGAAATGTCAAGCTTCTATGTAGATGCCAAAGAAGGACTGAATCTTGAACCAAATGACAAAGAAAATGCTAAAAAATCAAGTGCAAAATCTCAAGTTCTAAGTGGACCAGATTGTTGGAGATAGACGTCTGCGGAAGCACGCGAACAACACAAGGAAGAAGAAGAAGCTTGGAGCACAAACACACAATACTGAATGTATTACTAGAGAATGTACAAAGATAAGTAGCCCATTAGGGCAATAGGCGTATATACAAGCCGGGGGAAAAAAAATTCCTAAAAATGCGGTGAACAAGGAGCTGGCACTCATGTATAAGGAAGTGCGAAGCTATGTGGAAATCACTCCACAAAAGGAAGTAAGCCCAAAGCTTTGCGGAAAGCTTCAAACTTCTCCCTAGGCAGAGCCTTTGTGAAAAGGTCTGCACTGTTCTCCTGCATGGGCACATATGCCAAGCTGATCTCCCCACCAGAGAACCTCTCCCTGACATAGTGATAATGCACCTCAATTTGCTTAGTGCGAGCATGGAACACAGGGTTCCTCGCAACTGCCAATGCGCTCTAACTGTCAGTGAAGATGGTGGTGGCAGAAGACTGGCCAACACCCAAATCAGCCATAAGGCGTCTAAGCCACACACACTCAACAGTCGCTGTGAAAGCTGCCCTATACTCAGCCTCACAAGTGGAAGTGGCCACAGTAGGCTGCTTCTTTCTTAACCAAGATATACATGAGCTACCAAGCATGAAGCAAAAACCACTGGTGGACACACGAGTGTCATAGCAACCAGCCCAATCTGAGTTAGAAAAAGCATGCAAATCTGGCGGTAGTGATCCCCCCTTGGGATAAAACAACCCAAGTAGCCGAGTACCACTCAAGTAGCGAAAGATGTGCTTAACCGCTTTCCAATGCGTGACTCCTGGGCAATGCATAAACCTGCTCATCTGTGAGACAGCAAATTGAATATCTGGTCGAGTAATGCATAAGTAAATCAAGCATCCAACAGCCTGCTGATAGAGAACAACATCAAATGCATCTCCAGCATCATGAAGACTCAATCGTAAACCTGTCTCCATAGGAGTGGCAATAGGCTTACAGTCTTCAAGGCCAAAACACTACAATAATGTGTCAATATATTTCGTTTGACACAAAGCCATTCCACCATCAACGTGCATAAACTGAATGCCCAAATAGTGATGCAAATGCCCCAAATCAGACATCTCAAATGAGGCATGCAAATCAGCCTTAAAATCAGCAATATGTGTCTCAATAGGACCAGTGAGCGGCATCTCATCAACATAGACAACAATGATCAGAAGCACATCATTAGCACGTTTAACATATAAGGTGCTTTCAGTTGGACTGTTCTCAAAACCATGTGCAATCAGATAGGCATGTATCTTCTCATACCAAGCACGTGGTGCTTGCTTTAAACCATATAATGCCTTCTTTAACCTCCAAACCTGGTTTTCATGCCCTTTCTGCACAAAGCCACGGGGCTGAAAAACGTACACTTCTTCATGCAAGTCACCATTCAGAAATGTTGTTTTAATGTCCAACTGATGTACATTCCAACCATGATGGGCTGCAAGTGCACAAATGCTCTGAACAGTAGTCATACGGCATGTAGGTGCAAAGGTCTCATCAAAATCAATGCCTCTTTCCTGTGCATAACCCTTTGCAACAAGCCTAGCCTTATACTTGTCAACTGTACCATCAGGTTTACGCTTCAGCTTGTATACCCATTTAGTGCCAATGGCCTTCTTGCCAAGAGGCAAGTCACATAAAGACCATGTACCATTCTTCATTATAGCATCATATTCAGATTGCATAGCAGCCATCCAATTTTCTAAATTATGTGCTTCATCAAAAGAAACAGGCTCATTCTCATCACTCAGACTAGATGCAGCCATAGCATAGCAATCTGATGCAAAGGAGGCACTATGAGAGCCTGAACGAGTACCATATGACAAAGGTGCATCTAATTTGCTGTCACGCAAAGTCTGCACCAGCCATTTTGGCATAGTTTTTGCCTACTCAATATCAGCTCTCTAATCAACAAGTGCATCATGTAAATCTGCATCAGAAATGGAATGATCTGCATTATCATATGAAACCTGCAAAGGCTGAGAAGTTGCCTCATTAGGACCAGCACTAGCCTGTCCACCTATAAAAAGAGGCATCAAAGTATCATACATGTCTTTGCAGCTAATAGATGTCTCCTTAGTACATGAAAGCAATGGCTGAATAACATCTTCCACAAAGACAACATCACGGCTAACCAGAATGCGTTTAGTCTGTGGATGATACAGACGATAGCCTTTACTTTCAGAACAGTACCCAACAAAAATACATTTTACTGCCTTATCATCCAATTTTCTAAGATGTTGTTCAGGCACTAATGCATATGCCAAACAACCAAAAACACGTAGATGAGCAATAGATGGCTTGCGGTCATGCCAAGCCTCATATGGAGTGATAGACTGCAACGCTTTAGTGGGACACCTGTTCAGTACATATGCTGCACACATGACAGCCTCAAGCCAGAAACTGTTGGAGATAGACGTCTGCGGAAGCACGCGAACAGCACAAGGAAGAAGAAGAAGCTTGGAGCACAAACATACAATACTGAATGTATTACTAGAGAATGTACAAAGATAAATAGCACATTAGGGCAATAGGCGTATATACAAGCCGGGGAAAAAAAACCTCCTAAAGAGGGAAAAAAGTGCCCCAGCGGTCCTAGAGTGTTCACACACATCACTACCTAAATATATCAACAAATCCCCCCTGGGAGTGATGCGGTGAACAAGGAGCTGGCACTCATGTATAAGGAAGTGCCAAGCTATGTGGAAATCACTCCACAAAAGGAAGTAAGCCCAAAGCTTTGCGGAAAGCTTCAAACTTCTCCCTAGGCAGAGCCTTCGTGAAAAGGTCTGCAATGTTCTCCTGCGTGGGCACATATGCCAAGCTGATCTCCCCAGGAGAGAACCTCTCCCTGACATAGTGATAATGCACCTCAATGTGCTTAGTCCGAGCATGGAACACAAGGTTCCTCGCTACTGGCAATGCGCTCTGACTGTCAATGAAGATGGTGGTGGCAGAAGACTGGCCAACACCCAAATCAGCCATAGGCATCTGAGCCACACACACTCAACAATCGTTGTGAAAGCTGCTCTATACTCAGCCTCACAACTGGAAGTGGCCACAGTAGGCTGCTTCTTGCTCAACCAAGATATACATGAGCTACCAAGCATGAAGCAAAAACCACTGGTGGACACACGAGTGTCATAGCAACCAGCCCAATCTGAGTCAGAAAAAGCATGCAAATCTGGCGGTAGTGATCCCCCCTTGGGATAAAACATACACTTCTTCATGCAAGTCACCATTCAAAAATGTTGTTTTAATGTCCAACTGATGTACATTCCAACCATGATGGGCTGCAAGTGCACAAATGCTGCGAACAGTAGTCATACGGCATGTAGGTGCAAAGGTCTCATCAAAATCAATGCCTCTTTCCTGTGCATAACCCTTTGCAACAATCCTAGCCTTATACCTGTCAACTGTACCATCAGGTTTACGCTTCAGCTTGTATACCCACTTAGTGCCAATGGCCTTCTTGCTAGGAGGCATGTCACATAAAGACCATGTACCATTCTTCATTATAGCATCATATTCAGATTGCATAGTAGCCATCCAATTTTCTGAATTTTGTGCTTCATCAAAAGAAACAGGCTCATTCTCATCACAGAGACTAGATGTAGCAGCCATAGCATAGCAATCTGATGCAAAGGAGGCACTATCAGAGCGTGAACGAGTACGATATGACAAAGTTGCATCTAACTTGCTGTCACGCAAAGTCTGCACCAACCATTTTGGCATAGTTTTTGCCTGCTCAATATCAGCTCTCTCATCAACAAGTGCATCATGTAAATCTGCATCAGAAATGGAAAGATCTGCATCATCATATGAAACCTGCAAAGGCTGAGAAGTTGCCTCATTAGGACCAGCACTTGCCTGTCCACCTGTAAAAAGAGGCATCAAAGTATCATACATGTCTTTGGAGCTAACAGATGTCTCCTTAGTACATGAAAGCAATGGCTGAATAGCATCTTCCACAAAGACAACATCATGGCTAATCAGAATGCGTTTAGTCTGTGGATGATACAGACGATAGCCTTTACTTTCAGAATTGTACCCAACAAAAATACATTTTACTGCCTTATCATCCAATTTTTTGCGATGTTGTTCAGGCACTAATGCATATGCCAAACAACCAAAAACACGCAGATGAGCAGCAGATGGCTTGCGGTCATGCCAAGCCTCATATGGAGTGATAGACTGCAACGCTTTAGTGGGATACCTGTTCAATACATATGCTGCACACATGACAGCCTCAAGCCAGAAACTATGTGGTAAAGCCTCACTTTTGACCATGCACCTCGCCATCTCCATGAGTGACCTGTTCTTTCGTTCAACAACTCCATTCTGTTGAGGTGTATACGGCACTGTACATTGGTGTTTTATCCCACGTTCAGCCAGAAATGCATTAAAATCTGAAGACATATATTCCCCCTCTCGATCAGAACGGAGGGTGCCCATTTTACATGCTGACAGATTTTCAGCCAAAACCAAAAACTGTTTGAAGCACATGAACACTTCGGACTTTGCTTTGAGTGGATATACCCATGCATGCCTGGAAAAATCATCAAGGAAAGTCACAAAGTAAAGGTAATTTCCAAAAGAGGGTGTTTGCATAGGACCACAGACATCACTATGTACAAGCTGCAATTTCTGCGTAGCCTGAACTGAACCATCTTTTGGAAAGGAAGAACGCTGCATTTTGCCCAAAATACAGCCTTCACAAACATGTTTTCCAGGTGCCTCAAGTTTGGGCAAAGAGGACACCATTTCAGATTTCTGCAGGCGTAGCAAACTAGCAAAATTCAGATGACCAAAGCGTGCATGCCAAAGCTTTGCATCTGACATAGCCTGAGAATCATGAACTGCACATGCCGAATCATTCACAGATCTTTCATAGTCTATGAGCTTAGACAACCCACGACATAAGATGCCAGAAGCAATAATCACATCACCATTTGAGAGATCATGGACTGTACACGTGTCATCAACGAATTTCACAACCAAGCCAATCTTGGCTAATGCAGAAACTGATAACAGGTTCTTTTTAATCCCTGGCACAAATAAAGCATCTGACAAAGTGAAAGAACTACCATCAGTAGTAGTCAGAATGATCTTACCAACTCCCATAACAGGATAAGAGGAGTTATTGGCGCATGTGACAGTATTCCCTGTAGGGGCAGGCTCGAGTGAAGAGAAGAAACTGCGTTGCGAGGTAATATGTTTGGTCGCCCCACTGTCAAAGTACCAAACATCTGAGTCTACTGCAGACATGCACTGATCATGAGAAGATGGGTCAAAACTGCAGACAATAGTAAACACCCATTCTTCTTCTTGCATAAGATTTGTAGACTCTGTTTTTGGTGTAGAGGCCTCTGCAACAACCATTCTAGCCTCTTTCTTCTTTGCCTCTTTAGCATCCAGTTTTGGACAGTTCTTTATAATATGATCATTTCCTTTACAGTACTTGCAGAACAATTTCTGCTTTTCTGATTTCTTCTCATCTTTATCCTGGTTCTTCGATTGTGCAGCATTTGCAGATTTCTGCTTACTAGTAGAAGAGCTCCATTTTCCTTTGCCCTTCTGATTAGCCAGGAAAGCTTGATCTGCAACACGCATAATGGACCTGTTTTGCCTGGATTGATCTTCTTGCAACAAAACAGAGACTAATTCTTCAAATGACAAGGCATTCGGATTGCCTTTCATCATCAACCGAAGAGTAGAGGCAAAACTCTGATATGAATTAGGAAGACCATTCAGAACGGTCTGCATAAGTGAGCTATCTGGTATAACCTCATCAGCAGAAATCAATTGTTCCTTCAGGTCTTTGATCTTTGTAAGAAAACTGTCCATAGAATCACCTTCATTCATGTGCTCACTCTCCAACTGTTTTCGAAGGTAAGCAACATGAGCCTCATTCCTAGCCTGGTACAAAGTGGTAAGTGTATCCCAAGCATCCTTTGCTGTTCTGCAAGAGCGAATGTGAGGAATAATGGCACGTTTGACAGACAAAGCTATCAATGCATGTGCCTGGCATCTCTGCCATCCCAACAAATCTACTCTGTAGTAGGTGCAACAAAAACAGCAGCACGAATAGGAATCTGTGGAATATCATCTTCGACACCATCTTCATCAGCTCTAGCACCTCCAGCACCTGTATTTGTAGTACCTGTAGTCGCAGGTGTAACAGGACATCTTTCAACACCCTGCACAATGTTCCACAGTCCTTTTGCAACCAGTACATGTCGCATCATATAAGCCCATAATGGGTAGTTGGTACCATCCAACTTATCCTCAACAGCCAACATACGGAATACATCACTGCTTTCAGCCATGGCCGGTGACTAAAATACCTTAATGCAGAAAATTGACTGTATCTCAAAAAGTTGAATGGAACTGCCCAAACGAGTTCTGCTAGACATGTAGTAGACTTCGAGACGCTTAAATTGGCGAACAGAAACTGGTATATACCTTTGGCACAAAAGGACAAAATAGCCTGGACAAGCGCTACGATAGTGCGTTTGGAGGCCGAAACGAGCTCAGATCGCGATTTTGGCACCACACAGCAAAGCTGTTTTGATCTTGAAAACACCCTGAGTATGCTCACCTAATTTCGTGCGAATCTGAGACTGCAAACGGAGGGGTGTCGACAGCGCCCTAGAAGAAGCGACAACCTGCTCTGATACCAATTGTTGGAGATAGACGTCTGCGGAAGCACGCGAACAGCACAAGGAAGAAGAAGAAGCTTGGAGCACAAACACACAATACTGAATGTATTACTAGAGAATGTACAAAGATAAGTAGCCCATTAGGGCAACAGGCGTATATACAAGCCGGGGGAAAACAACCTCCTAAAGAGGGAAAAAAGTGCCCCGGTAGTCCTAGAGTGTTCACACACATCACTACCTAAATATATCAACAGAAACTATGTGGTAAAGCTTGACTTTTGACCATGCACCTCGCCATCTCCATGAGTGACATGTTCTTTCGTTCAGCAACTCCATTCTGTTGAGGTGTATACGGCACTGTACACTGGTGTTTTATCCCACGTTCAGCCAGAAATGCATTAAAATCTGAAGACATATATCCCCCCCCACGATCAGAACGGAGGGTGCCCATTTTACATGATGACGATTTTGAGCCAAAACCAAAAACTGTTTGAAGCACATGAACACTTCAGACTTTGCTTTGAGTGGATATACCCATGCATGCCTGGAAAAATCATCAATGAAAGTCACGAAGTAAAGGTAATTTCCAAAAGAGGGTGTCTACATAGGACCACAGACATCACTATGTACAAGCTGCAATTTCTGTGTAGCCCGAACTGAACCATCTTTTGGAAAGGAAGAACGCTGCATTTTGCCCAAAATACAGCCTTCACAAACATGTTTTCCAGGAGCCTCAAGTTTGGGCAAAGAGGACACCATTTCAGATTTCTGCAGGCGAAGCAAACTAGCGAAATTCAGATGACCAAAGCGTGCATGCCAAAGCTTTGCATCTAACATAGCCTGAGAATCATGAACTGCACATGCCGAATCATTCACAGATCTTTCATAGTCTATGAGCTTATACAGCCCACGACATAAAATGCTAGAAGCAATAATCACATCACCATTTGAGAGATCATGGACTGTACACCTGTCATCAACGAATTTCACAACCAAGCCAATCTTGGCTAATGCAGAAACTGATAACAGGTTCTTTTTTATCCCTGGCACAAATAAAGCATCTGACAAAGTGAAAGAACTACCATCAGCAGTAGTCAGAATGATCTTACCAACTCCCATAACAGGATAAGAGGAGTTATTGGCACATGTGACAGTATTCCCTATAGGGGTAGGCTCGAGTGAAGATAAGAAACTATGCTGCGAGGAAATATGTTTGGTCGCCCCACTGTCAAAGTACCAAACATCTGAGTCTACTGCAGACATGCACTGATCATGAGAAGATGGTTCAAAACTGCAGACAGTAGTAAACACCCATTCTTCTTCCTGCACAAGATTTGCTGACTCTGTTTTTGGTGTAGAGGCCTCTGCAACAACCATTCCAACCTCTTTCTTCTTTGCCTCTTTAGCAGCCAGTTTTGAACAGTTCTTTATAATATGTTCATTTCCTTTACAGTACTTGCAGAACAATTTCTGCTTTTCTGATTTATTCTCATCTTTATCCTGGTTCTTCGATTGTGCAGCATTTGCAGAATTCTGCTTACTAGTAGAAGAGCTCCATTTTCCTTTGCCCTTCTGACAAGCCAGGAAAGCTTGATCTGCAACACGCATAATGGACCTGTTCTGCCTGGACTGATCTTCCTGCAACAGAATAGAGACTAATTCCTCAAATGACAAGGCATTCAGATTGCCTTTCATCATCAACCGAAGAGTAGAGGCAAAACTCTGATATGAATCAGGAAGACCATTCAGAACGGTCTGCACAAGTGAGCTATCTGGTATAACCTCATCAGCAGAAATCAATTGTTCCTTCAGGTCTTTGATCTTTGTAAGAAAATTGTCCATAGAATCACCTTCATTCATGTGCTCACTCTCCAACTGTTTTCGGAGGTAAGCAACACGAGCCTCATTCCTAGCCTGGTACAAAGTGGTAAGTGTATCCCAAGCATCCTTTGCTGTTTTGCAAGAGCGAATGTGAGGAATAATGGCACGTTTGACAGACAAAGCTATCAATGCATGTGCCTGGGCATCTCTGCCATCCCAACGAATCTGCTCTGCAGTAGGTGCAACAAAAACAGTAGCACGAACAAGAATCTGCGGAATATCATCTTCGACACCATCTTCATCAGCTCCAACACCTGTATTTGCAGTACCTGTCGTTACAGGTGTAACAGGACGTCGTTCAACACCCTGCACAATGTTCCATAATCCTTTTGCAACCAATACATGTCGCATCATATAACCCCATAATGGGTAGTTGGTACCATCCAACTTATCCTCAACAGCCAACATACGGAATACATCACTGCTTTCAGCCATGGCCGATGACTAAAATACCTTGATGCAGAAAATTGACTGTATCTCAAAAAGTTGAACAGAACAACCTAGATGAGTTTTGTTAGACCTGTAACAGACTTTGAGACGCTTAAACTGGCGAACAGAAACTCGTATATACCTTTGGCACAAAAGGACGAAATAGCCTGCACAAGCGCTACGATAGTGCGTTCGGAGGCCAAAATGGAGGAGTGTCGACGGCGCCCTTGAAGAAGCGACGACCTGCTCTGATACCAATTGTTGGAGATAGACGTCTGCGGAAGCACGCGAACAGCACAAGGAAGAAGAAGAAGCTTGGAGCACAAACACACAATACTGAATGTTTTACTAGAGAATGTACAAAGACAAGTAGCCCATTAGGGCAATAGGCGTATATACAAGCCGGGGGAAAAAAACCTCCTAAAGAGGGAAAAAAGTGCCCCAGCGGTCCTAGAGTGTTCACACACATCACTACCTAAATATATCAACACAGATGCATCACCAAGCAATAGTTCCAACTCAAATCCATTGAGTGGAAGATTTCATGGAAATTTAAATCCATCAAATACATCCAAGAAAGATAAAGAAAAACTTTTTCTTGGTAGTAAAACATCTATAGGTTTTGAGGACATTGATGGAGACTCAAGCGGTTCAAAAAACAGCCTCAATGAGGAACTTGGAATGCCCTCTATGAAGACTCCAGGAGTAAGAAAGGCACATGCAAATGATACAAGGAGAAGTGACATAGGACCACGAAGATCTAGAAGGATATGGGTTTGAGTGCAATGATTGACATATGATAGTTACATGGCTCGTTATTGTGCCTACATGACCAACCTAATACAAGATGTTGAACCTTCTTGTTTTGAAGATGCAATTGGAAATGCATATTGGAAGAAAATTATGGATGAGGAGATGGCTGCCCTTTATGGAAATGATACATGGAAGCTCGTTCCATTTCCAGAAGGAAAGAAACCCATAAGCTGCAAGGGGGTTTACAAAGTAAAGCACAATGTTGATGGTAGCATAAGCAGGTACAAAGCACGATTAGTAGCAAAAAGATATGCACTGACTTATGGCATTGATTATGAGGAAACATTCAATCTTCTAGCCAAAATGTGTACTGTCAGAACACTTGTTGCATTAACTACAACAAAAAGTTGGACTTTGCATCGGATGGATGTGAAGAATGCTTTTCTAGATGGTGATTTGTAGGAAGAAGTATACATGGACGAGGCACAAGGCTATGAAGATTCAAAGCACCCAAAATATGCTTGCAGGTTGCAAAAGGATTCATATGGACTTAAACAAGCCCCTCGTGCGTGGCATGTAAGGATTGGTTATTATTTGACCACCATTGGATTTTCTATGTGTGATGTATATCATTCATTATATGGATGGAAGGGTGATGATGGTATCACGATAGTGGCTATTTATGTTGATTACTTGATTGTAGAAGGTGACAATGAAGCAATCATTAAAGAGGTAAAGTGAATCCTTATGTAGGAATTTGACATGAAAGATCTTGGTGTGATGTGCTACTTCTTGGGCAAAGAGTTTATACATACAAAAAAATGTATATGGATGTCACAAAGGCTATATGCCTCGAGTATGCTGCAAAAGTATAGTATGGCTGATTGCAAGCCTATTTCTAATATGTTGTTGGATCAGAATTTGAAGTTGGAAATAACATCAGGTGAAGCATTGGAAATTGCTACTATGTACAAGAAAATTATGGGAAGTCTCATATATCTCATAGTTATAAGGCCTTCTCTAAGCTACACTATTCGACTTGAAAGTCAATTTATGCAGGTTCTAGGAAGCCCCATTGAGATCTCTAAGGCACACTCTATGTTATGTGAGTGCTACTTTGGATTATGCATTGTTTTATGAGGCTAGTGTACATTTGCACGGTCACGGATACACCGATGCAGATTGGGCTGGTAGCATTCTAGATAGAATATCTATTACAGGCTTTCTATTCTAACTTGGGAGTTTTCCTATTACATGGTGCAGTAAGAAGCAATCCTTGAAGATCTGGGTGTGGAATGCTAGAACAAAGCATATCGAGGTACATTATCACTTCATCATAGAGAAGGTGTTAGCAGGTGATATTGATCTTGTTTATCTGAGAATAGATGAGCAGGTTGCTAATATTTTCACTAAAACACTTAGAGTAGAGAAGCTAAAGAAGTTTCAGAAGATGCTTGGATTAGAGGACATCACATTGAGCTTGAGGGGGAGTGTTGAGATATCAAGCTCAACATGTGATGATCCAGGATGACACGTATTACTTTTTCATTTCTCTGACATGTATAGTGGTCACACCCATATATGTAAGAAATAATTCATTGACCTTTACTAGATTTATCTATCAAGAGTGGTAACATTTGTTTCTTGCCAGCTAGGATTTTCCTTATGTGCTATTCTTTATATATTGCACTTGTATTGTTGTTTTAGGTCATTCTTGTACATTCCCTTTATGTAATAGAAGAAGAAGAAGAAGATCATTCTTCCTTGCCTCAGTCTATGTTTGTGCTTCTCTTTGGTTATGAGAGTGTGTCTGAGCTCTCTTCCTTATCTCCTTCATCATGACACTGTACAAGAAACAATTATGACTTCTAGTTTTGCTCCTTAAATGGGAGTTTCATATGATTCGGTGGCTTTGCTTTCTTCAAGCATGAATTAAGGAAGAGATCCATAATTCAAACTAACATGGTTTAGGAAATATCTAATAGAAGATTGCTTGCCTTATTAGTTGCTTAAAAATTGGAAAGAACTAAAGAGTCTATTCATATACAAGTGAAGTGAACTTTAGAACTACGATTCAAGGGAGAGTTGCAATGGTAAATTAGGAGAGAAAATAATGAGAGGTGGGAATACAATAGATTTTCTTCCATTGAAGCTCGCATCATTTTCAACATGCCTAATCATCCCTAGTAGGAGCATCAAATGGTTTATCTATAAACTACTCACATATTTACTCGTTTAGTTTGTTTCTAGGTCCTGTTTATTTACTTCTTCAATCCTATCGCATGTCATGGAAAAAGGAAACCAAGGTAAACCTTAGATTCCATATGAATTTCTATATCTCATGATTGGTTAAGAATTCAAAGTAAATCTTTCTTCTGACACTATCATGGGACTGATGGGATTAGTTCCAAAGCGTGTACTAGTTGTAGATCCAGCAAATTCAAGAGTGATGATTCACCTAGATCTAGATCTTCTATGAGCTTGGAAGAGGTAGCCCATGGTGATGCACTATGTGAAACTGTCACTAGTGTAAGTGATTTTTTTCTTACTTTAGATCAACAAACTACTAAAGCGCATGAGGCTTGGGGCATATTCATTTGTTAGTATGAAACCAAGAAACACACTAGGATACAAAATTTAGAACACCTGTTGGAAAATAAAAAACATTTTGATTCCAAAAAGGATGAACATTTTATCAAACAGATAGAAAATCGATAAGACCAATTGGTTGTAATTCGTGATGTTACACAACCAAAATGGCTCACTTGAAGATGTGTGGGTATTCTCGCAGCAAAGTTTAATGGATTTGTAACAACCCTTAACACACAGGTTAGACCAAATCCCCTTAAATTTGAAGATTTCTATGCCATGCTCTTAGAATAGGAGATGTGGTTGAAGAATCAGCAAGGTATAAGCAATATTGCATTCTCAACTGATGCCAAAGGAAAAGGAACTTCTAATGGATCAAAGTCAAAGCCAAAGAATAAAACATTCACCAGAAGTTGCTAATTTTTATGAAAATAAATCTTATGCCATCAAAAATTGTAGAAAGAAGCAAGTAGATAAATGAGATGGGACTATGGAATCATCTTGGAAGAACAAAGAGTCAAATAATGATAGAGGATTGGAACTATGGGTAGTTATTGAAGAGGTATTTTCATTCATTGAATCTCGTCTTGATGAACCATGGAGTTTAGATAGTGGAGCTTCTCTCCATATGACCAACAAGAAGGATTGGTATAGTTCCCTAGTGCCTATGCAAGAACCTATCAATGTAGCAGTGGGAAATGGCTCTGAGCGTCCAACTGAAGCAATAGGAACCATTTATTTTATCACTTCTCCATATGTTGAAAAGAAGTTATCTTATGTTTTCTATGTGCCTACACTTGAAAGAAATTTAAAGTTAGTTTGTTCAACAACATATCATGGACTCGAAGTTCACTTCAACAAGAGTGGTCTAGAAATCATAGATTCATCAGGTAATGTAGTAGGAAAAGGAATAAGATGTGATAACTTATATGACGTAAGTGCCTTAACTTCTACAAAAGAGAAAGATGTGATCATGTTAGGGCATCAATGATACTCGCATCTCATATTTGAAATTTTGAAGGAGATGCAAATAACATGGATGGTCACTCAGTTCTCTACATTTTTAAAGTTGTAATGGGCCTTCTAAAGCTTGCATTATGGGAAAACAAGAATGAAAGGCATTTCATAAGAGACTAGCAATCACGATGACACTCCTCTAGAGTTTGTACATGCCCAAAAATGTCTACACCTGTCAATGGAGGATCTTTCTAGTTTCTATTATTAGTCAACAATTATACTAGAAAGATGTGGGTTCGCTTCATTTGAGAGAAGGATGATGTTTTTGAAAAATTTTAAACATGGCATAAGTATGTGGAAAATGAATCACACAAGAAATTGAAGAAATTTATAACAAATAAAGGAGCCAAATTCTTATTAAGAGAATTCAATAATTACTATAGGAGCATGGCATCAAAAGACAAATTACAACAACTCATACACCTCAACAAAATGGCATTGTTGAGCAAAGAAACAAGACAATAATAGAAATTTCTCACTGTATGTTAAAGGCTCAAGACATGCCTACTTTATTTTATGCAAGATCTATCAGTACAATACTCTAGATCCTCAATCGATGCGAGAAAAGAGCACTAAAGGGGATAACTCCTCAAGATGCATATTTTTTGAAAAAGCATTTAGCTTTGTATTTCATACTTTTTGGTTCTTTCTTTAATGCACATATTCCTCATTTAACAAGATCAAAGTTTGAATGAGGAAGATTTTTTGATCAAGCTCTTGTGAGTCAGTCTGTTTAAGAAAAGTTCTTTTAGAACTAGGCTTTCCATCACAAATGGTGATTGTATTTAAATGTGATAATCAAAGTTGTATGGCCATTCCAAAGAACCTAGTATTTCATGCTCGCACAAAGCATATATACATACAATACCATTATGTTCATGAGCTAATTAAAGATTAAATTGTGGAGCTAGAATATTGCCCAACAGATGCAAGTTTTGATGACGTGTTGACCAAAGCTTGGAAAAGAGTAGCTCAAGATGCATATTCAAGAGATGGGCATATGACTTAGAGCTACTTTATTTATCATTCCATAAACATTATGGGGGTTTTATTATATGACAAGCGTCTACTCCTCATGATTCTATGTACCAATACACATTTTCTAAGGCCCCCATTATGAGGAGAAGCCAAACGTGCATTACCCAATTGATGGGAATCCCCACTTAAATGTTGGATGAAGGTCGAATTGGACCATGTATGGCAATGTTTTGAAAGCGAGTTATAAAGGTCCCTAATTGTGTGGTCTGGGGGCAATGGGGAGAAGTCATGACTAGGAGGTTCAAGAGATCTAGTAGGCCGCTTGGCTCAAGTGTCCTAGGAGGCCAGGAGTTGCGTTGTTAAGGGTTTGGGGGCAGCTCTCTTCACATGATGATAAAATGAATACTCCATGGAATATTCTCTATCAAAGTCAGAAATCATTCATATTTGTCAGGTTGGTTAAACCCACTCAAGTTGCATATGGGGCATATGTGGGTAGTGGCTGCCTACATTCTACCACCCATGTATAGTCATCTTTAAAAGGCCACATCTCTTCAATAGCCTATATATACATGAGCTTTGAACTACCCTAGAGATTGAGTTGAGATATCATACCTCTATCTTGTAACTCTCTATCTAGACATATCTAGATCATCATTTCAGCTCTAGCTTGAGAGCACAAGAGTGGTCCATGCCATCATCTTTGTACTTGTTGTTAGTAGCACTTTAGTGAAATTCTACTATATCTTATATCTTTTGTGCTATTGCTCTTGTGTCCTCTAGCATAACTACTTTCTTACACTTCATGTGTTTGTGATGTACAATATTTTTTAGGGTTTCCCAAATTTTATAGTGTATTCATCAGAGATTACTCGAAGATTGTGAACGTACAAAGCTTATAGACATTGCAATTTTTTCATGGACCAAAGAAGCAAAAAAAGCCTTTCAAATCTTGAAATCAGCATTCACGACTGCCCAATTCTAGTTCATCTTGATGCTAGCAAGCCTTTCTTCCTAGAGATAGATGCATTAGACTTCCCCTTAGGGTCCATTCTATCTTAACATGGAGATGATGGACCCCTACATCCATTTGCATATCCTTCAAGGAAACCCTCCTCTTTAGAGATTAATTATGAAATCCATGATAAACAGCTTCTTGTGATAGTGGATGTGTTTGATACCAAGTGTCCCCATGTAGAAGGAGAAGCTCATAAAGTTACTATGTATATAGACAATAAGAATCTAGAGTATATTATGACCACCCCTCAATAGAAGAAATATCAATTGAATAAAGTTTTATCCAGGCTCAAGTTTGACATCACATACCATGCCAAATGCTAGCAATGTAAGTCAAATGCCTTGTCAAGAAGATCTTAACTTGCACCAAAGAAAGGTGAGGAGGCCTTGGATCAACAAGAGAGTGTATTACTTAAGTGTGAACATCTTAAGTTAGTAGTTATCTCTTCAAGCCATCATGAAAATTAACTTTTGACTCACTTGATTTATGCGACTCTACCACACAATGATTTTTTATTTTGTAAGGTCACACAGATAATTTAAGATTGAAACGTTCAAGAAGTAAATGAGTTCCAAGAAAAGGATTGGTTATTATTATATAAGAACCTAATATATTTCCCTCTAGGAAAGCCAAGGATCCAAGTACTTCAACAACATCATGAAGACCCTACAAGAGGGCATTTTGGAAGTGAATAAAACAATAGAACGCATATCATGGGATTTTTTATGGCCTCAGATGTGGAAGGAATTGAAAGTATATAGCTTAACCTATGACACTTGTAATAGATCTAAAGTACCATTACATAAAACACATGGCCCCTTGCAACCTTTACCTATTCCAAAAAGGCCATGGGACTCACTATCTATGGATTTCATCACAGATCTAGGTCCAAGATTAGTTAACTATGATGCCATTATTTTTATAGTGGATAGATTTACAAAGATGGCACACTTCACTCCTACTACAAAGGCAATGATAGGGGCAGCCACTGCTAGATTTTTTTTATCACATACATCTTTAGGATTCATGGATTTCTTGATGATATTGTTAATGATTGAGGTCCATAGGTCATATCCTACTTTTGGAATACTCTTTGCAAGCTTCTTGGTGTTGAAGTTAAATTGTTTTCAACCAATCATCTAGAGACTGATGAACAAATAGAATGGCTGAATCAAGTCCTAGAAAAATATATCCATTGTAGCATTAACTATCTTTTGAATGAAATGTTTGAGCTTTTAACCTTTTCAGTGCTTGCATATAATAATGATGTTTATACATCTAAAAAGAGGACTACCTTCTTTGCAAATTTTGGACAACATGCAAGGATGGATATACAACTCTATATCATGTGAAGAACCATATTACTAGAGATAATGCCCACTACCTTGTGGATATTCATAAAGCACTGAAGAAAGAGGTCCATAGAGTTCAAGAACAAGATAAGTATTATATAGATCATCATCATGCTCAAAATCTATCCTATAATATTGGGGATAAAGTGTTGTTACTGAGAAATAGCTTACAGACTTCAAGGTCTTGTGCAAAGCTAGACCACCATAGATTTGTTCCATTCACCATCTTGTTCATGATTAGTATAGTCAATATCAAGATCTAGTTACTAAGTGCCATGAGAATAAATCCAATTTTCCATGTGTCCATGTTGAAACCATATCAAATTTCACCATTGAGGGGGGAGACATGTAGTCCTTCACCAACTATCAAGATTGATGATCATGAAGAATTCAGATTTGAGCATGTCCTAGATTCAAGAATATCCCAAGGAAGATTGGAGTACCTTCTTCATTGGAAAGAGTATGACATCAATAATTGTACTTGGGAACCTACAAAAACCTTATGAGAGCACCAATCAAGGTTTGAAAATTTGATAAGAAAAAAATCCAGTAAAGTGAAGAGTAGAGAAGATGACACCTCATCATGGATCTTGTCGCTTGAGGGGAGTTCATGTCATGGATAAAGGAAACCAAGTTAAACCTTAGATTCCATGTGAATTTCGAAATCTCATGATTGGTTTAGAACTTGGATAAACTAATGCTTCCATTATGAATAAAACATGCAAAAACCCATTGTCAATTCATAATTGCCCTTCATAAGTGCATTTTATAATTGCCCGTGGAAACCTATATGATGTCTTGGCCACATGCATCCTTAGCTTTGCCAATGCCAATCTTGGGAGCTCAAGGAGTTGTGGTCTCCAAATAAGTAATTTCCAAGGTTCGAGTTCGAGTTCAAGTTCTAATCTTGTTCTCTACTCTAGTCTTGTCTAGTCTAGTTCCCCACACATGTTGCCTTATCTTGTTGTAATCTCATAGTAAGAGATCATATCGAGTTATTTTTTGTATCTAGTTTATCTCCCTAAATAGAGTTCTTTTAACCTAGATATCTTGCTTCATGCCTATGGTCCCACGTTGCAAGATCTCCTATATCATCTCTAATCTAGTTATTAGTACCTATTCATCCCTCATTGTGGGACTTCTTGTATCACTTCCATATTCTTGTAATATTCTCCCTATGTGGGTGATCTTGTTATCAAAAGTATAATTTCAAAAACTTTCCATTCTAGTAAGAAGGCACAATCTAGTACTTCCCTACCATCACCCAAGTTTTTGCAATAGAGACCCTTTCTCTAGTCATATATGAACAATTTTTGTTTTCCTTCATCTTTCCCTATTCTCTTCTTCATTATTTGTTCTTCCTTCTTCTGTTTGTGCTTTCTTTCTTCTCAGCATTTTTCTCGTTCTTTTCTATTTTTATGTCTATTTCTATTTCTTCCTCACTTTTTCCTTTCACTCTTCCTATTTCTCTTCCTCAATACCTTTTTCCTCTGCCACACTTACTCATGCACCAACCTCACTCACCTCATGCACTCACACACTCATGAGCTCACCCAACTCCATTCAAATACACACACCCACACTCTAGTATACCCTTTTTCTCTTTCTATCTATTCTTTGCTTGCTTCTTCTCTTCTTCCTCTCTTTCCCACCACTCACTCAACCTTTCCTCAATTCTTCCCTCTACTCTAATATCTTTCTCTTCTCCTTCTCTACACTCTTTGCCATTGTATTATACAACAAAAAAAACGTATATTGAAAGAGCATAGTTGTTTGTTATCCTTTGGAGTTGTCCTCTCCAATCATTATAGGATAAAGAATTAACTCTTACACCTTAAATTTTTCAATCCGGGAAGTATACTAAGACCACAACCCCTTATAGTTAATGGAATCTAGGAAAATGTGAAACAGTTCTAATTTCTGAGAAGAATTTGAAAAAGGAGTAGGAAAACTAGGATTTCTTGTATCTAGAGCTAATGAATAACTTTTTCAGTGATTCTTGTGCCTAAAGTGTGGCATTTTTCCTGTAGATTAGAAATATGAACTCAAAAATAAATTTTAGTACCTATATCGCCCAAACGAGACAATCATGATTCAGCTAAAACTGAGAATTTCCATTTCTACCCATGATTTCATGCATACAATAAATCAATATACTGATAATCACCTCTCCTTACAAACTCCACTCAATAATACACAAGTTAAACCAACAAATTCCATGGATAACACATGAAAAAGACTCAAGAATAAATCATGAAAACTCAAAGAAAGGAGAAACACGATTTTCTAACTAAAGCTCTTTATTCACATGTCACATGAGTACAAAATGATAGCAACCCCTGCAAAATACAAGATTTTTCCTTTATACTTTTTCAAGTGTCCCTTTTCACACTTGTAGTTTGGTTCTTTTAACTTCTAATCTAAAAATATGTGCTTAAAGAGCTTCTAAAAATTCTCTAAAGAATACATATGGTTTCTCTACATATGAGGAAGATTCTTCCTCATTTTTACATCATTCTAATAAATATTTTACAAGATAATGGTTTTTTTTACAAAAAATCATATTCTATCATTTTCTTCCCCTCCTAGACTTTTTGGCAATGGATTGAAAAAAACTCTTTTCTTTAGCAGCATTCTTTTTCCTCTAGTATACATGTTTAACTAAATCATGGCTTTTCCTTTCTATCAAATTTAAACTCTTCACCATTTCAAAAAGTGCTTCCTCTGCTGGATTGCTACCTCTGGCCTTTCTGTTACATCCTTTTTCAAATATTATGTATATGTAGCTTCATAGGCAGTCAATCTTGATTTGATTACTACTGATAGGTTCCCAAAAATTTCTAACTCCCTTTCAGAAAATCCATATTCAAAAGCATCTTCAAAAATATGTAGATACTGACTTCCTAGAAATATTGTTGGAGTTTATTGATCTCCAAAGTACAGCTAGAAGTAGGTGAAACCCAACAGGACCTAGTTGACTTTTTCACAAACTTGTATGCACAGACCAATTTTCTTGCAGATCAAATTTCTCTTTACTCACTTGGAATTTTCCAAAACTGTTTCACATAAATAAACTAGACTCTAAGAGCTTTCCAACAAGATATAGAACACCTCAAATGGATAAATACACAATGAGCTATGACCTCTGCAATATGCAGCTTTAATGGAGACCTTGAAACAGAGATGAACCTGAGGACACACATCACTTGCAGAGACTACTGCTCTTAACTCACAACTCCAATGACTTTGAAACTTTCCAGAATACAAGTAGACTTAAAGATCTTTCTAACAAGCCAAAGGACACATGATTTCGATACATACACAAGCAGATATGACCTCTGCAAGTTTGAGGTTTAATGGAGACCTTCAGCAGGGACAAAAAACAGAGAACACACACTACTTGCAGAGAGTATTGCTCTCAGCTCACAAATCCAATGATTATGAAAATTTACAGGAAGAAAGTAGACAGTAAGAGCTTTTCAATGAGCTATCAAACATGTAATTTTGATATATAATAAGGGAGATACAAGCTCTGCAATCTCTGCATACAAAACTACAGCAGTGTAGAGATACACATATGACTCTCTTGGACATCCCACAAGATCACGACTTTTCTCCTCTTTTTATAGCATGGGAAACTAATCTAAAACCTTCCTTATACATCTAAATTCGTGGTAGACACTTGGATGGAGGTATTACATGACTCAAGTGCTCAAATAAGCAAAGTATTGATGGACTTTGAGAACTAGCCACATCGACCTTCCACTAGGACACCACTGAAGCTCCCTTGTGACTCACTAATTTGACTCACCATGTTCTAGAACTCACATGGTATTTTTGCTACATTTTATGAATAATATGAGCCTTTTTGAAGTATTTGAAGACTTCCCAAAGGTATTTACATAATTTGAAACTTGTACCCTACATAAAACAAATGTTCGCAACATTCTCCCCCTCTGCTTATTGGAGGGTTTTAACTCAAGAGCTACTGCTAGATACTCAACTCTTGTAACCACTAGGTCACACAAAATTTTGTGTGTTAAGATCGCATCTAGTTACCCTTTAATGTAACTTATTAGATTCGTGCCCTCACATTACTAGCAAAAGACGCGACTTTATGACATTCTTCATCCTCAAAAATACAGCTATACATGATTGTAGCCACCTGAATCCCATGATCCAAATGCTATGTACCATTTTTTCATCTTTGAGGTGTGATTACGACTAAACTAGGAAAGAAGGACATGTACTTTGAATGGAGCTAATTCGCTCCCACCTCTCATTTTCTTTGGTTCCTTCTTTCCACTCCATTAGACACTCTTTTTCACAAATTACTTGTTCTATGTTTATCTCTATTTCGTAGTACACTTTCACACCCATGTAAAGCTAAATAGATTTAGATTGATGGGCCTATGACTTTTGGTGATACTAAGCTCGAAAAAATCGTTTAACTTTTTGTTTTAGTGTATAAAATGGATCAATCGATGTACACTAGAATATGAAGATAGATCCAACTCATACACTAAAGTAATAGATTTAGATTGATGGGCCTATGACTTTTGGTGATACTAAGCTCGAAAAAATCGTTTAACTTTTTGTTTTATTGTATAAAATAGATCAATCGATGTACACTAGAATATGAAGATAGATCCAACTCATACACTAAAGTAATAGATTTAGATTGATGGGCCTATGACTTTTGGTGATACTTAGCTCGAAAAAATCGTTTAACTTTTTGTTTTATTGTATAAAATGGATCAATCGATGTACCCTAGAATATGAAGATAGATCCAACTCATACACTAAAGTAATAGATTTAGATTGATGGGCCTATGACTTTTGGTGATACTAAGCTCGAAAAAATCGTTTAACTTTTTGTTTTATTGTATAAAATGGATCAATCGATGTACCCTAGAATATGAAGATAGATCCAACTCATACACTAAAGTAATAGATTTAGATTGATGGGCCTATGACTTTTGGTGATACTAAGCTCGAAAAAATCGTTTATCTTTTTGTTTTATTGTATAAAATAGATCAATCGATGTACACTAGAATATGAAGATAGATCCAACTCATACACTAAAGTAATAGATTTAGATTGATGGGCCTATGACTTTTGGTGATACTAAGCTCGAAAAAATCGTTTAACTTTTTGTTTTATTGTATAAAATGGATCAATCGATGTACGCTAGAATATGAAGATAGATCCACGTCATACACTAAAGTTTCAACCTTTGTCAAAAGTGTGAATGAAGGGAATTTGGGATAGGGACCGCTCCTTAAAATTTCATAATTTTCACGGACTCCAAGATATAACTTATCTTGAATAGCCAACGTAAGTTCAAAACTCATTTCATTCAAGAAACCTTCCGTAGCTTGAACTCATTCATTTTTAAGTCAAACTATATGAGGGGCTCTAGGTTGACATTCGTACATTATCATAAATAGAATAAAACCTCTGAATGAATGGCTTTAAGATATTAAAAGAAAATTTAGCAAGAAATATGTGATCTTCCTAGTCACTTTGTTCGTGTGGGATATAAGCATGTAACATGAATTTGACTTAAACTCTCCCTTAAAGTCTTTAATAATTAGCTTGATTTAATTTAAAAGTATAGTGAAAGGCCAAGATAACTATTAGAAATGTACAAGATCAAATGTGTGTGAACCAATGCTTGACTCAAGTGCCACATCATTTCACTTTTTGGTAAACTCTACAACCACTTTTCCACAACTTTTTTAGTTCAAGATTGTTGGAGTTTATTGATCTCCAAAGTACAGCTAGAAGTAGGTGAAACCCAACAGGACCTAGTTGACTTTTTCACAAACTTGTATGCACAGACCAATTTTCTTGCAGAGCAAATTGCTCTTTACTCACTTGGAATTTTCCAAAACTTTTTCACACACATAAACTAGACTCTAAGAGCTTTCCAACAAGATATAGAACACCTCAAATGGATAAATACACAATGAGCTATGACCTCTGCAATATGCAGCTTTAATGGAGACCTTGAAACAGAGATGAACCTGAGGACACACATCACTTGCAGAGACTACTACTCTTAACTCACAACTCCAATGACTTTGAAACTTTCCAGAATACAAGTAGACTTAAAGAGCTTTCTAACAAGCCAAAGAACACATGATTTGGATACATACACAAGGAGATATGACCTCTGCAAGTTTGAGGTTTAATGGAGACCTTCAGCAGGGATAAAAAACAGAGAACACACACTACTTGCAGAGAGTATTGCTCTCAGCTCACAAATTCAATGATTATGAAAATTTACAGGAAAAAATTAGACAGTAAGAGCTTTCCAATGAGCTATCAAACATGTAATTTGAATATATAATGAGGGAGATACAAGCTCTGCAATCTCTGCATACAAAACTACAGCAGTGTAGAGATACACATATGACTCTCTTGGACATCCCACAAGATCACGACTTTTCTCCTCTTTTTATAGCATGGGAAACTAATCTAAAACCTTCCTAATACATCTAAATTCGTGGTAGACACTTGGATGGAGGTATTACATGACTCAAGTGCTCAAATAAGCAAAGTATTGATGGACTTTGAGAACTAGCCACATCGACCTTCCACTAGGACACCACTGAAGCTCCCTTGTGACTCACTAATTTGACTCACCATGTTCTAGAACTCACGTGGTATTTTTGCTACATTTTATGAATAATATGAGCCTTCTTGAAGTATTTGAAGACTTCCCAAAGGTATTTACATAATTTGAAACTTGTACCCTACATAAAACAAATGTTCGCAACATTCTCCCCCTCAAGTTTCAAAGGGTATTTCCTTCATGCCAAGAATATAGTTGAATCTTTGAAGCTTTGGTCCATCCAAGGATTTGGTGAAGATATCTGCAACTTGATCCTTTGTTCCAACAAAAGAAACCTGCACTTCATTGTTCATGGCCTTCTCTCGAACATAATGATAGTGAACCTCTATATGCTTTGTTCTAGCATGAAAAATAGGATTTGAGGTCATATGAATGCTGCTCAAGTTATCCCCATATATCAGTGGTACATCAACCTGCTCATTCAAGTCATGAAACAACTTTTTAAACCACATAACCTCAGTAGTAGCCAATGCTAAACCTCTATACTCAGCCTCTGTAGAAGATAAAGCAAATGTAGGCTGTTTCTTTGAACTCCATGTTAATGTCTTGTTTCCTGCTATTACCACATATCCACTTGTGGATCTTCTGTCATCTTTGCTTCCAGCCCAATCTGCATCACTAAAGACTTTAAGAGTTAGATCAACATCATGACTATAAAATAATCCTTCGTTCATGGTACCTTTCAAATACCTAAGCACTCTTTTCGCTGCATGCATATGAGGTACTCTAGGTTCATGCATAAACTGTGACAATACTCCCACTGCATAACATATATCAGGTCTAGTTTTTGTTGCATAAATCAAAGATCCTACCATGGATCTATATACATTCATATCATGCAACTCATCACCTTCCTTTGCACTTAGCTTTACATTACATTCCATTGGAGTAGAAACAAATTTACATTCCTGCATACCAAACCTTTTCAGCATATCACATATATACTTTCTTTGTATCAACCACATACCTTTATCGCTATACACAATTTCAATCCCAAGAAAGTATCTGAGCAAACCAAGATCTGAAATTTTAAATTCCTTTCCCAAATTACCTTTTATCTCATCAATTGCTTTTGCATCATTCCCTGTAATCAACAAGTCATCCACATAAATGCATACATAGACACACATGCCATCTACATGTTTTACATAAAGTGAAGGATCAGCATGACTCGCTGTGTATCCTTGCAGCATAAGATACTTTACCAACCTTGCATTCCATGCCCTTGGTGCCTGCTTAAGACCATACAATGCCTTCTTTAACCTGCATACATGATTAGGACATTTTGCATCCACATAACCATCTGGTTGTGACATATACACTTCTTCATTTAACTCACCATTAAGAAAGGCATTCTTTATATCGAGTTGATATATATTCCACCTTTTACTTGTAGCTAAAGCCAACAAAGTTCTCGCCGTTGCCATATTTGCTACTGGACTAAATGTTTCCTCATAGTCCACACCTTGAGTTTGATTATATCCTTTTGCTACAAGTCTAGCCTTATATCTAGACACACTACCATCACTATTTCTTTTAATCTTAAAAACCCACTTGCAACCAATTACCTTTTGCTTTGGTGTACTTGGAACTAAATTCCAAGTCTTGTTATCCTGTAGTGCTTCCATTTCTTCTCTCATTGCTTTCTCCCACTTTTCATCTCCTTTGGCCTCATCATAACATGTGGGTTCATTTTCCTGCTCAACTTTTGTCATAAAAGCATGATGAGTATTCATGAAAGATTCATAAGTATACCTTTGAGGTTGCTTACTTACTCTTGAAGTTCTTCTTACCTCCAATGTAGATGCTCTTCCTTTCTTATTAGGAACCTTTGATGATTCTCCATACTCACATACATCACTAATTTCCTCTCCTTCATCATTAACTTCAACAAGTTTGATTTTACCTTTACTTCTAACACTTGGAGGTGACTCTTGCCTTAATCTTCCATTGAAAGGTGATCCTCTTTCTTCATCTAAACCACTCCTTTCATCATTTAAACTTCCTGATGGCTGAACTATGCATTCATCTCCTTCAACCACACCTTCTTCATTTTCATCCATGACCTGCAAACAATTCTTATCTGCATACCATGAAAGTGATTCATCAAAGTTTACATCTCTTGACACAACAACCTTATTGGTATGAGGATTATAGCATCTATATCCTCTTTGAGTATCTGCATAACCAATAAATATACATTTTTCTGATTTCGCATCAAGTTTAGATCTCACCTCACTAGGTACATGTACATAACATACACAGCCAAATACTTTCAAATGACTTACACTTGGTTTCCTTCCATGCCATACCTCATATGGTGTCAAATGATGAACTCCAGCAGTCGGAACTCTATTCATAATGTAAACACTTGTGCTAACAGCTTCAGCCCAAAAATAATTAGGCAAACACATATCATTAAGCATGCTTCTAGATGCTTCTGCTATGATTCTGTTTCTTCTTTCTGCGACTCCATTTTGTTGTGGAGTATACCTGCATGTAACTTCTCTTTTGATACCTTCATCATACAAAAAATCAATAAAAGCTTGAGAGAAATACTCTCCTCCTCCATCGGATCTTAGCTTCTTAATATACCTTCCTGTTTGCTTTTCGACATATGATTTGAACTTCTTGAAACAATCAAAGACCTCACTCTTATGTTTAATAAAATACACAAATGTCATTCTACTATGATCATCAATGAATGATACATAGTACTTATTACCAACCAAGGATGCCTCTTTAGTAGGTCCCCACACATCTGTGTGTATGAGATCTAGCAAACCATCACTTACATAGCTTGAATGCTTGAAAGGTTGTCTACTCTTCTTACCCATTTGACATGCTTCACAAAGATGCACCATATGTTGCTTAGTAAGATCAGGTAATCCTTCAACAATCCTCTTCTTTGATAGCTCCTTTAACCTGTGTACATTCATGTGTCCAATCCTTTTGTGCCATATATCAAGCTCTGCTATTCGATGCATACCATAAGAGAAATAGTTTGTATGATTTGGGTTTACCTTGAATGTAAACAATCTACCTTGTTTTTGACCTCTAGCAATTAACCTCCTTTGCTTTGGATCCTCAATGAAGCAACCTGCATGATTAAATCTCACTTGTAGACCTTTTTCTACCATTTGACCAACCGACATCAAATTCTTAGTGATCGTTGGCACATAAAGTACATCCTTCAAGCAGATTTTCTTGCTCTTATCCTGCATAACAACATCTCCAACCTGCATAATCTTATGTGTTGTATCATCTCCTGTTTCAACATGACCTTTACATGACGGATTATGCATATTAGAAAACCATGAAGCATCATGAGACATGTGATTAGAACAACCACTATCTACATACCATACATCGCTATTGCAATTCATCTTAGTTTCTACATTCATCATAAGAAGAGAATCATAATCATCACTTTTACCTTCAACTGCATAATTTCCTTGTTGTTTACCTCTTCTTGAATAGACTCCTCTTCGATTACCACCTTGATTATTTTCATTTTGATAACAATCTTTGGCATAGTGTCCATACCTTCCACATATATAGCAATTGTTCTTATTATCTTCACTCCTTTGTCTTTGGTTGTAGTTGTAGTAGCCTCTCGTACCTCTAGCGCTTGATCTTCCTCTTCCTCTTGTGTTGAAGAAGCCACTTGAAGTCCTTTGATCATCGCTCCTTCTTCCTCGACCTCTATTTGAACCTCTTCCACCTCTGTTTCCACCTCTTGATGATCCTACATAAAGAGCTTGTCCTTGAGATCCTTTTTGATTTGAAGTAGAACCATTTAGATTCATCTCCTCCGTGACCATGAGGGCAATAAGTTGATCAAAATCTGGTAATTCTCCTCTGACATAAACTGAAGTAATGAAGGGTTTCCATCTCTCATCATCTTTGAGTCCGTTGAGAGTATGTGCAACCAAGTCGTCGTCCTCCACATGAGCTTGAATTCATCCTAGTTGATCTGCAATCTCTTTAACTTTCAATATGTAATCATTGACCGATGTCCTTGTATCTTTCTTTATGTTATTCAGCTCATTTTTGAGTTGAATCTTCCTTGCTCTTGTACCTGTAGCATACAACCTTGCCAATGCAAGCCAAACATCTCTACTTGTGTCTAGATCTTGTATGTGTCCTACCATTAAATCTTGAATATTTTGTGATAAAATGAATATAACCCTTTTGTCTCTCTCATTCCAAAGTCTAAACTCCCTCAATTGTTGCTGATTTGGGTCCTCTGGTAATGTGGGTTTGATATCTGTGCCGTCAATCGAACCATACAAGCCTCTACCTTGCAAGTATGTTGTGATTCTAAACTTCCATGCTTGATAATTGGTCTTATCAAGCTTCTCTATTTGTGCATGTTGGTCTCCCATAATACAAATGCTAAGCTTCCTCCTTTAAGCCTCCTTTCCAATGTGTGTGATGAGAAGAAATATAATATTTACCTTGTAAATGAGGTATGTGCACCTTTCTTTGCTTGGATGTGGCTTCAGATGCCTCCTTGCAATCTTCTTCTACCTTTGTGTAGTGTTGATGATGAACTGCTTCTTTGATAGCTTCAAATTCTTCGTCAAGGTATGATAACCTTCTCCAAGCCTCCAAGTACTTGCTCTGATACCAATGTTGGAGTTTATTGATCTCCAAAGTACAGCTAGAAGTAGGTGAAACCCAACAGGACCTAGTTGACTTTTTCACAAACTTGTATGCACAGACCAATTTTCGTGCAGATCAAATTTCTCTTTACTCACTTGGAATTTTCCAAAACTGTTTCAAACACATAAACTAGACTCTAAGAGCTTTCCAACAAGATATAGAACATCTCAAATGGATAAATACACAATGAGCTATGACCTCTGCAATATGCAGCTTTAATGGAGACCTTGAAACAGAGATGAACCTGAGGACACACATCACTTGCAGAGACTACTGCTCTTAACTCACAACTCCAATGACTTTGAAACTTTCCAGAATACAAATAGACTTAAAGAGCTTTCTAACAAGCCAAAGAACACATGATTTGGATACACACACAAGGAGATATGACCTCTGCAAGTTTGAGGTTTAATGGAGACCTTCAGCAGGGATAAAAAACAGAGAACACACACTACTTGCAGAGAGTATTGCTCTCAGCTCACAAATCCAATGATTATGAACAGTTACAGGAAGACAGTAGACAGTAAGAGCTTTCCAATGAGCTATCAAACATGTAATTTGGATATATAATGAGGGAGATACAAGCTCTGCAATCTCTGCATACAAAACTATAGCAGTGTAGAGATACACATATGACTCTCTTGGACATCCCACAAGATCACGACTTTTCTCCTTTTTTTATAGCATGGGAAACTAATCTTAAACCGTCCTAATACATCTAAATTCGTGGTAGACACTTGGATGGAGGTATTACATGACTCAAGTGCTCAAATAAGCAAAGTATTGTTGGACTTTGAGAACTAGCCACATCGACCTTCCACTAGGACACCACTGAAGCTCCCTTGTGACTCACTAATTTGACTCACCATGTTCTAGAACTCACGTGGTATTTTTGCTACATTTTATGAATAATATGAGCCTTCTTGAAGTATTTGAAGACTTCCCAAAGGTATTTACATAATTTGAAACTTGTACCCTACATAAAACAAATGTTCGCAACAAATATAACTCTGTTATAGTATGCCATGAAACATATCCTATCAAGTGTCTCACTCATGTCAAAAATTAATGCATCTGTTGGTGAATTAAATCCTATGTAGTTGAGTATTCTTACATCTGTATCAGTGAAGGTTTCTATACATGTAGGGATTAACCTCATAATTCTCACTTCTTGTATACAAGCTGGGTCATTTACATCTTTATATGCTAATATGATAGATTTTTCCATTTCCACCATATACTTCTTTGTTGGCCATGATCCTCTTTTAGGTTCTACTACTTTAGGAAAATTCAACCATCTTGCTGGAATCAATCCTTCATTTCTCCTCTTCCAATAGCTAGGCCATTCCCTTTCCTAGCAACTAGACAATAGGCTAGATTAATTTTCAAGTGTAAAGGATCCTCTTTCCAGATTTTCTTGCAGTCCTTGTTGGTATCTAACCACCTATTTCTCCACTTTGGATTGGCTTTCTCAAAAATTTTCTTTGTGACTGATATGTCTTCTTCATATTCTAAGTGCCTATTAGGTGATAATCCAACACTTGCAGTCTGATATTTTTTTATGATTTCTAGAATCACGAAGAATGGAATTCCAAGTCCATCAGTTGCCCAATGATGTTGAATTTGGACTAAAACCATTTTCCAAAGCAAATTCTACTATTTGTTCCTCATATTCATTATGCATTTTTCTAATAAACTCCTTTTTAGACTCTCTACTTGTTAACAACTTCTGCAAAAATTCCTCAGAGTAGTCTTCCACCTGTTTGTCCTCTTTCACTATGTAAATCTCTTCTAAAAAAGATATGGTGGTGGTGATATTCTAGTTTTCTCTTTTTGTTATTCTTCTGTTGCTTGTTCTTGAGACTTCACAACCTATTCTTTCTCCTATTTGCTTGGTTTTCCAACTGCTTCTTTAATTCTGATACTTCTTTCATTAATCCAATATTCTGTGAATTTAATAATTCTTTTTCATTCTTCCATTCTTTCCTCTCTTTGGTTGTATCTTGGTATAACTTGTTGTATCCTCTCATTGCAGTAGCACCATGTGTACTTGCCTATTTGTCCATATCTTTTGTCTCTTTCAGTTCCTCCTGTAATCTTTGCACTTCTTTCTTTAATCTTTCCAACTCTTCTTGATTATCATTGATGGCTTGGCTATCCACCTTTACCTGCCCTTCATCCAATAATAACATGCTGATTTCATTAGCTCTGACCATTATTTGATAAGACTCTTGCAATATTTTGTACTTGGATTCCATTCTCTTCAACTCACCTTCCACCTTAAATATGTTTTCACTCTATTTTGCACACTTTTCTTCTAAGAATCTGATTTTGTTTTGATTCTAAACTTCCTGTGCTTCCATATTAAACAATATTTCTAGCAGGCTATCATTCTTTTCTTGAATTTCTTTAATTTGTTCACTCATCTTTTCTTTTTCCTTCTTCTGCTCCTCTATAACTCTGCTTCCTTTGATAAATTCAGTCTCAACATCCATACCTGACATTATCATATTTCTGCTTAATGGCCTAATATGCTCTATATTATTCATGATTATCTTGCAAGCACTTTTGATATCCTTAGGTATTCTTTCCAAACCATAGCTAAGGTCAATCTGTTTTTCTTCTTTAATCTTCTCATCTTCTTCGGCTTCTTCATAAATAGATACTTGATCTACTTTCAGGTTTGATCCTTTTTCTTCTTCTATATTCTCTTCAACCTCTTTAGCAAGTTCAACTTCTTCACCTTCATCTCCAATTTCCTATGTCTATTATGTTCTTGCATGTTCTTCATATGTTTCTTCTTTATCTTGTTGTTCTTGTTGATTCTCTTCTGCCTCTTTTTCTTCTTTTTCTAAGTAGCCATCTCCTGTTACTGTATCATCCACATCCATAGGCTCATATGCTACTTCTTGATTATCTGCTTGCTCTTCTTCTTCTATCTCTTTTCCCAAGCCCAATAAAACCTCTTGAATTTTCCTACTCACCTCTACCTCTTCTTCTCCCTGATGGGCTTCTTCTTCCATCTTTTCTTATCCCTTATTTTCTTCATTCTTTTGTGCTTCTCTCTTTTCCACAAATGGTTGGCAATAAGGTTTCTCTGAAGGTTTAGTCCATATTGTTTTAGATCTTGTATCTATAATTCCTTCACAAACTCCTTCATTCAATGTGGTATCCTCTTCTATCACTTTTCCTTTACCCTTTAGTTTCCTCTTTTCTTCTTCAAGAGTGATATTCTCTGTGTATTCTTCCATAATCCTAACTCATTTTGAGCTTCCCACTGATTTCTCTGCTGATGTGCCTCTTTCCACTATCTGTGTAGTTTTAAAATGGGTTTCTTGGTATAGATAAATTTAATCTTCTTAATAGAAATCCTTATATGCCAGTATCAAAATCTGAAGACATTTTTGGTTCTTTGCCTTTTCCACCTGTGTTATCTCATTGAATTTCCTCCATCAATTGCGGAAATGATTTTTCCACTACTTTCCCTTTACTTTTCTTGGTTTGTTTGTTCTTTTGGATAGTCTTTTTTGGCACTCTTTTCCTTGGCAGTACAGTTTCTACAGACATCATCTAATCATGGAGTTCTTCATAATGCTCTATTTCTTCTTGTCTCTAGTCACTGGCCTTTTCTGAGTAGTTTTCCAACATTTTTTGATATTGAGCTTCATGTAAAGCTCTCTTGTCGCTACCTTGAGTCAAATAAGCATACAACTTTTCCTTACTTGTATGACGTGGATGTGGTTCTTTATCAGCCTGTGCTTCCCTCTGAGCAGCTACAATTTCTTCTTTAGTAGCCTCTTCTTGTTCCAACTCCACCTTCCTTGGATATGTTCTTCTCTTCTTGCTTGGCATTACCTCTTGAGTCACAATTTTCCTCGCCATTCTTGATCCTCTCATTCCTATTTTTATCCCATAGTCTCTTGCCTTAATAACTTTAGATGGACTTTTTATTCCTGCCATTAGTTGACCAACTAACATCAAACTACGTGATAACTGAGGTACATGGCGTACAATATGCGTAGTAAATTTTGAACCATCAATGAACTGCACAACCACATCTCCAATCCCCACAACATCACACTGGTAAGAGTCACCAAGTCTCACGGTACCAAGAAAATTTGCTGCATAATTACAGAACCATTCTCTGTGTGGTGTCACATGGAAAGAAGCACCAGAATCTAGCAGCGAGGTGTGGGAAAGAGAATCATCCATAAGTGCCTCAGATGGCACAGTACTATCAAGTGTCAACACATCAGCATCATCAAAAATAGCATTAATTTCTTCAATCTTCACAGTCGAAGTAGATGGTGCAGGTAACCGTCTGACATGCCCATCAACGTTCTTTCCTTTACCTTTAGCCTTCTTTAATGCATAACAGTCTTTCTTCATATGTCCATTCTTATGACAATAATGGCATTTGATATCCCTCTTCCTTGATTTACTTCTACTCTTATTCCGTTGACCATTCTTTTCCTTATTCTTGTTCCTACCACGTTTCTGATTCTTTCCTTGGTAAGAATCACGAACATTATATGCATCTCCACCTTGAGTGCCAACCATAGATTTTCTACGAGTCTCCTCACTCAAGAGTGCTCCACATATTTCATCATAGACAAGTTTACCACCAAGTGCACTATTGCGAATAGCTGTGCAAAATATATCCCATGATGATGGCAGGGTGCATAATAGCAATACTGCTTTCATTTCATTATCCATATCCATTTTTTGAGTCTGTAACTGGGAGAATACAGCATCAAACTCATTTAGATGAGCAGCAACACTATCGTGTCCTTCATGTGAAGGTCATATAATTTTCTCATCAGATACACTTTACTTAATGCCGTCTCTTTTTCATATGTATTGCATAACTTCTTCCAAAGCTCCTCTACACTTTCACAGTCTAATACTATAAAGTAAACATTATCTGCCAGGTGCAAGAGAATGATAGACCTCGCCATTTCAACTAACTCATCCCAATCATCTTCATCCATGTCAGAAGGCTTCTTTGAAATCCCATTTACTAGCTTCCATTGCCTCCTTTGAATCAGCTCATCTTTAATCTAATTCTTCCATAGAGCAAATTTTGTGCCATCAAATTTCCATATCTCAAAATGGTCTTTGCCCTACAAGTTATAGCTCCTCCTCGAAACACTAGCACTAGACCTTGATCCACCGGATGTGCCTGAGACCTCTGATGCCATGATGGTAGAGAAGTGAATAGAATGATAATGGAGCTAGAAGAGTCCGAACACCAACGAATAAGTTTATCAAGGAGTAATTCGACCACTATATAGTTGCCAAAACCAGAAATCTGGAAAAATTTTGCCAGAGTATCCTCTGCAAAATGAGTGTATGAACAGTGTCAAAATATCATAAAACTGCAAGTACTGACATGTTTTCCTGCGTAGTGAATCACTAACTCTATTGCATATAATCAGTTACCCAATAGAAGCCAACTAGGCTTATCGAGCACCTATGAACAACTAGCATATATCTCCTATGGCGAGGCTGGGTAAGTCTTCCACCTGCATCACGAAAGAGACCCCAACATCTGGGTGCCTCCCTGTTAAGAAAACCTCACCACGACCCTCTTTATCAAACCTAAAAGGCTTTATGCAAAGAACGTAACTGCTATATCAATGACCACATGGACATACATAAGTGGTATCCACAGAAGTGTACATGGTGTGTATGTGCTCAATATATGCAGTAAAATGACACTAAAGGCTGAATACACAGCCCAAAAACTAGCCAATAACACCTGCAAGTGTCTGTCAACTCTGATGTTTTGGGCTCAAAAAACCCGCATGAATTTGCAGAAGCTGCTCCCACCAATACTAAAACCTTTCAGAAACCTATAGTTTTACGAGTGTGGCTGAAAACAGAGCCCCAAAGGTTGATATTTGTTGTCAGAGAAGTACAAAGAACACTCTTCTTGATGTTCTTGGACTTGTGTGAAGAGAAATATGTGCGGAAGTACTCCAAAATGGCTCCAAAAGACACCCAAAAATCCTTCAAAAATTAGGCAAAGAATGAAGCTTTGAGGGACCAAAACATGTTCAAGGTAATGTCAACCTTAGTCTTTGCCCTTCTTCAGACACCACAAGAGTGTAGCTTAGTAGCAAGAGATTGCCACGGTTAAGCGAGCTCTAGGGGGAACAGTACTAGGATGGGTGACCTCCCGGGAAGTACCGGGAACCTCTATCTTCCTTGATCATTGAGGTCCTCCCTCGCGTGCAGCCAATGGCACCAACAGTGACTTCAGTGACTCGGATGACAAGGTATGCCAAGGTCTATGCATTGGTCACCACCTTAGTCATAAGCCTTGGAGGGGGGTCGCTTCGCTCACACAAAAGGAACAAAGCTTTTTGCATCGAACTGCTCTAACCAGTGAAGTATTTCGATGGCGATGCCCCATAGTGCACTCTCCTTCTCAAGAGCTCCACGATGATATGCTTGGAGTAGAAAACCGAGCTCCTAAGGCCGCACACAGTACTTTGATCAGATGTTGCAGAATACACAGAAAACACAATACACAAAGGAGCACGAAGATAGACCTCTTAGGTCTTACAAATGCGATCGAACTTACAATCTGTGACTGACCAGGCCATTATATGTTTTATTAAAGAACATATATAAAGAAGTGTCCAATGGCCATTTGGCCTTTCACATGGACACTAACGGTAACACCCACTTAGTCTTTTGACTTGGAATCTTCTGAACTGGCTTTGGCTCCCATACCCAAACTTGCGTCAAAATTGATTGCTTCTTCTTATGTCCTTGCCTATGCTGAGAGTTGCTCTTGTCATGGGAAATATTCTTATATAGATCCAAAGTTGCTTCTAATGGAATAATAAATTTCTCCATTTCCAAGCTATGAATCTCCTCATTGGTTTCCTACTTATCATGACTAGCAAAAGGTATTAAGAGTTTTTTGTTATTTAATTTCAGATGAAGAGACATTTTTTCAAAGTTCATTATTACCTTTCCTTGTTTCATACATGGTTGTCCCAAAATCATTTTTTCAAACATCATGTGATCAGGCCATTCTTCATATTTTATATTCATCTATTCTTGGTGAAATTCAATTGTGATTGTGGATAAAGTTTGAACTATGGGCCCATTCAGGGTTTTGATTAGGGTTTTACTCATTTTTCTTTTTGCATTTAATATTTTTAGTAACTCAGTACTAATTAGATTTACTTGTGACCTAGAGTGTATTAAAACCCTAATTTCTTCTTTTGGGAATTCATCAAAATCACAAGCAAATGTTCTCTCATTTTCCCTACAGGCCTTTCACATATCAATACCTCTTTTATTTCTTTAGATTTTCTCATTTTTTCCTTAGCTTCTTGTTGAGCGTCATACCTCATTCTTTCTTCTTCCAGTCTTTTATGTTTAGCTTGATGCAATCTCCTCCACTCGTGGGTGGTAAAAGCTTGATTATATCTATGCACTCTACATCCACTTATGACATTTGGCATGACTTCTCCATCTATATTTGCCAATTGGACTACACCATTGTTGATTATCTAATGAATGATATAAGGTCCATGTCCTCTCTTCTGAAGTTTCTTCTAGTGTTCTTTCAAGGTGTAAGCTAATACCAATTCTCCTACTTGCAAATATTTATCTTTAATATGAATATCATGATATGCCTTCTCCCTTTTCTTATCTGCATAGGTGATCATGACAGCTTGAAGTCTTGAAGCTCTTAGTTTTTCTAACTCCAAAACGCTTTCTGACAACTCGTTTCCAGACCATTTTAGCTGATTTCCCACCTTCAATGTAGGTATGAGAAATTCTAATGGCAAAACAACATTTTGTCCATACACCAAATTAAAGGGTGTTGTACCAATGGCAATTTTCTATGACACTCTATATGCCTATTGCGCATGATGGAGTTTTAGATCCCAATGAGTTCTATTGGATTCACAAGTTTTGACAATATAGTACAAAGTAGTTTGTTTGTACTTTCTACGAATCCATTTGCTTGAGGATGATAAGGGGCTGATTTTTTATGAATAATCATAAAATGATTAGTGATGTTCTCAATAACCTCTTAAGGAAATGAGTTCCCTTATCACTTACCAATTCAATTGGTAATCCAAATCTAATGATTATATTCTCATCAAGAAATTTTGTTGTAGTATGAGCATCATTTTTCCTTGTAGCCCTTGCTTCTGCCCACTTTGTGAGATAGTCAGTGGCAACAATGATATATTCTGCATGAGAACTTTTAGCTGGAGGATGTATTGGTCCGATGAAGTCTAATCCCCATTTAGTAAAAGCTCTAGCAGAAATTAATGGTTTCAATGGCATGTCATCTCTTCTACTAGGTTGACTTGCTTTCTGACATATGTCACAACTTTTCACAAATTTTCTCGCATCTAGAAAAAGAGTTGGCCACCAAAATCCAGAGTATAGGATCAATTTAGCAGTTCTCTCACTTGAAAAATGACCTTTTGTTACTCCTGAGTGGGGCATCTCTAACATTCCCATGTATATTTCCTTAGAGACACAAATTCTCAAATATCCATCTATACCCTTCTTATACAATTGGTTTCCTATGAGCTAATATTCCTTGGTTATTTCCTTCAAGTTTCTGGAGTCTACATTAAGTTTCATAGTTTCAGTTGTTTGTGGGTTTCTTAATTCCTCAACTACATGTGTACTCCAATCAGGGTTTTTCTGAAACCAATACAGAGTCACAATGTCCATATGGTCTAGATGTCGACACTTTGGACACTTAGAAATATATCTTTCCACATCCTGTGTCTCTCTAGGCCAATGGCCACCCATTCTAGCTAAGTTATGTAGATTGACTAACTTGGAAGCATGTGTACATGGATTCTAACAATGAACCATCTCCAAATAGCTTGTTTGCTCCTCTTCTAGAGTACAATACTCCAATAGACCAATGTGATTTACATGATATAAGTGTCTGGCAAGTAACACAAAGCTTCTGCTTTGTAGTAGAAGATGTGTTGTTGTGAAGAGATGGATAGGTATGTGTTGAAGATGAAGAGGTGTTGCAAAATCTTTGCTCTACACCAGCCAAATGAACTCCAGGAGTAGATGGTGGGCCCTTTTAGCTTGCCAATGGATGTGTTAGACACCCTATGTACCTTGGAAGATCACTCTCAAAAAGATAGATCAAAACAGATAAGTTGGAGTTAGCTCAGAGGTGAAAACTTGCTATTCTTGGTTAATACACCTGTCCAGTGTTTTAAATAATTCTCTGAGCACAGCAGCAATTAGATTAATTCCTCTTGGGGAAGGCTAGGTAGCTTAAAAAGCTAACTTTAGAGAGTAATCTCATCAAAAATAACAAACCACACACTGAGAATGACTTTTAACAAGTGATGACATCATCCCGATTTTCACGGGCTGCTACAGAAATAGACCAGTGAGTAGAAAAATTAACATAACTCAAGATGTAAGAATCCAATGATCATGAAAATTTGTATGCTTATACTAGACAGTAAGCTGAATCTAACAAGCTTCAAAATCACTGAATTTGGATGAGTAAACACTGAGAAATGACTCTGACAAGATGACTAAAAAAGTCGGGTACCTGACAGAGAAGTGAAGATGAACATACCCTGTTGACTTCAAATGAACATAACTGAAGATTCCAACATCCAAATGACATGAAAATTTGTGAGCATATAGTAGCCTTATAGAGCTAACTTTACCAAGTTAAATCACTGAAAATGATGAACCAAGTGCAGAGAAACAATCTTTGCAAGCTGACTGAGAAAAACTGAAGTAATGGCAGTGAGTAGTACACATCACAAGAACATGGAAAGATGAACTCAAATAATCATGAAAATGAAAGTATATTGCTTGTACAATACAATGACTTACTGATACATATGTGTGCCTTGTAATCACACCTTGATATGGCATAAAGCTCAGCTCTTTGAGGTCTTCACATAGGTCTCTCTAACCACGACTAAAACTGCCATCTATTTATAGTTGAGTTTGGGAGGCTAACTTCCCTCAATCACTCTCCAATCAATCAATGATTGATTTGATTCTCTACCTACCACAAATCACGAATTCGTGGCTCCTCTTTCCATTCTTGATCAAGTGGACTCAACCACTTAAGATTCTCTTACTTTTACATTAAGTAAACTCTTCAAAAGTTACAAGAGGTAGTTCACAAGTGAACTTTACATAGTCTTCATTTTAAGGCTTTTTCTATGACTTTGTGGGACTCAAGCCAATACTTAGGCTTGTCATAGACTTGCTCCAATAGCTCCCCCTCAAGCCAAGTATGCTTGAGGTCTTCAATCTTCCAAGATTACCTGCAAACCAATCATAGCCTTGAATTTGCAAAGCTTTGTACCATCCAATGCTTTGGTTAGAATATCTGCACATTGTTGATGAGTGGACACATATGATATTTGAATCTCTTTGCTTAGAACCTTCTCTCGTACATAGTGATAATGAACTTCAATATGTTTAGTCCTTGCATGAAAAATAGGATTAGCAGCCAAATGAATAGAACTCATATTGTCACCAAAAATAGTTGGAGTTCCAAACTCCAATCCAAGATCTTTGAATAATGTCTTCATCCACATAGCTTCTTGTGTAGCTATAGCAAGACCTCTATATTCAGCTTCAGTAGAAGAGAGAGCAACTGTGGGTTGCTTCTTGGATGACCATGAAATAAGCTTTGAACCTGCAAAGGTAAGATAACCTGAAGTGCTCCTTCTATCTTCCTTGGAGCCAGCCCAATCTGCATCAGAAAATAGCTTCAAACCTAAATCAGATACATAAGGATAGTAAAGTCCTTCATTTATGGTTCCTTTGAGATATTTGAGTATCCTTTTGGCAGCATCCATATGTGGTTTCCTTGGTGTGTGCATAAATTGGCTTAGCACACTCACACTGTAACATATATCTACTCTTGTCAATGTGGCATAGTTGAGACTACCCACTAGACTTTGATATGATGTGATGTCCTCTATGAGTTCACCTTCATGTGAGCTCAATTTGTGATTAACCTCCATTGGAGTACCTGCAATCTTACAATCTTGCATCTTGAATTTTGCCAACATGTCCTTAATGTACTTTCTTTGAGTGAGAAACAAACCATGATCTTTGTAGACAACTTCCAAACCTAGGAAGTAGGTAAGTGAACCCAAATCACTTATCTTGAACTCTTCTCTCATCTGATCTTTGATCTTCTTCATACCATCTGCATCATTTCCTGTCAATATAATATCATCTACATATACACATAGGTAGATGACCTCGGAATTACTCTTTTTAATAAAGAGTGAAGGATCTGCTTTGCTTGGTTGAAAGCCTTTGTCCTGCAAGAATGAAACAAGCCTGAAATTCCAAGCTCTTGGAGCTTGCTTGAGACCATACAATGCTTTGTTAAGTTTACACACATAATCAGGATAAACTTGATTCTCAAAACCAGGTGGTTGTGCCATATATACCTCTTCTGTTATCCAACCATTCAAAAATGCATTCTTTACATCTAGTTGAAGTATCTTCCAATTCTTGGAAGAGGCAATACTAAGCAAAACCCTAATAGTAGGCATCTTTGCCACAGGAGAGAAAGTCTCCTCATAATCAATTCCCTGAGTTTGTGCAAAGCCTTTTGCCACAAGCCTTGCCTTATACCTGTTAATTGAACCATCAGAATTTTTCTTGAGTTTATAGACCCATCTTGAGCCTATTACCTTCATGGATGAAGTCTTGGGCACCAAATCCCAAGTGTTGTTTTCCTCAAGTGCTTCAATCTCTTCCTTCATTGCATGCTTCCATTCTGTTTTTGCTTTGGCCTCTTCAAATGATGATGGCTCCTCTTGGTTTATGTCCTGTGCTATGTAGATAGAATGTTTAGTTACTAATGAGGTGTCAAACCCATACCTTTCTGGTTTTTTCTTTTCCCTCATAGATCTTCTTAGGCCATGATTTGATGATTCTGCCTCATGTCCAAGTTCCTGCAATTTTGCTTTACCTTTAGACTTCCATGCTTTGATCTTTTCCATCTGACATTCTTCATCATCCTCTGAGGTGTCTTGTTCTTCAATCTTTGATTGTTCTCTACCAAGCTTTGGAAAATCTTCTTCAAGATCATATGGTAAATTGACCTTCCTGCATGAATCTTCATACCATGAATTGTTCTCATCAAAAACTACATCTCTGCTTACCAAGAATCCTTTGTTGGTAGGGTTGTATAACCTGTAGCCCTTTTGATTGTTGTCATATCCAATAAATACACACCTTTCTGCTTTTGGATCCATCTTGCCTCTAACCTGTGAAGGAACATGAGCAAAAGCAATACATCCAAAAATTTTACAATGATCTAAACTTGGTCTTCTTCCATTCCAAGCCTCATATGGAGTCATCCCATCAAGGGATTTTGAAGGCAACCTGTTAATCAAGTAAGTGGCTGTAGATACAGCCTCAGCCCATAAGTAATTAGGTAAATGCTTTTCATTTAACATAGACCTTGCAGCTTCAACAATTGTCCTATTCCTCCTTTCTGCCACTCCATTTTGCTCAGGAGTGTACCTTGTAGTTACCTCTCTTTTGATTCCTCTTTCTTGAAGAAAAGAATCAAACTCATGGGAGAAGTATTCTCCCCCTCCATCTGACCTTAGCTTTTTTAGTGATTTACCTGTTTGATTCTCCACAAGAGCCAAATATCTTTTGAAACATGAAAAAACTTCATCTTTGTGTTTCATAAAGAATAGGATAGTCCATCTGCTGCAATCATCAATAAAGGAAACATAATACCTTGATCCTGATATTGAAGCTTCCTTGCTTGGTCCCCATACATCTGTATGAACCAACTCCAAGAGATCTCCATGCATATAACCTTTCTTCATGAATGGTAACCTGTGAGACTTTCCAAATTGACATGCACTGCACTTATAAATCATATGTTGTTTTGACAAATTAGGAAGTCCAAGTACACTTTGGTCCCTGCAGATTTGCTTTAATGACCTTTCACCAATATGTGCTAACCTTTTGTGCCATAGTTCCAATTCTGTGAGTGTCTGACTACCATAATTAAAGAGAGCAATGTTTCTAGTGTCCTGTAATTCAAATGTGAACAATCTACCTGTCTTTTCACCTTTTGCAATTCTTCTGAATCCTTGACTTGGATCTTCAACAAATGCTCCTGCTTTTGTGAACCTGACTTGCAACCCTTTCTCTACTATCTGCCCAACACTTATCAAATTCTTTGTTATGGTAGGGACATAGAGTACCTTACTGAGTAGGTTGATGTTTCCATCAGGTGCTTTGACATTGCCTATTTTCTCCACAGGATGTTTTGTATCATCTCCTGTTTGTACCTCATGCTTATTCCTTGGATCTTCTAAATCTGATAGGAGTGCCACATTTCCTGCCACATGATTTGAACAACCTGAATCTATGTAGAAAACATGCTCATCAGATTTACCTTGTGGCATAGCCATGTTCATGATCAATAATGAATCCTCTTTGTTTGAGTCTTCTGTGTAGTTATTGTAGTCTCTCCTTCCTTTGTAGCCTCCTTGATAGTTTGAATGATTGTAGTTGTTGTAGTTGCCATGGTAGTTGTTGAACCTTCCTCTTGAGTAGCCATAACTTCCTCTATTGTATCCTCTGCCTCTTTGATTCCTGGAATTCCTAAAGCAATTTTCAGTTGTATGATTAGTTAATCCACAAATAGAACATGAGTTGGAGTCTTGGGATCTCCCCCTGCCTTGTCTACCTCCTCTTCCTCTACCTCTGCCATGTCTTCCTCTACCTGCATAGTTAGCTTGATATGTACCTGCTTCATCATCCACTTTCTTTGCCTTTCCTTTGTTATCTTTAGACTTTCTTTTATCCGTGTATAAAGCTGAAGATTGATTACCTTTAGAGCTTTCTCCATTTTTGATAAGCTTTGCCTCTTGAGTAAGTAATTGTCCAATGAGTGTGTTGAAATCAGGTACATGCATGTCCATGTACAAATCCATAGCTGTGGTGAATGCTTCCCACTTGTCATCTGCCTTCAAGCCATTGATGACCTGCCTTACAATTTGCTCTTCATCTATTACCTCTCCAATGCTTCCCAACTGATCTGCTATGTCCTTGAGCTTTGTGACAAAATCAGTCACATTTTGTTTGGGAGCCTTCTTGAGAGTTGTGAACTCCAGCCATAGTTGATGCTTCCTAGCTTTGGTACTTGAAGAAAAGAAAGCTTCAAGTGCATCCCACACTTCCTGAGATGTCTTACAACTTCTAATGTGAGGCAACAAAAAATCTGAGATAGAGTTGAGGAGATAAGACCTTGCAAGTGCATCCTTGGAGCACCATGTGCTCAATCTTTCTTGCTCTTCTTGTGTTGGTTGACTTTTGTTCCTGAAACTTGGCATAACTTCATCTCCAGCCACATAACCATATAAACTTCTACCTTGGAGATAAGCTTCCATTCTTAATGACCAAGCTGAGTAGTTACCTCTGTCTAATTTGTCAATTGATGAAGGAAATCCATCTGCCATGTTGTCCAACCTTGCTCTGATACCACTGTGAAGAGATGGATAGGTATGTGTTGAAGATGAAGAGGTGTTGCAAAATCTTTGCTCTACACCAGCCAAATGAACTCCAGGAGTAGATGGTGGGCCCTTTTAGCTTGCCAATGGATGTGTTAGACACCCTATGTACCTTGGAAGATCACTCTCAAAAAGATAGATCAAAACAGATAAGTTGGAGTTAGCTCAGAGGTGAAAACTTGCTATTCTTGGTTAATACACCTGTCCAGTGTTTTAAATAATTCTCTGAGCACAGCAGCAATTAGATTAATTCCTCTTGGGGAAGGCTAGGTAGCTTAAAAAGCTAACTTTAGAGAGTAATCTCATCAAAAATAACAAACCACACACTGAGAATGACTTTTAACAAGTGATGACATCATCCCGATTTTCACGGGCTGCTACAGAAATAGACCAGTGAGTAGAAAAATTAACATAACTCAAGCTGTAAGAATCCAATGATCATGAAAATTTGTATGCTTATACTAGACAATAAGCTGAATCTAACAAGCTTGAAATCACTGAATTTGGATGAGTAAACACTGAGAAATGACTCTGACAAGATGACTGAAAAAGTCGGGTACCTGACAGAGAAGTGAAGATGAACATACCCTGTTGACTTCAAATGAACATAACTGAAGATTCCAACATCCAAATGACATGAAAATTTGTGAGCATATAGTAGCCTTATAGAGCTAACTTTACCAAGTTAAATCACTGAAAATGATGAACCAAGTGCAGAGAAACAATCTCTGCAAGCTGACTGAGAAAAACTGAAGTAATGGCAGTGAGTAGTACACATCACAAGAACATGGAAAGATGAACTCAAATAATCATGAAAATGAAAGTATATTGCTTGTACAATACAATGACTTACTGATACATATGTGTGCCTTGTAATCACACCTTGATATGGCATAAAGCTCAGCTCTTTGAGGTCTTCACATAGGTCTCTCTAACCACGACTAAAACTGCCATCTATTTATAGTTGAGTTTGGGAGGCTAACTTCCCTCAATCACTCTCCAATCAATCAATGATTGATTTGATTCTCTACCTACCACAAATCACGAATTCGTGGCTCCTCTTTCCATTCTTGATCAAGTGGACTCAACCACTTAAGATTCTCTTACTTTTACATTAAGTAAACTCTTCAAAAGTTACAAGAGGTAGTTCACAAGTGAACTTTACATAGTCTTCATTTTAAGGCTTTTTCTATGACTTTGTGGGACTCAAGCCAATACTTAGGCTTGTCATAGACTTGCTCCAACAGTTGTGCTATTAGCTGTCCTACTAGGTCCAATAGTCAACAAAGGTACTAATGTTATTGCCCAATTGGGAATGCTCTCTACCTTGAAAAGGTAAGCATCTAGCAACTCATCATCTATAGGATATTCTTGTTCTTTGGTTTGTATCCTAGACAAATGGTCTGCTCTTAGATGTGTTTTTCCCTGCCTCACTACTACTTCCAAATCAAATTCCATGAGAAGTAAAAACCATCTCACTATTCTTCATGTGTGGCAAGGTTTATTCACCAAGTACAATAATGCTTCGTGATCCACAAAAAAATTGAACTTGTTGGCTAGAAGATAATGCCTATACTTTTTTACAACAAATACCATTCCTAATCCCTCTCTCTCAGTGGTTGTATAGTTTTTCTCAGCTTGGTTCAATTGCCTACTAGCATAATCAATCGGAAAATCCAACTTGCTTCCTTCAATAGGTTGTGCAAGAACACATCCCAAAGCAAAATTTGAAGCATCAACATGGACATTAAAATTTTGATCCCACTGTGGGGTTTTCAAAATGGGTGCTGTAACCAAACAAGGTTTTAGGGTTTCAAAGGCTTTGTAACATTCTTGGGTCCATTCAAACTTTGTAATTAGTGCATAAAGAGGTTTTGCAAGATCTACAAATTTATGCACAAATTTCCTATAGTATCCTGAGTGACCCATGAAGGTCTGAAGTTCCTTCACATTAGTTGGCTTTGCTAGGTTCAAATAGCTTTAATTTTACTTTCATTAGTGGAGATCCCATTTTTGGAAACTATGTGGCCTAACATTCTTCCTTGCCTAACAAAGAAGACACATTTTTCAAGATTTAAACACACTCTATAGGTTCTACATTGCTTGAATATGTTCTCTAAGTCTTGTAGATGATTTTGTCTTTTATTTGAAAAAGTACATAGATCATCTACATGAATTTCCATCATGGTTCTCTTTCAAGTCCTTATAACTATATGCAAATGCATTCCTATACTCTTTAGCCAATTTGACTAATGCTTGTTCTTCTTGATGTGTCATGTCATCTATTATGACAACATGCCTTTCTTCTCCCTCCTCCTGAATAATTACCACCTTTTTTGTTTGTTCTTAATTTTCATAAGATTCCCCTTTCTTTTTATCGCTTTTAGATTTCATCTTATGAAGTATTCTATCCTCCACCTCATAAGTTTTGAAATTTGAAGGTACATCAAATTTTTGTTCTTCTTCTCTAGTTTTCTCATGTTCCTTCATTTTCTTACTCCCTTCAGGTTTTGATATTCAATGATTTCTTATGTACACATTTTTTTTTAGGTTTTTGAGATCTTATCTTTTATCGCATCTTGAGCATGCATTCCTTCTAAGAATTGATTTTTGTCACAAACTTAGAGTAAAGGTTCACTTTGAGAGTTTTCCGACTATGACACACTCATTATTCTTACTCCTACATGAAATACATCATAACCCACTTCATCTTGAAATTTAATTCCCACATATTCATTGTTTGCTACATCTAATGTAGACAATATTTGATTCCAGCCACAGGGCTCAAACTCCTCATCATCAAACTTTTGTGGAATATAGTTCCTCAACCTTCCTTTCTCCTTTACAGTGTTCTTTGTTCAAAAAGACTTTTTTGTAACTTTTATTTCTCATAGCAACGCACTTCCAAAGTGGTGACTCCTCATCACTTTGACTCTCATTTCCTGATTCCTCACTTGACTCTTGATTCTAATGTACTTTAAGTCACTCTTGAGGGGTTATGTCACAAAATTGCCCATTTCTCAAGTTTACTTTGGTAATTTTCCCTTGGCTTTGGAGGTATAAACAATCTCTACCCCAATCTTGAACTATTTGCATTTGTCTCATGAAAGGTCTTCCTAGGATAATTTCATAGGAGGTTGGTTGTGAGAATTCAACTATGGCAAAGGTATGCTCTATTTCTATTCCACATATTTTCACAATAACTAAATTCCTATAGGTACTTCTATGTGCCAATCTGCAAGTTGTAGTCTCATCTTGGTAGATTTTAATTTGTTTGCCCCCCACCGTTTGTCATGATTGCCACTCCTCATCCACTATCCAGGATTGGATTTGCATAATTATCACCATATTGCACCTTCAAGATTGAGTTTTCATCCTTAGACTAACAATATCCTCCTATCCTGTCAATAGGTATGTACATCAATTCTTCTATATCTAGAGGTTTTGTATGTTTCCAAAGTGAGTTTCCTACCCAATTAGTCATGTTGTGATGCAACTATGGGTTTTGCTTTACTAACTCCTTCCATGTTGTTTGACATTGGATTTTACAATGTTTTGCTAGATTGAATTAAAGTGTTACACAAAGTTGTGCAATGTCTTCCTCCTCGTTTGTTCCTTCTTCTATCCTACCCTTATAAGCTTCCATCATGGTATTTAATCACTTTGAGTTCTTACCTTTTCCTATTTCCTCTTGTTTTGATGTTAAAGTTTGAATTATCCATTGGTTCCTCATCTCGTATTAGAATTTTTGTTATTCTAGTCTTTCTCTCCCATCTACCCTTCTGCCTATTTTTCCTATCTTTTGGACATAGGTTTTTGTTGTTGTCCAAAGAGTGCGTTTCAAGTATAATGCCCTCCTCCTTAGCCTAAGCTCTAGTTATTGCATGTAATGCTATTGGCTCACTTCCACTTAAATCTTCTTGTTCCATTATATGTATTGCTTTTAATGTTTTGTTATTAGATGTGCTTTGTTGTTTTTGGGGATTTCTTGGATAGTCTTTGATTATATGCTCCTTGCCACAATCCTTACAAAAAGCTTACTCTCAATGTTGCACGTTGTTGAAAATCCCGAATGAAGTGTTCTCCCACACATCTATAACATGTTATCTTTTGACTACCCTTAAACTGGGATCTCTAATTGGACATATAATTATTAGTTATATACATGAATGTAGATGTGTCCATTTCAATTCTTCCATTTCCCAAGTCTAAGGCTTGTAAGTCAAGTTCTCTTAAATCACAATCTTCCCATACTTCTTGATATCCCTCAAAAGAGTGATATTCATCTCTGTAAGTTGCTCTAGGTCTAGGATTTTCTTCTTCTACAGGAGTGTATTTTATCATAACTACATTTGTTGGTAATGGTGGTTGTTGTCCTAGCACGGGTCTAGGTTGTTCAATAAGCCCTAATTCTCTTTGTGGATTGTAGTGGCTTGTATAATCCTTCTCTTTGATAGGTTGCTTGTTATAGAAACACTCATCCCTAGTGTGATTAGTCCATTTTCTCTCTAGGGTACAATATTTAAGTGTTTTTCTGTCTTGCAAATGTTGAAGTTTTTTATAAGGGCATTGATATGTTTGATGGTTTTCCCCACAATTGAAACATTTCTTGTTTGGTGTAATTCTTGTGTTTGCCAAATTTGCTTTTGTGTTGACTTATAAGTCTTTTGCAATAGCTTTTGCTAATTCTTCTGTTGGAGGTATCCTATCTTCATTTGATCTTGGCTGGTCAAATGCCATCAAATCTTGTCCCCTATTATCCTATAGATCTGTGGTCTCTTTGACAAAGGCTCCTAGGTTAGGACATCTTCTATAATATAACGGAGTTCTCAATTGTGCACTTCTCAATCCTTCTATGAACAATGAAACTTGCCTAGCCTTTGAAGTTACTTCATCTTTTGGACACCTATCAATGTATTTCTTAAATCTTCTAGCAGCCTCTCTCACATTTGCATGTTTCTATTGCTTGAAACTATGTATCAAAGTTGTTGTACTATGCTTGATTCCAGTTTTGGAAAACTCCCCTATAAAGGCTTCAAGAAATGACTCTATGTGAGGGTACATTTCCTTTCTCAATGGAATAAACGAAGACAATGTTGGACCAATTAAGGTTAGACCAAAAGATTCAAATTAAACTTTATATTCCTCTACCTCTTCAGCCCTAATCAACTAGCTGAACTCAACAGCATGTGCATGAGGATCTAAGTAACCCTCATATTGGTTTTTCATGCACTTATCCACCTAATAGGTTCTGAGAATCCTACCTTGGTTTTGCCATTGTGGCCTCATTCTAATTGGAAATTCATGAATCTCATCTCCTTCCTTTTCAAAAGGATTATAAGAGGTATATGCTCTTCTTTCCTTTTGTGTCTCAATGGGGGTGTGATTCCTACTTGGTCTTGGCATATTTGTTTGCCCTAGGTCTTGATCCCAAGGTCTCTTATTTGCACACTAACCAAGATCATTGGAATTTTTTGGATCATGTGCAAATATGTAGACACATCCTTGTCTATCCTCATATCTGCCATCTCTAAATTGTGCCATTGGCATCAGGTTTAGAGGAATCTCTAAGTTTCTCAACCTAATGAGAGACTTATTCATGCCATCTTTGTACACATAGGCTCCAAACCTATTTGTATACATGTATTTGAGGATATTCTTGTAGTCATCTCTGTCTAGATTCTCATTTTCCATGTTTTGGTTTTCGATGTTGATTGTGTGATCTAGCTCTTTGTCTTGATAATCACTTTGATCTATGTTCCCTTTTGGTTGCAACTTTGTTTGAATATGTGATAGTTTAGTGTCTGATCTCAAATCATTTAAAGTCTTCACAATTTCACCAATTGATCTATTTCCCAAATTCCTCCAAGTCCAACCCTAATTTTTTTACTATAAGAGCTTTTAACGTTTTTGCAACTTTTCCCACTTCTCCTTAATTCTGTAGATGGACTCTCCCTTGTATCACTTGTTTTCTAATTGATTTTTGTTTTTTTTTTTAATGAAAATCGTGTTTTTTCTCTAAAACCATTCAATGTTTATGTGAGTTCTAGAACTTTTATTATCTAAAATGTGTCAACTTCCTTTTTTATGTAGATTTTCCACAAAACCATTGTAAAATTTGAAGTTTTTTAATGTAATTTTGATCAAAATCGTGTTTTTGCCTGAAATCATGATTTTGGTGATTTAGGTATTGATCAAGGTTTTTATTTTTGTTAGAATTTTTGTTATTCTAGTCTTTCTCTCCCATCTACCCTTCTATCTATTTTTCCTATCTTTTGGACATAGGTTTTTGTTGTTGTCCAAAGAGTGCGTGTCAAGTATAATGCCCTCCTCCTTAGCCTAAGCTCTAGTTATTGCATGTAATGCTATTGGCTCACTTCCACTTAAATCTTCTTGTTCCATTATATGTACTGCTTTTAATGTTTTGTTATTAGATGTGCTTTGTTGTTTTTGGGGATTTCTTGGATAGTCTTTGATTATATGCTCCTTGTCACACTCCTTACAAAAAGCTCCTTCTACTCTCAATGTTGCAGGTTGTTGACAATCCCGAATGAAGTGTTCTCACACACATCTATAACATGTTATCTTTTGACTACCCTTAAACTGGGATCTCTAATTGGACATAAGCTGCTCTAGGTCTGAATTTCTTCTTCTACAGGAGTGTATTTTATCATAACTACATTTGTTGGTAATGGTGGTTGTTGTCCTAGCACAGGTCTAGGTTGTTCAATAAGCCCTAATTCTCTTTGTGGATTGTAGTGGCTTGTATAATCCTTCTCTCTGACGGGTTTCTTGTTATAGAAACACTCATCCCTAGTGTGATTAGTCCATTTTCTCTCTAGGGTACAACATTTAAGTGCTTTTTTGTCTTGCAAATGTTGAGGTTTTTGATAAGGGCATTGATATTTTTGATGGTTTTCCCCACAATTGAAACATTTCTTGTTTGGTGTAATTCTTGTGTTTGCCAAATTTGCTTTTGTGTTGACTTATAAGTCTTTTGCAATAGCTTTTGCTAATTCTTCTGTTGGAGGTATCCTATCTTCATTTGATCTTGGCTGGTCAAATGCCATCAAATCTTGTACCCTATTATCCTCTAGATCTATGGCCTCTTTGAAAAAGGCTCCTAGGTTAGGACATCTTCTATAATATAATAGAGTTCCTTCTCAATCCTTCTATGAACAATGAAACTTGCCTAGCCTTTGAAGGTACTTCATCTTTTGGACACCTATCAATGTATTGCTTAAATCTTCTAGCAGCCTCTCTCACATTTTCATGTTTCTATTGCTTGAAACTATGTATCAAAGTTGTTCTACTATGCTTAATTCCAGTTTTGGAAAACTCCCCTATAAAGGCTTCAAGAAATGACTCTATGTGAGGGTACATTTCCTTTCTCAATGGAATAAACCAAGACAATGTTGGACCAGTTAAGGTTTGTGCATGAGGATCTAAGTAACCCTCATACTGGTTTTTCATGCACTTATCCACCTAATAGGGTTTGAGAATCCTACCTTGGTTTTGCCATTGTGGCCTCATTCTAATTGGAAATTCAGGAATCTCATCTCCTTCCTTTTCAAAAGGATTAGAAGAGGTATATGCTCTTCTTTCCTTTTGTGTCTCAATGGGGGTGTGATTCCTACTTGGTCTTGGCATATTTGTTTGCCCTAGGTCTTGATCCCAAGGTCTCTTATTTGCACACTAACCAAGATCATTGGAATTTTTTGGATCATGTGCAAATATGTAGACACATCCTTGTCTATCCTCATATCTGCCATCTCTAAATTGTGCCATTGGCATCAGGTTCAGAGGAATCTCTAAGTTTCTCAACCTAATGAGAGACTTATCCATGCCATCTTGGTACACATAGGCTCCAAACCTATTTGTATACATGTATTTGAGGATATTCTTGCATCTCTGTCTAGATTCTCATTTTCCATGTTTTGGTTTTCGATGTTGATTGTGTGATCTAGCTCTTCATCTTGATAATCACTTTGATCTATGTTCCCTTTTGGTTGCAACTTTGTTTGAATATGTGATAGTTTAGTGTCTGATCTCAAATCATTTAAAGTCTTCACAATTTCACCAATTGATCTATTTCCCAAATTCCTCCAAGTCCAACCCTAATTTTTTTACTCTTAGAGCTTTTAACGTTTTTGCAACTTTTCCCACTTCTCCTTAATTTTGTAGATGGACTCTCCCTTGTATAAGCACTTGTTTTCTATTTGATTTTTGTTTTTTTTCAATGAAAATCGTGTTTTTTCTCTAAAACCATTTAATGTTTGTGTGAGTTCTAGAACTTTTATTATCTAAGATGTGTGAACTTCTTTTTTTTATGTAGATTTACCACAAAACCATTGTAAAATTTGAAGTTTTTTAATGTAATTTTGATCAAAATCGTGTTTCTGCCTGAAATCATGATTTTGGTGATTTCGATATTGATCAAGGTTTTTATTTTGTAACACCTCAGACTTACTCAAATTATACACCTTATTAATTCAAAAATAGGGTTTTGTCAAAATCAGGATTTTCTGATGAAAATTGTGATTTTCTAATCAAAGTTGTGTTTTTCTTGATTTGCAAATAATCACGATTTTAGTGTGTCAATGAGGTGTTGATTTTTTTTATTACTCAAAATTGTGTTTTCCATAATTTTGATTCCAAAATTGTATTTTTCACAATTTTGGTTGAGAATCCTGATTTTCACAATTCTGTGTACAAAATTGTGTTTTTCATGATTTTGTTAAAAAGTCCTGTTTTTTCACAATTTTGATCCAAAATCGTGTTGTTCATGATTTTGTTAAAAAATAGTGTTTTTTTCATGATTTTGATCCAAAATCGTGTTTTTCACGACTTTGGTACAGAATCATGTTTTTCATGATTTTGTTAAAAGTATTGTTTGTTTTTCCATGATTTTGATCCAAAATCATGTTTTTCATGATTTTGATCCAAGATCGTGTTTTTCACGATTTTGAATTTCCAGACAATCGTGACTGCTCACAATCGTATAAAAAACAATTTTCTAATGAAAATCGCATTTTTGCAAATTGCAATTTCGACCCCTTACACAGAGTTGTGATTCTGTGCAAGGTGATGTTATTTTTGGATTTTGATTTCTTTATGCTTCCTTCACACTAATGGAGGCACCTAGCTATAAAAACAACATGCAATGAAAGGAATTTAGAAAATCTTCAAAAAAAATATGAGAAAACACTCAAACTCTAAATATCACGATTTTGTGTTTTTTGGTGTTTTTTATGATTTTCTTGTGCAAAAATGGTTTTTCAAATTTTGATCAATGCAAAAATAAATCTAACAATAAAATACCTTACAACTTGATAGCTCAAACCCCAAATTTTTTATATCTACTGAAAGTCGTGATTCTTTTGCTCTTTCATTCTCTCACACTCACAATCACTCAAATGAATTTTGCAAGTGATTTTTGTGCTTTTATAATATGCTAAAAATCACAATGTGAATGAATTCAATGATTTGAACTTCCAAATTTTTTCATTATCATAACCATGCATATTCATTAACAATTTTATGTCCCATCATCCACTTTTAATCAAATTTCCATATTCCTCTCAGGATGAAAATCGCTATTTTGTGTAAATTGTTAAAATTTGTCAATTTTCAATCCATGAAAGCTCAAAATAATTTTTTTTCAATTTTCATGTATTTCACTTCATTTTATTAACTTAGCTGGATACAAGCACAATAAAACCAAATTTACCATTTTACAAAAAATCACGATTCTGAGATGAAAATTGTGATTTCTGATTCTTTGTGCAAATTGTATTATTTTTTTTATTTTTTATTTTTTTGATTCCTTTTCCAACTTGGTCTCTTCTAATGTGTTTCAACAACTCTTACTCAGAGTGTCACCTGCAAAACATTAAAAAAATCATATATTTTTGAAAGAAAACTCAAGAAAACAAACAATTTTGACTTTTCATGGAATATCTCTGATTTTTTGAGTTCTCCTTTAGATTTGTCTCATTCACCCCACTTCATACACCTCATCTCTCACTCCATTACAAAAAAGAAATTTGTTTGAAATTTTAATCCAATTTTTATGGTTTTTTGGTATTTTTTGCCCTAACTAAAATGAAAGCAATTTACCTAGGGTTTTCTTTTGAAGAGACACTAATCTTGAGAAATGAATTTGGCCGCACAAGTTGTACTCTTAGTTTGAGTATGGAAGGAAGTTCTTCAGGAAAAGTGTATAATAGCAAGTACAACTATAAATTTGTGCAAAGATATTCCCATAAACTCTTCTTCAAGTGTCAAAAGCAATCTTTCTAAAAGATTAACAATTCACCTAGGACAAGTAAATGGCACATTCAATTTGCATATAGCTACTTAACTTGAATTTCATTTTAGCAAAAAAGGTGGCTTCCCCAAAGACCAAAAAAATTGCTTAGTACTTGGTCAAAAAGCAATCTAAATATGCAAAGATAAACACATTCAACTTTCCATTCAACAAATCAAGGCATCTTTTTCAAAAATACGTGCACTATACTTATGAAAAACATGAGCAACCATCATTTGGACAAAGATAAAAACCCACTCCTCTTAAAAGGTAATTTTAAGCTCCCTCTTCCCAAAATACAAGCTCATTACCTATTTTTCCAAGTTCACATGAGAGATATTAGAGTATTACCTTTTCCAAATGTGTTTATTTACTTACGTCTTCCTCTAAATCATACAGTAGCTTGATCTTCCTACAATGATCTTCAAACCATGTTTCTTTTTCATCAAACACAACATCTCAAATTACCATAAATCCTTTGTTTCTAGGATTATATAGCCTATAACCGTTTTGATTCATAAAATACAAAGCCTTGGATGAAAATATAGTTATCAAATATGTGGCAGTAGATACTACCTCTATCCACAAGTAGTTTGATAGCTTCTTCTCATTTAACATTGACCGTGTAGCCTCCACAATGGTCCTACTCTCTCCCATTCCATTCTACTCATGACGGATGTGGTAGTAATTCTCCTTTTGATTCCTCTATTTTGGATATAGGAATCAAATTCATGGGAGAAGTATTCTCTCCATCCATTTGAGCTTATTGTTTTTAGGGTTTTACTTGTTTAATTCTCCATAAGAGATAAATATTTGTTGAATTATGAAAACATTTTATCTTTATGTGTCATGAAATATAAGATATTACATGTTCTAAAATCATCTAGAAATGACACATAATACCTAGATCCTAAGATTGAAGGTTCTTTGCTTAGTCCCCAAACATACATGTGGACAAGCTCCAGAAGGTTTCCATGTATGTATCCCTTCTTAGTGAATTTTTCCATGTGTCATTTCCTTAATTGAACTGCACTAAACTTATATATCATAAGTTTCTTTGAGGTGTTGGTTAGACCAAGTACACTTTGATCTCTACTAATTTTTTGAGAGCTCTTTCTCCAATGTGATCTAGAATCTTATGCCAAACTTGAAGATTTGATAGGGTTTGGGTCCCATAGTTCAACAAGGAAATATTTTTCATTTCTTGGAGCTCAAATGTGAACAACCTACTTGTCTTCTCTCCCTTTGCTATCTTCTTGAAAACTTGATATCGATCCTCAACATAGCCTTCATGCTTGGTATAGGTCATGTGCAATCCTTTCTTCACAATCTAGCTTACACTTATAAGATTCTTTGTAATGACTGGTACATAAAGGACTCTACTTAGTAGCTTCATATTACTATTAGAGGTCTTCACATTTCCTATCTTTTGTTTTGGATGACTTATTTCATCACCTATTTGAACTTCATGCTTGTTCTTAGGATCTTCCTAGTCTAAGAGTAAAGCTACATTTCCTCCCACATGATTTGAGCATCTAGAATCTATGTAGAGTACACTCTCATTAGACTTACCTTCGTTCATTGTCATGTTCATGAGTAGACATGAGTATTGTTGGGCTTGAACATCGGTGTAATTTGTTTAGTCTCCACTTCCTTGTATCCTCCTTGATAATTTTTCATGTAGGAATTGTTGTTGAATACAAAGGAGTTGTTATACCTACCTCTTGAAGTTCCATAGTCTCCTCTCTTTTATCCTCTTACTCTCTGATTACTTGGGTTCCTAAATAAATTCTCTTTGATGTGATTTGATGGACCACATATGGAATAGAGTGATGAGCGTTGAGCTCTCTCCTTGCCCTATGTCCCTCTTTTGCCTCTTCCTTTGGAGCCTCTTCCTCTATTTGCAAAGTTAGCTTCAGAGGTACTTCCTTCATCATCAAATTTCTTACATTTTCTTTTCTTATCCTTGCCTTTGTTCTTATCAGTATAGAGGATAGAGCATTAGCTAAAATTTTTGTTATCATCATTCTTTGTGATCTTAAATTCATGTGTTAAGAGTTTCCCCATGAGTGTGCTAAAGTTAGGCACTTTCATGTCCAATTAGAGTGGTGAAGGCTTCCCATGCTTTAATCCCATTGATTAGTTGTCTCAAAAATTTCTCTCCATCAATGATTTCTCCAATGCTCTCAAGTTGATCTCCAATGTCCTTCGTCTTGATGACAAAATCAATCACACTTGACTTGGGAATATTCTTGAGAATTGTAAACGCAATCCATAATTGTGTGTCAATGGATCATCATCTGGCTTCTTTCTATGATCGTTGATGGCATGCACTTAATTTTCACAATAGAACCAACTTCTTGTGAATGCTTTCTTCTTTGACTTCTTTTTCTATTATCCATATAAAGAACCTTTTCCCTTTGCATTCATCGAGGACACAACATCTATCATACCTCACCAATTCTTCAATCATACCTCCTCTTCTAAGAGCATAGCATAGAACTCTTCAAATGTAGAGGGAGTTGTTCTTAGTTGAGTGTTAAGGGTTGTTACTAATCCATCATAATTTTCTTGAAGAATAGGCACACATTTTTGAACTAGCTCTTCCACTATTATAACAACACCAATTGCAGCCAATTGATCTTGTAGATGTTTTGTTAGCTTGATAAAATCTTTCACCTTTTGAGAATCAAAATGCTTTTCATTTTCCAACTATTTTTCTAGAATTTGTATCCTATGGTGGTTTTTTGTCTCATATTTATGAGGCAATATGCTCCAAGCCACATGTGCTTTAGTATGTGCTAAAGTAAAGTAAGCACAAAACCACTTACACTAGTGATAATTGCACATAATGCATCAGCATTTCACCTCTTTCCAAGCTTCTAGAAGGAGTCTAGATCAGCTGAATCATCACTCTTGAATGTTTTGGATGTTCAACTGGTACAGTCTATGGATCCGATTCCATTCGTCCCATGACAATGTCAAGTGCTCCGTAGGACTCCAAAATTGCAAAAATGCTGAACTTCTAGAGCCTATTTTTGGTTCCGTCGAGCTTTGCTTGAGTGAATGCAGGGGTATTAGTTCGAACACATGCAAGATTAACATTGACTAGAGCACCAATACTAGTGTTTGATGATGAAGCCATCATGTAATCACTCAGATAATCTAATGATATTCTAGTATCCTAGTGGGCTGAAAAAGTAATTGTGTACTCAAGTCAAGAAGACTCAAGGACTTGTGCCAATGAGACTATACCTCGTTTGCAACACAAGTGTGTATAGTGGGAAATTAACACACCTTTAAATGTCAATCCAATCGAATGACCTAACCAAGTGTATGAGGACATGTGCATACATGATGGAAAATGAAGTGGCTCAGCTGCGATGCATGAGAAAAGACTAATCCACCTCTCAAACTCACTGAAAAACTGAAAGTGTCTGCCGCGATACCTCTTGCAGCAGTTTTCAGAAAATCAAGGATTTCTCCCAGCTCTGAACTCCAAATATAGTCAATAGGGTACTCGTTTCAAAGCTTTCGATGAGATGCATGTACTGGACCACTCGATTCTAACAATCCTGCTTTAAGTTATGCCTAAAATAGTGAATGGCTGGAAGCACCCACACTCACGCCACAACTCCTACAAGCTCACACACACACTACAGTAGCTCAAAAAGAGTGGGGAGGGGTAGACAACAGTCCTACACACACATTCCAAGCATTACACACACATACACGATCAAAGAGAAGATGGAAATCTGCAAGAAAGAGGCAAATTCGAAAATTTGGAAAGATCCTTCTTCACAATGACCAAAAGTCACAAAGTGACTTGTATACATGTGCCTTAAGTTTGGTCCTTTCACATAAGAGACCGGCACTTTATTACTAAAAAAGTGAATTTCCTACTAATTTACAAGGGATATTTTACAACAAGTTGGGATTATGCATTTAGAGGACTCCTCTATTGCATTTACATGGCTTTGAGGGAATTCTCTAAGACCTCGAAGAAGAAAAATTATGCCCATTAATTTGAAAATTTTGGGGCTCTTCTCTTGTGCTCCTTTGCTCTGCAACACTCTCCCCCTCTTTGTCTCTGTCATCCCTTGACAGGCTTTACTTCTTGTCTTCAGCTTGTTTAAGAGGTCTGAATGCACTCACCCAGCGGTCGAAGCGGCAACAAGGACTATCAAAGAATTTGTTATTTTATCCGATGTAAGTCCTTTGTTTCTGTTTTCCCCTTGATATCCCGTACATCACAAATCTGGGTTGCTGCATCCAGTGGGGCTGCCACGCACGCCACCAGTGACTAGGAATGTGCTACCCTTAGTCACCTCTTTCTAGCTTTTGGTCTTCTGATTTGTCCTGGTTGCACACATCTGACCCGGTTGTATTATTCTGAGCATGTTTACTTTGTTGACAACGCACACTATCAGTGGAAGGATTATTACCTGCCAAATATTGTCTTGCACTTCTTCATGTATGGTTCCTGGCCCTGGTCCGTCCTTCCCATGAAATGTCTTGGTTCTAATTGATTTTTAATTCCAATTCTCAGGACCTGGATGATTCGTGTTGTTGCCTGATGCGTGCCCCTACGGGGCTTTGGGAAGAGGGGGGTTCTTATGTATTATGCTCTTCATTCTTTATTGAGCCGTTTTTTACTTTGATCTTCTTCTTCTTCTTTTCTTGCTTGATTCCCCTTCCACACGTCCCTCCTCCTGAACTCTGTCGTCCCCGACAGGCTTTTTGTGGCGACGTGTATAGGTCTGTATGGATGCTTGCTCTCTTTGATTTAGAAGATTAGCATGACATATCATAAATTCCTTCCATTGTGTTGACTTCACTCCATCCTCTAGTGCTTGTCGATGATGCGCAAAAAAACTCGTCTCATAAGCGACCAGACATGCATTAAGGTTCAAAGTCATTTTGACAAAAATTTCTGAATCTATTTCGAAGAAGACAGTGAAAAATGCTTCTTCGAAAGTTTGCATATATGTTGATGGCAAGAACATAATTCGAGAATAATATGCCATAAGTGTTAAGCGGCTTGGAATAGTACATAGATAAAAAATGAGTGCTTCGGATCCTTGCGTAATGCCGATGAAATTCAAAAAAGTATATTTTGCGTGCTGGAAGACTTTGATTACTGTTAGTAGCATACTGAATATTTTATTGGTCATTTTAACTGCTAAGTCCGGGACCGTAGCGTATCTGGCAATCCAAAATTCCATTTTTTTTACCATAAACTCTTCCGTTGGTAGGTAATTATGAGGTGGACTGGGTAACAATGGGTAATTCATCCATTGATTATTGATGCTTCCCTGGCGCTGTCCTTCCCAAAATTGCGACCAGGAGCATCTGCGGGGTATTGGGCAAAAAGATGGGTTTACCTGAAGCACATATGGGATGCTTCCCACTGTACCCGTAGTGTTGGATTCTTTTCCAAAACTTTGCGTCTCCAAATGGGATCAGCCTTCTCAAATTCTTCTTGGGTATACTTGAATGTATCTTGGCTGAAGTGGAGATATTGGTCCGGATCTTTATTTGTCATAGTCTTTATATATTGTCGCGTTTGTTCTTTAAGCAGGCCATAGGGTACACTGAAAGGCTTCAAAATCTGGTCCAAGTTTTTGCTTTCTATCTTAGCTTCCTTCATTACTTGAATGATTTGATCTTCAAATTCAGCCGTAAGCTGGGACACCAGTAGTGCCCTTTCCGGTCGATTCAGTTCTGCAATGTTTTGATTATTATGTTCAATGTGGACCTCCTGTGCCTCCCTTATCGGTGAATGATATGAGGGGGGAGAGAGAGGACGTACCTCAGTCTCCACAGTAGCCTCTGCGGATTTTGGAACTACTGGTGTCCCCTCAATTGTTTGTTGCGCTAATTTCTCTTGAAGTTGTTTAATCAATTCATCTTTTTGCTTTATTTCTTGAGTAGCCTGTGCAATAGCATCCTTGTGTTTGAGAAGTTCTTTCGCAACGATATCAAGATGATCTGTGTCTTCTTTACATTGCAAGAGATAACGATTTTCAGCTTTTATCCATTTAGATCTAAGAGCTGCAGTGTCATCCATGTACCTTTTTTCCCATTCAACAATGGTGAGTTGCTCCTTCTTGAGCTAATCTTCATACTTAGCTATCTTTTTCTCCAATTCTTTGATATCTTTTTCTGGTCTTTCTTGAACGTCCATTGGATGATCACTGAGAAGGGAGGTCATGAGCTCTTTATTTCGATTTCTTAAGTTTTCTGCTTCCTCCATGTATACCTTGATCTGTGATTCCAATATTTTGCTCCTGGCAGTCATTTGTGCCTTCTCAGCCTCGCTAGCTTCATATTTTGTTTGTACTTCTTGCATTTGTGCTCTTAATCTTTCGTTTTCTGACATTAAATCATTGCACTGCTTTTTTGCTTCTTGGACTTCTTTTTCTTTGTTTCTGATGTGCTCTCTTTCTAATTTCAATTCTACCGAAAGATTCTTACTCTTTTCTTGAAGCTCGTGCTTGTCCTGCATTGCCTGATCATAGTCTTCATCGGCCTCAAGCATTAGTTGTTGTGTGTCTAGTGCGGTTAGGATTGTGTCTTGTACAACAGGCTTGAGTTGGGCAATGTCGACATTCAACCAAGTCCTTGGTATGCTTGGAGCTTCACCAGTTTGCACATCTTTTCCCTGCTCCACATGGATGGTTTCGTTGTATGGTTGTCTAATTTGTAGATGTACTTGTGGTTCATTTTCTTCTTTATCCACATCAAAAGCTTTTGTGGCACTCCCTTGAAATGTGACATCCATGGGGGAGGGTTCTGCCACGACCCTTATCGGTGTGAAGGGTTCGTCTTCTTTGACTGTCTTGTCTTGAGATTCTTTCTTTGGCATCGTTATTGATATCTCGCGCGGGGGTGTGGCCTCCTTGATATGAATAGTGGAGGTCTCATTAATTTTTATTACATGCGTACCTTCTTTGTTGGCGACTATGCCTTCGGTGTTGAGCTCTTGGTGGGTAGAGTTGTTATCCACTTTTATGTCCTCTTCTTCATTGTAATTTACGGCATTTAATTCCACCCATTGTCCATCATCCTTAGATTCACTTTGAATATCCACATTCAATAATGAAGTGTCGGGTTCTTCTTGTGCATCCGAGGATGAGCTTGAATTGTCCAACCCTAATTCTCGATAGCGATGGACTTTGGTGAGCTTCCTTTTGGCCTCTATCTCTTGTTGAGTTTGCTGATAATGATGCCCTTGTACAGGTAAATTGACTTGTCCTTCTGTATATTGGTGTGATTCTTCCAGGGCCCTATTTAAGTCTTCCACTGTAATTGTTCTTTGCTCTTCAATTGTTATCTTCGGAAGTAAGTGTGTCCTTTTGGTGCTGGAACTTCCTCTTCTGCTTGTTTGACTTCCCTGAGTCTCTTTGTGCCTCTCATTCTGGGTTGAGAGCTAGTTTCTACCTCTTCCACAATCTTGACTCCTCTTTTCTTTTTAGGAACAGTGGCAACTTTGGCATACTTTGCCATGGCAGTTGATGATGGCATTTCTTGCAGGTGCTCTCGAATACCTAAAGTGTGGTAGATCAATATCGTCAGAGCCACACTGCCATTGAGGAACATTTTATTATTCCATTGCTTTTTTGCTTCGAATAACCTTTCTTGGATGTAAGGAGTCAGATTAATCTGATTGCCAATCTGCTTAACGACATGTGAGAGCAGTTGAACAATAATATTTTGAGGAGTCGTGTACCGATGCATATTCCATTGCTTTTTTGCTTCGAATAACCTTTCTTGGATGTAAGGAGTCAGATTAATCTGATTGCCAATCTGCTTAACGACATGTGAGAGCAGTTGAACAATAATATTTTGAGGAGCCGTGTACCGATGCATATTCGGAAAGCAGAAGTGTTGGTGAATAAGCCTCACTTCCTCTTCTATGTCCACCCTGTTAATGTCTGTGAATGTTCTGGTCTTTGCGCCGCGACTCTCTTCTTTTACCACAGTAGTTCCATCCTTTTCCCATCCAAAGGCTTCTTTAATCAAGTCATGCGTAAATTGGATGACTACCCATTCACCTATTTTATCCATCACTCTAGCCTCAAGCACCAATGGATCATGTAGTGCTAGCTGTAAGGTATTCATGACTTGAGTGCATCTTTGAAAGTCGGGCTTATAGATTGGCAGTTCAAAATATTTGTGTATGCCCGCTCTCTTCATGGTGTCTATGATAGATGGGATTCCATGTAGTACTCGGAAATCCTAGGACATGATTAGAAATTGATGATCTGTATCCATGATTTTGATAGTCGCCAGGAAGAGATACTCCCCAGCCGGTTGATCTTCTCAAAACCAGTGTCCCTTTGCCTTGGTGATACTCTGGAGTGGAAATTCCAATACTTTCTCTTGTACTGTTGCTTCAAAATCTTCAGAAGCCATCTACACTTGCAAGGAAAAGTGCATTAGCTTCAAAGGGAAGCATGACGCTGTGTAGTGCATTGTAGTAATTTGTTTTCGTTCCATCACTCCGTTTCCCATGGTTCTATAAGTGAGATCTCTTACCACATCCTTTTATTTCTTATCCTGAAAGAAAACAAGTGTTAGTATAGCCGAAGCATTTATTTATGTACATAGTATGTCCATCCCTAAGAGAGTTGAAGCTATGATCTAATCTCCATTGGAGAATGTGCATCATTAATTCTATCAGTTACATCCTATGCCGAATGCGTGGCCTTGTAATGTGGCCCTACTATGCATACTTTAGGTGCATGCGTTGCTTCATGAGTGCAATTGGCGTATCCATTGTTCCGATGGTCCACCCCTTGCAGTCGCTTGGGTTTCCAAATCCATTTCATGGGCGCTTGGATAGGTCGATTTCTTTCTTTGATTCCTCGGGCTTCCTTTGTTTGTTTTGTTTCCTCTATCGTCCTAGTGATAGAGGTGTTTCCTTTCCTGTTTCTCGGATGACTATGTTTTGGCTTCGTCATTCGCCTTTTCCGATGTAATGCTTCCTCCTGAGTGCTTATCTCTAGCTTGGATGCCTGTATTATTTTCTTGGGGATCCATATCTGATGTCGTGCTCTCTGAGCTTCAATCAAAGGCTTAGGGAGCCATACTTGCAAGAGTCCTTTTGGTTTGGACTTCAGTGAAGCTGACTTTTTCATTTCTATTTTCTCCTTATGAGTTGATGCTGACGTCTGCTCTTTCTCCTCCTGATCTTTGCATACCCATTGGTATTTGGCCATTCTTTGACGTAAGTATCTGAGTGTTGGATTCCATATTTCCTTTGTCTGGGTGAGAAGCAGCATGAGAGTTGGTTTCCTTAGTGTCTGGCTGCTCTTCAACTGAATGGAGTGATTTTCCTTCTTCTTTGGAGATTTGAGGGTTTGAACTTTCTACTTCTTATAGCTTGGTTTCTGAAATGGTGGGACTGGGATCATGTTTCAGTAGCTTTTTCGTGCATCTCCCTGAACTCTCGATGGTGGTGGGTTGGAATAAAGGCTTATCTCCTAATAGACTAAAAATTTCCTTGTGCGCTATCTTGGCTGAAATGCATCCTTGAGCTAGGTTTATACTGACTTCATTCTCAATGATCCAATCTTGTCCTAGGATCAAATCCTCTATTAAATCCTCGTCTCTGCACACTAATACTCGTTGTTCCATGGAAGAATTTCCTAGGTGGAGAGACACTATCGTTGTTCCAATGCATTCTAGGGTTTGACCTCCAATTCCTCTCAATTGGGCTTTTGTGGGACTCATAATCATTTGTAGAACTTTTATGACCGTATTACGTATGCAACTAAGTCCTGCTCCTGAGTCTATCAATGCATCTATCAATTTGTATTCTGTCTTGCCCATCCCTAGGTTCGGGTAAGGCTGTGACATGTACGAATAAGTGGTGTCAGAGTCATGGACTTGGTAGTTGGCCATAGGGATAGGCTCTTCTCCTTGGAGATAGCATTCATCTCGTTGTCTTATCCATTCTTTCCTTTTCTTAATGCGTTCTAGGGCTTCTTGTCGAGCATCCTCTCTAATCCGTTCTTCCTCTTTCTTCCTATTTTGAGCACCTACTAGGCGTGCTAACATTTGATCCGTCAATGGCTCCATGAACCGTTTAACTCTGCATCCACTTATGTAGTTAGGAAGAATGTCTCCATCTAGAGTGGCTAGATTAACTGCTCCACTAGTAGAGATTCTATTGATGATCAGAGGTCCATATCCATGTTTTTGTAACTTCTTGGCATGTTGCTTTAAGGTGTATACCAAGACTAAGTCTCCCTCTTTAAGTCCTTTGTCTTTTATATGTGCATCATAATATGCCTTTTGTCTTCTTTTAGCTGCATAGATTCTTGCCACTTCTTGTAACCTAGTTTCCTGTAACTTCTCGATTTGGTCGAGTTGTTGGGATAACTCATGTCCGTTCCATTCATATTGTTGGGCTACTCTCAATGTTGGGACTAAAAAATCAATTGGCAAAATTGCATTCTGCTCGTACACTAAATTGAATGGGGTAGTTCCAATGGCAGTCTTGTATGCTACTCCGAAGGCCCAAATTGCATGATGCAATTGTTTGTCCCAAGCAGACCTCCCATTATTGACAATCTTTGTCAATACAGTACATAACACCTTGTTGGAACTTTCCGCTTGACCATTGGCTTGGGGATGGTATGGGGCTGATTTTTTGTGAATCACTAAAAATTCATTCATTAGGGATTCTATTACTTCATTAAGGAAGTGCGTTCCTCGGTCACTCACAATCTCAATTGGTAATCCGAAACGAGTGAATATATTCTCAAAAAGGAATTTAGCAGTGGTTTGAGCATCGTTCTTTCTCGTAGCTTTTGCTTCTACCCATTTGGTCAAATAATCTGTGGCTACTATGATGTACTCAGCATGTGATCCTTTGGCTGGTGGGTTGATGGGTCCTATGAAGTCAATACCCCATTTGGAGAATGCTCTCGCACACACCATAGGTCTTAATGGCATGTCATCTCTCCGAATTGGGTATTTAGCCCTTTGGCACGTTTCACAGCTTCGTACATACGTCTCCTCATCCATATGTAGAGTTGGCCACCACAAGCTGGCGAAGAGGATCATTTTGACAGTTCTCTTAGCTGAAAAATGACCTCCTGCAGCACCTGCATGTGCCATCTCTAATATGGGTAGATACTCTCCTTCATGCACGCATAATCGTAATTGGTTATCTTTTCCTCTCTTAAACAATTGTTTTCCCACAAGTACGTAATCCTTGCTCATTTCTTCTAGGGATCGTCTTCTAGCTAAACTTATTCCTTCCTCATGCTCTCTGCTCTTTAGGAATTTAACCAATGTTTTACTCCAATTGGGTGCTATGGTTGAAAAAGGTATGGACATATGATCCTCTAGGGTTATCTCCTGGAATTCTGCACAATTACTCACGTAGTCATGGACATCCTTGGGCATGTTAGGCCAGTACACTCCTAGTCTTTTTAATTCTCGGATGGTTCCATGCGTCCCTTGGTGTGTTCTCCATTTGTTCACATGTGCTTTCTCAATTAGTTTCTTTTGTTCATCCTCCTCGACACATCTTAGCAATACTCCATTGGGTTCCTTATAGTACACACTCCCAGCAATAATGTGCAAATTTCTTGATTGGAAAATTTCCTTTTTGCTATCCTTATTGATTGAGTGTTGTGGGCCATGGGTGAGTATAGGAATTAATTTCTCTGCCCACTTCGGACAAACTTCCAGATTGAACAAATAAGTATCTGGTAGATCATCGGGTACTCCACTTGGCGGTTCTCCGTGGGTTAACCTAGAAAGGTGGCCTGCTCTTACATGTGTATTTCCCTTTTTTACTACCACTTCAAAGTCGAACTCCATTAATAGCAAGAACCATCTTACTAATCTTCCCGTGTTACAAGGTTTATTGACTAAGTACAGTAGGGCCTGATGGTCTATGAAGAACTTGAATTTGTTGGCTGACAGATAGTGTCTAAATTTCTTAACTGCATAGACCATTCCTAATCCTTCTCGCTCGGTAGTGGTATAATTCCTTTCAGCTTGATTCTGTTGTCTACTTGCATAGGCAATTGGATGATCTAGCTTTCCTTCATCAGCCGGTTGGGCTAAGATACATCCGATTGCATAATTAGCAGCATCAACATGAATATGAAAAGGCTTGTTCCAATTGGGCGTTTTCAAAATTGGGGTCGTGCTAAGCGTCTTCTTTAATTCATTGAATGCTTTCTCGCACTCTTCCATCCAAGTGAATTGAGTTAAGAGACCATACAAGGGTTTGGCTATTATGGCATACATGTGAATAGACGGATGGTAATATCCACAATGTCCCATAAAGACTTGTACCTCTTTCGCATTTGTTGGTCTAGGAAGCTCTAAGATGACCTTGATCTTGTCCTCATCCATGGATATTCCATTTCTGGAGACTATGTGTCCTAGGATCTTTCCTCGTCTCACCATGAAGACACATTTTTCTGGGTTTAGGCAGACTCGATACTGGCGGCATTTATTAAATATTTTTCTCAACTCGGGAATATGATCTCGTCTTTGATTCGAGTATGTACATAGGTCATCTACATACACTTCCATGCTCTTTTTCAGGAATTCCTTGAAAACATGACACATCAATCGTTGGAATGTAGCAGGTGCATTAGTGAGTCCAAAAGGCATCACCATGAAAGCATAGACTCCCCATTCGGTCGCGAATGCGGTCTTATGTTGATCCTCAGTAGCAATAGCTACTTGGTTGTATCCGGAGAATCCATCTAAGAAGCTATAGACTTCCTTTCCTGCTACCCTTTCCAATAGATGGTCAGTGATGGGTAATGGGTAGCTATCACGTATGGTGGCTGCATTGTCTTCTTTCAAGTTAATGCACACCCTCAATTTTCCATTTTTCTTAGGCACAACTACTAAAGGCAATACCCACTCGGTGTGTTCTATCTCATATATGAATCCTGCAGCTAGTACCTTGTCAATTTCTTCCTTAATTTTCGCTGCATACACCTCATTATACGTATAAGGGTGTTGTTTCGATGGTTTTGCATCTGCAGTCATTGGTATTCAATGAGAACAAATATTGGGTTCTACACCCTTAAGATCCTTATATGTCCATGCGAACACGTCTCGATATTCTTGGATCAGCTGTATGAGTTCTTCTTCCTCCTCCTCTGATACATCTTTGCCTATGTAGGTGCATCACTCTTCTCCGTCTTCCACTGTTACTACAAATTTTTTTTGTTTGTTCTTTGTTGTTGTATGCTTCTCCATCTCTAGCCTCTCGTTTAGGCATTTGAATGGCTACCTTTCTCTCTTCTACTTCATATCTTTTAAAATGTTCAGGAACTTCAAACGAATCTGGATCAGGTCCTATTTTACTCATGTCTTCTGCTTGCTTTTGTACCATGGGAGTAGCTTCGATTGCTAAGATCTTGGTAGGTTCTTGTTTCTCTCTGTTTCGAATGGTGTCCAGGTAGCTTTCTTCGGAATCGAATTCTGGTTCCATTTATATACTCTCATATTCCTCTTTCCATTCTTTCTCCACGATTTCCCCTTCATCTACTTCTTGAAGGACAACCATATAAAGGTTTACATCATAACCTTCCTCATCTATGCACTCGTTCATTGTCAAAACTTCCTCATTCACGCACACATCTAAGGTTGCTAGAATTTCCATCCATCCATGCGGTTCAAAGGTCTCATCTAGAAAGATTTGAGGCATGTACACTGGGTCCTCTACTGGTCGGTAGTTAGGATGTCCTATCGGCCACATTTGCCTTTTACTCTCCTCTTTCTTGGCTTCTTTGCACATCCATAACCGGGCATCCTCGTGCATCCAAGATTGATTGCTCGATCCAGCACTATGCATGGATAGGTCATCTTCCTCCTTGTGTATGGGATTCCACTGCAGTGGAGGGACATCTCGATAAGCAAACATATGCAAGTTTATCCTGGTTGTATTTCCTTGATGTTGTAGGTACAATGAATCTCTTCCCTAGTCTTGCACTACCTGCATTTGTCTCATAAAGGGTCTCCCTAATATCATTTCGTAGTTGTTAGCTTTTTCAAACTTACAAATGGCTAATGTGTGTTCAAATTCTACTCCACAGGTGGTTAATTTGATTCTTTCCAATATTCCTAAGGGTTTCTCCACATGCCCATCTGCTAATTGGAGCTTCATGCATGTGGGTCATAAGGCAGGTTTTCCCCATTTCTCCCAAATTTCCTTGGTGGCAATACCTACTCTGGCTCCTGTGTCTAGTATAGCCTTGGTCATGTACCCATTGTAAGTGACAGGTAGACACGTATTACCTTCGTCTCCTTCACTAAACTCTCCCACTTTATCAATTGGAATTTGTATTTTAGAAATGTTTTCTTTTCCCCTTCCTTCCTTTTCTTCCTTCTTTGGCTCTAATTCTAATTGACTCGCTAATTGTCTCCATAATTATGGCTTAAGTTGAAGTAACTCTTCCACACTCAATTTACATTGTACTTTTTTTTTCTTTAGTTCTGTTAGATTGTGTGAACTTTTTTCTGAGTTTCCTTTTCCTTTTCCCTGTACTGTGGGTGCTCGTATTATTATAGACTCCTTTTCGTATTCTCCCATGTAATTAGGTAACGTTGAAACACTCAGGGTTTCCTCTCTATTTCTATCGAGTCTTGATACTTCCTCATATACTTCCTCCAGGTTGGTATTTGGTTGATAAACTTCCACATCTATTTCCTTAAAAGGAGGCTTCGATACTCCATTTTTCTTCCATTGTTCTTCTCGGAGTCTATTCCATAATTCCTTCGGCCATTCTGCCTCTAAGTCCGGTATTATTGACACAAGTTCATCTTGAATTTTCATTTGTTCACCTTTGTCATCCTTCCTTCTAAGTTCTTTACCTTTGGATTTGACACATTCTTTGTATTGATCAATTGTTATCCTTGTCTCTGGCAGAGCTGGGATAGTCTTTTCTAGGGTTGCTTGTGCCACCTCTATAAGCTTTCTACATATCGCTAGTCTTTCTTTTTCCAACTCCCCTTGTGGATAAAGTTTTTCGTGTTGCTCTACATTCGGTCAAGTCTTAATTCTAGCTTGCTAAGCTTTCAGCCACATGTCTAAGTCTTCTGGTTTTGGGTCAGCTAGAATTGATCCTGGTTTCTCTCTCTCTTAGATAAGTGGTGGCACTGGAATCTCCTCTCAGATCCTTTGTTCTTTATGCTCACTCTTGTTTCGGATTTGTTTTTTATTTTTTTGACTCTCATTTTTCACCCATTTATCTTTGAGTTTTTCTCTTCTTTCCTTCCACTTTTGTGCTTTAGTGTTCTGGGTACTCTCGCATGGATCCTCAGAATCTTCAAATACCTGAACTTTAGGGCTTACCGTTTTATCGCTCTCTTGTTCGTGTTCTGGTTGTTTCCCTTTTTGTTGCCTTCTTTGAGCTCTTGTAATGGCTTTCAATGGCACAATATATTCCTTATCACTTCCAGATCCTTCTATTAATTCAATTACATTGATTGGTGCAGTATCTTGGACTTTGGTTGGATTCTTAGGAGAGTCCGTGAAAAGATGTTCCTTTCCACAATCGTTGCAATATCCTTCCCAAGTCCTAGGTGGTGGTGGATTGTAAGGTCAAGGGCACTCTCTAATAAAATGGTCTCCTCTGCATCTATAACACGGTCCTCTTGGTACAGGTGGTCTAATGGGTGGTCTCATGGGTGGTTGTGCTTTAGGAGTGGTATACATTAGAGTTGCAACCTCAGTGCCATAGCTTTGGTCATAGTTTTCATATCCATAATAAGCCGAATCATAGGTTGGTTCGTAAGCTAACATATTGGCTTCATATGAGTAGTAATCTCCTGGTGGCAGCTCATATCCAGTGTTCGCTGATTCCACATTGATTGTCGATGATGCTGGCACTATGGCTCTCTCCAAATTTTCTTCTGGCTGGGCATACTTCACAGGTACTACCTGTTGAGGTTGTGACAGTTGTGGCCCTAACACTAGTTGTGGTGGTGGATACGGTGCCTGTTCATATGGTCTTGGTATTCCTGCTGGTGTTGGATAGGGATTGTATCTAGGCATCTCTCTGCCTTGCTCTCTAGGTGGATATCCATATGGTCGATACTGCCGTGGTTAGAATGGTCGTGCCTGTCTATTGAATGGACAATTTTCAATGGTGTGATTAGTGTACTTTTGTTCTATGTGGCAGTACAAAGCAGTTCCTGGTTGGTGCTGTCTGTTGTATGGGTATGTTTGATGTGCACCGGTCCCTCCTCGCACACACGTGTGTGGGGTGATCTCCTCCACATAGACTACATCTTCGTAGCATAGGCACTCTTTGTGCTAGGTGTTGGTAAGTTCTTTGTCCCTGGACTCCTAGTTTTTTTGCTAATAGTTCCGCTAATTCTTCCATATTACTGGAGTTGGAAGTAATGGTACTTCGCGAGTCTTCTGATTTAGTGGGGCTGGGTGTACTCTTGAGGTCCTCAGCTAGGATATCTTCCATATCAATGCATTCTTGTAGGCATTCACTCAGAGTTTGTAGCCTCTTCACGTACACTAGCATTCTTAGGGTTCCGTTTGTGAGTCCATCCAAAAACAATGAAATCATTTTTTGTTGAGTGGGTCTCTCAGCAACTGGGCATCTATCCACATACTGATTGAATCTCCTGGCTGTTGTTTTCACTGTTTCATTAGGGTTCTGTTTAAAACTATGGATTAAAGACGCGAAATTGTGTTTAATCCCTCTCTTCGTGAATTCCCCAATGAATTCTTGAAAGAATTGCTCCATGTTTCCAAATTGATTAGGGTCTAATGGTTGGAACCAAGTTAGAGCGGTTCCTGTGAGGGTGAGTCCAAAAGACTCATACTGCACAAAGAAGTCGTCTACTTGTTCTGCCCTTAGAACTTGTTTAAATTCAGCAATGTGATCGTAGGGTTCTCCCAATCCATCATAATGATTTCTTACACACTTGGGCACTTGGATAGGTCTCACTCTTCTCATTCGTTCTGGCGGTCTCGGCATTACAGGGAAGACAAGAACTGTTGGTCTATCTAGGGGCATTCTCGGCTGCCCTTCTATTGGTGGTCGTGGTCTTACTGGTGGTCGGTACTGATTACCTACCCCTACGGGGGCCTGATTGTGTGTTTGCACTCCTGGAGTCGCAAATTGTACATGGGTACGGTGTGGCACACTTCGTTGGCTAGTTTGTCTTGACGTGGTGTGTTCTGTCTCTTGTTGATTTCCAAAGGGGTTCTACGAAGTAGTTGCCTGATCTCTCTGAGGGAATACAGGCACACCCATGTATCTCAGTCGAGCCCTATCTAAGCCACTAACCAGACAATATCTCCTCTGATTTTTGTCCAAGTATGTGAGTCTAGTTTCATCTTCTGGATCCTTTAGCTCATAAAATGTCATGGGGCTTTCTTCTCTCCCTGGAGCCGGTAAGTCTGTTTGAAGCAATAAATCTGATCCATGGATCATATAGACTTCCAATAGGTAATCGTCTTGAGGTATCAAGTCTCCTCTCAAGACTCGTGTTACTTGGGATCTGCCTCTAGGGGTAGTCACAAGCTCCTCAGGGTTTGTTCTTCCTGAGTTTTCTGGTTCCACTAACTCTCCCCTTTCATTGATCATCTCAGGAAATTCACTCACTATGTAGATGTGACCAATCTTTTCTATGTATGCTCCTCCCTCGTACTTGACAGCTGGTCTGGGCACGATCGTGGCATCCATGGAAATTACCATCCTAGCCACAGATCTGTTTAAGCCATCTAGGTAGATGGGGATCTCCTGGGCATTGGTAGACACATACTGCAAGGAAGTGCGGTAATCTCCCTCTACAACAGTCATGAAATTTCTACTTGGAGTTGGACCCTGCATGTCTTCCGAAGCCATGGGTATTTCCTCCTCTAAGTCACTAGAGGTATCTGAATAGACAGAGTGGTGACTAGCCTAGGCAGCACTTCCCACAGAAGATATGACACTTCTTCGGCTACTTAGCACTCTCCCTGACCTCAAGTTCATTCACCCTCCTCAGACTCTCTAAGTCTTAGAGACTCTCCTTGAGTGGCTCTCCCAATGCCTCAAGTTGCCTGACAAAATGCTTCAACCACTCTGGACGATACCACTTCCAGGCGATACTACACTGGGTGATACCGAGCTGGCCACAATACGATACCTGAAATCTACATGATACGATACTTGTAGTGTAGTCGATATGATACTGCTATTCGTCGCGATACGATACGAGCTATCCTGATGATACGATACCTTCATAATAGACGATACGATACCTGGGATTCTCTCGATACGATACCAAACAACCAGACGATACCAGGCACTCCGTCGATATGACACTAGAATATAAACCGATACGATATCAACTTGGTATCGCGATACGACCCCAGACAATGAGACGATACGATACCAAGACAAGTGGCGATACGATACCACCAACTTGCACGATACGATACTAGTATGATATTGCGATACTACATTAGGAAGTGGGCGATACGATACTTCAGGGGTTGACGATATGATACCATGATCAGGGGCGATACGATACTAAGGTCCTCGCGATACGATATCTGAGAATCGAGGCAATACGATACTGAAAAGGGTATCGCGATGCGACACTAGTAGGTGGACGATACGATACCACAGTAGGTAACGATACGGTACCACTGGGATAAAGTGTGATCGCGATACCAACTTGGCGACACGATACCAAAGTGGTATCGCGATACCAAGACTGGTACCCGACGATACGATACTTCGGCGAGTATCGTGATACTAGGGAATTTTTGGTATCGTGATACCAAAAACTCAACTGATCACGATACTCAAGCCAAAATACCTCAAAAATAACAAATTTTTGCACCCCCTTGTCCTTCTCTCACCCCTCTTCACTCCTAGCCTACTGTCTCTTTCAATGAAGTTCAAAAAACAAATTGTTTCCCCCCCGCGATACCAAATGCGCAGTTAATCACTTGTTGGTGTGTGTTTTTTACTAGGAATTCTTGTTGAAACTTACCTTTGTGGTGTCCTGATTGCAAAGTGAGCTCAATATCTAGCCTTGCCAGCTTGTAGCGCGCAATACCATACTCACGATACCCGTCGCTGCTAGCACACGATACCAGAATGCAGGAAAGTATCAAATGAGTCAAATTTTTTGGTTTTTATACCTTTTGTGATAGAAACTGAACATTACTAATTTTGGCACATTTTTTGGGCTTTTTTGGTGATTTTGGCCTACTCCTGCTTCACTTCTCTCCTTCTCTCCTCTCCTTCTAGCCTAACCCCAACTCCTCTCACTCTCCCTTCCTATTAACCCTAGACCTAAAAACGCATTACACACACCTCCGCGATGTGAAGTAACAATTGCTGAAGTGATTGACTACTTGCCACGGAACGAATTCACTTCTACAAGTACGATTCCATCACACTCGATCTATAACCATCATGAAGGCACCTTGGCTGAGTGTTCCCCGGAAACGGTGCCAAAAACGTGTGTACTCAAGTCAAGAAGACTGAAGGACTTGTGCCAATGAGACTATACCCCGTTTGCAACACAAGTGCGTATAGTGGGAAATTAACACACCTTTAAATAATAATCCGATCGAACGACCTAACCAAGTGTATGAGGACATGTGCACACATGATGGGAAACAAAGTGGCTCAGCTGCTATGCATGAGAAAAGACTAATCCACCTCTCAAACTCACTGAAAAACTGAAAGTGTCTACCGCGATACCTCTTGCAGCAATTTTCAGAAAATCAAAGATTTCTCCCAGGTCCAAACTCTGAATATAGTCAATAGGTACTCCTTTCGAAGCTCTTGATGAGACCCATCTATGGAAAGTGGTTTCACTCGATTCTGACAATCCTGCTTCAAGTTATGCCTAAAATAGTGAATGGCGGGAAGCACCCACACTCATGCCACAACTCCTACAAGCTCACACACACACTACAGTAGCTCAAACATAGTGGGGAGGGGTAGACAACAGTCCTACACACACATTCCAAGCATTACACACACATACACGATCAAAGAGAAGATGGAAATCTGCAAGAAAGAGGCAAATTCGAAATTTTGGAAAGCTCCTAAACAATGACCAAAAGTCTCTACAAAGAGTCACAAAGTCACTTATATACATGTGCCTTAAGTTTGGTCCTTTCACACAAGAGACCGGCACTTTATTACTAAAAAAGTGAATTTCCTACTAATTTACAAGGGATATTTTACAACACGTTGGGATTATGCATCTAGAGGACTCCTCTATTGCATTTACATGGCTTTGAGGGAATTCTCTAAGACCTTGAAGAAGAAAAATTATGCCCATTAATTTGAAAATTTTGGGGCTCTTCTCTTGTGCTCCTTTGCTCTGCAACAATAATACTTCACAAACTATTCAAACCTTACAGCATTGATACCATGTAAGAAAGTAGTTATGCAAGAGAACACATGAGCACTATTAGAGAAGATAACAAATATAATAGATTTTTAGAAAATTTCTACTAAGAACATGTACAAAGATGATGGAATTGTCCACATGTGCACCCTCAAGGTAGAGGTTAAATGGTGATCTAGACAACTTTAGATAGAGAGTTATAAGGAAGAGGTATGCTGGCTTGATTCAATGTCTAGGGTAGTGCATAGGTTATGTATATATAGGTGAATGGAAATGTGACCTTCTACAAATTGCTATACATCGATGGTAGAATGTGGGTGGCCACCACCCGTGTAATGCCCATATGCATGTAATATCCACTATTGGACACGCCGATAATTTTTTATATATTTAGGTAGTGATGTATGTGAACACACTAGGACCACTGGGGAACTTTTTTCCCTATTTAGGAGGTCTTTTTCCCCCGGCTTGTATATATGCCTATTACGCTAATGGGTTACTTATCTTTGTATATTCTCTTGGCATTATGTATTGTGTGTTGTGCTCCAAGCTTCTTCTTCTTCCTTGTGTTATTTGTGTGCTTCAGTAGATTTCAAACTCTAATAATTGGTATCAGAGGAGGTTGTTGTTTCATCTAGGGCATCGTCGACACCCATCCGATCACAGTATGAGAATCACAAAAAATTTAGTGAACATACTAAGGGAAATTAGGAGTTCAAAACCTCTTTACTTTGAGGTGTCAAAATCGTGGTTTGAGCTCATTTTGGCCTCTTAATGCTCTATCGTAGCACTTGTGCGGGCAATTTCATCTTTTTGTGCGAAAGATATATATAGGTTTGTGTAGGCCAATATAAGCATCTCAAAGTCTGTTATAGATTTAGCAGAACTCAATAGTGACATTATTTGCATTCCTTTTTATTGCTTTGATCAATGTTCCCAAACATGATCTGGTGCCTTTTATCATGTTCTTGGTGTTTCCACTCACAAAAGACTTTGGGCCAAACATTCTTATCTCTTCGGAAGTTTTCTTTCTCAATGTACCTAATTCAAACAATAGGGAACTATGTAGAAACATGTTGAATGCAAGAAACTAACTTCGAATAACTACTAATTACGCAAAGTAGACATCTTGTTCTAGAATCTATAGAGAGAGTAGACCAAGAATAATATGGTGTGAGTAGTAGGAGAGGGGAGAATAGCAACATCACTTGATTGTGGTCTTTCATTCTATAGACCTTAGATAGAGATATGTCTTGCTACCTTCCAAGGTAACTTTGGAGTAAGATTCCTTATCATCACTCTAAGCTTTGATCATCCATTGACATGCAATATTGTTAGCCAACACCTCCAAATCTAGAACATGCAAACTGCCCATATCCAATTGGGGCTGGCACAAATTTTGCATTCCATCTAGGCACTCCCTACTATTGGGGTTTTCCATTTAGCAAAAGTTTCTATAGTATATTTTTAGTCTTGAGAAATCCAAAACACATATGATAGACAAAAAGATAAACATGTCACTGTGTTACGGTTTGCTTGTGGCTTCCATCCAAGCTGAGTTGGGCTAGCCTAGTGTTTTCATCGCACCCCCCTATTGGGGGGAGTATTCTTGCTGGTCTTAAGTCTATGTTGATGAGTTGTTTCTCCTTCTCACAATGTCCCACCAAGATGCTCTTCATGGTGGGATGGCTAGACCTTCTACTTCTCAAATGGACCCTTATGGAGCTCTGTGGTCTGGTATAAGCCCTCTTATTGACGATCGAGGTCTTAAACTTAGCTCATTTTCTGCAGATATGGGGAGGAGTCCTTGGTTTGGGGTAGAAAATGCTTCTCTCCATGATGCATCTAGAACTGGTGTTGTTAACTCTAGCTAGGGTAATAGATCATATGTTCAAGTTCTACAAGTGCAACAACAAGGATTCTTCTCAATGTTGAACAATCAAATGTACTCAAGTAACCCTAATACACAATCCTTTAGTAAAGAGATTAAGGGGAAATAGAAAATAGATGTTGAAAATGAGTACTACAGAGAAGGGAGTAAGATCAATCCTGAGAATACAATTAATTTAGATCCAGATTTTGAAGACAAAGATGATTGTATGCTTATCATAGAAAGCTCCTCCTTTGATAATTGGAATAATAATCTCTATTAAAAAAAGTGGATATTGGTCTTTTTCATGGTCCTTGACCTACTCACAAAGCTCCCAAAACTTGCATGAGAGTCAACTCGAAAAGTAGAGGATTAATAGCTAAGCATGTTCAATACCTCCCTAATAGTTATTTTCTTTTCTTCTTTGAAAATGGTGACAATGCTATGCATGTTATTATTGAAGGTCATTGGATCATTAGAAATACTCCCTTTTTTTTTTTTTTAATGGTATCCTGGATCTAATCCTAGAAGGCCTAACCCCACTAAAGTTCCTGTTTGATTGAAATTGCTAATTTTCATATTGAATTCTAGCCGTGAACAGAGCAAATGGGAAGTTTGATAGGAAAATTCTTAGATTAAAGACCCAGAAATGGATTTAACCTTGAATGGGACCCCCAAATCTTGATTGAAGTAGATATATCCAAGAACCTCAAGTTAGTTTTAGTTCTAAAGAAATTGGAACGTTGTGAACTGCATGAGCAAAAAGTCTTTAACAAAAACATACCCAATGCTTGTTTTCATTGCTACAATCAAGGACACCTGATAATAGGCTATCCTTTAATGGTTAGCAAAAGAAAACCTCAAGATAAGGGATCTCAACGTGATAAACCTTAAGGAAGAGAAAACATTGAGTCATATCTGATCAAAGCTGAGTTCATCACCAAAACATTTTCTATTAAAGTTATAAAAAAAAGAAACCCTAATCAGGTTAACAAATCTAATGTCCTAATGAAAGAAATTTCTACTCCTTTCTAGGTTCTAGAAAAAAGTACAAACACTGATTTTTTAGACTCTTGAAAAAGACCAATAGGATAATTGCAAGACAATTCTAATTCCCCTATTGGTCAATTTAAACAAGATAACTAGAGTAACAATGACGATTCTAGGTGGATTGATGTTGTTAAGAAGAAGACCCAGAAAGGGCATCCAAATACAAGTAACTCATCTGACAATCTATCTTCTGAGGATGAGGAAGTTGGAAATACTCATTTTTCTGAGGAATTATTTACTAAATAACTCAATAAATATGATAACGAAAACATAATCAAAATGCAAGCTCAACTCAACAACTCTTCTAATGTGATTATGTCTATATCCAATGAAGAAATATTGTAGACAAAGGCAAAGCTAAGCTCAAAAGGAAAGAAGAGATAAGAGCTTTTGGTTCGGTTATTAAGCCCCCAAAGAATGGTAAAAAATAACTTTTGTAGCTTTTTTGGTTTTTGGAGATCCTATCTTTTTTTGTTTCTTTTCTTTTTTTTCTCTTCTCCTCTGGATACAATTAAAATCATTTCTCTCAACACTAAAGACTTTAGAGATCCCATTCATGGAAAAGTAGTTAACAATTGGTTAAGGGATATAACTTTTACTCTTGATTTTACCTGTCTTTAGGAGCTCATAGTTGGAGGCTTCAACCTTAGGTCCAATTTGAATGTTTTCTTCAAGAGATATTCCTAATATCATACGTATCATAACAATGTGACAGATGGAGCTGCTATTGGTATAGCTTCTAATCTTAATCATCTTGTTGTTGAAAAAATGGTTACTAACATATGGGTTGCTATTAAATCCAAAATTCTTGGAACTTTCTATTCCTAAATAAAAAGTTCGTACTTTCTTCAAGTCCTTGGGAACTTATCTTATTTCCTAAAGATTGCTTAGCTAGTTGCATCTTTTACCAAAAATGCAACTATAGAACCTAACATCATTTTATTGATGTCAACGATCAATTGATGTTGAGGTTTAACCTTTGATTTCCATCACTCCTTGCGATGAAATCAGATGAGAACTTATAAAAACTTCATAGTTTTCTTAGCACCTTTATATCTTGGCAAAACATCTATATCCTAAAGAGGTTTTGCCTTCATCATTCCTTGGTCCTATCATATAGTATGAATTTATGTGTATTTTGAGAAGAGTTCATGAATCAATTAAGATCCTCTACTTGGAACATCTGCCTTCCTAAAAATAAATTCATCTCGAATATGGTAGGAGAATGATCTCAATTCCTAAAAGTCACTTACCGAGGTTTCATCGTGAGATACGAATCTTGAAACCACAAAGAAACTTCTTAGAACTTTCAAAATCTTCTAAATAGAAGAGTGCTCATCAAACTTGTAAACATAGTTGAAGTTATCATCCAATCTTGGGATGCTTGAGAAGTTACATAAATTACGTAACTAATCAACTAAAGCTTATCCGCATGACTTTCTAAGTATCTCCTATACTTAGAGTGTTCATGACCCCCTAAGTACATCTGGAACATAGAGTCATCATACATCACAAAACTTTTGCAAGCAATTAAATTTTCTTGGTCATTAAGAAAATTTAATACTTAACTTTCTCTTAGTACTTACTTATACCTAGTAAGACATCAAACATACTTAATTGCTATTAAGTATTTATTTTTTATAACAGAGTATCAACGTGGGAAGGAATCGACTAATTTCTTGAGTTGCAAACTAGAACTAGCATATCTTTGCAACTAACTAGTCCTCTGTCTTCCCTAATGTCAAACCGTGAGCTTTATAAAGTAAGCTAAATACTAAGGGAGTACATTTTCATATCTACTTGCAAACAGCATCTCGTTCTATCATGAAACTGCATGTGCCTACAAGCAAATCCATATGCTCACATGCATATGCATGCATGTTCTTTTGCATGCCCAAAAAAATAATGCAACAATCATGCATGAGCTTGATGCATGACGTTTCCTTGTACTAAGAATGTCTATCATGCAATCTTGATGCATGCATATCCTTTCCTTTGTCTTAATGCACTATGATATAAAAACATATCCTCGTGGTGCAATAAAAACCTTTATTTAATGGAAAGGAAATATGGAATTAAACTACCAAAATACATTCTTTGATGCACAAGGATTCTTTTATAAACCAAGTCTTTTCTTAATGCAAACTAATGCTTAGAATGAGAAGTGGATTGTTTCATTATCCTAATCTAGACTTAATCGATTGAAATCTTGACTATTTCAATGTGCATCTAGGATTAAGTATAGAATAATGAAAACAAGATAAATCAAGCATTAAAGCCAAGTAGAAACTGGAAAATACTTAGCTTTGATCATAGCTTTGTTCATCCTCTGATCCTCAGGAAAAAATGATTCTTCATCTTGGTTAGCTTCAGTCTCCATACTTTGAAGAATCAGTGCATGCAATATCCACCATGGATGCATGTCCTCTATCTACATGGTCTCTGTATGACACACCCACTCCTCAATGGGTGTAAGATAAAGAAGACGATGCAGTATGGCTTGATAGAGGCTCCTTGACTCATTGTCACATAACTCCTGGGATGTCTTGATCGAAAGTAGAAAAGATGCTTCCCTACTTTGTATTTCCCATAATACTCGAAAAAATCGACTTCTTTTCTATGTCCTTCTTGTAAGGAGCTCAAGAAGAAGCCATAATCTAATTAAACTTGGCTTGGGATTAGCAGAGATTACATAGAACCAAAATAATAGAGAATATGCAGAGAAATTCATCGATTGTTTTTACTACAATGAATAGAATAGACAAAGCCCCGAACTGGTTGGCTAGTTGGATGTGGCAGCTATTACTTTGCGCGCAGGTGTAGAGTTCGATTCATAGAAGTTATGGTCGGCATGTGCTTCTTTTGGACTTGTTCAGCGCCCAGCTTGAATCAAAAGTAGCTTGCGTCTTGAATTACATCAAGAATCATCGGAAGTCTTTGTAAAGCGGAAAACTTGCATTAATAGCTACTGCCGGTCAAGGAGTTCACGATTGGCGCTTGGCTTTGGGTTATAGTAGCTCTTTCACGACAGACAGGTGTCGGGTTAGAATCCCATCTCGTCACAGAACTTTTGTACTCCTTTTTGCTCGTTGATGTTCTGCGCTAAAATCAGAGAAAAAACTGCTGCCGCTTGTTGCAGGTCGCGAATGGCTATTTGGCCTTGTGGATAGTGAGCGGTCTCCTAAGCGGATGTGAGTTTGATTCCTCTGTGTGCTCACAGCAAAGGTTAATCATTTTGCTACTCTTAGCTCCTAAGCTAAAGCCATCGCCGCCAAGATAACTTCGGTATGTTATTGCTGACAGCCGCGAACGAGTATTTGGCAAGAAGTGCATGCAAAAAGTAATGAGAAAGAAGCTATGGAGAGAAAGATGATGAAGCCCACTTCAAGGTCACCATGGAAGCTCTGATACCAATGCAAGACAACAAGCCGCAAACGAGTATTTGGAAAGTGCAAGACAACAAGGATTACGACCAGCACATGCTTGAGAGATGACTCTCCTCCCAACCAAATGCCTCTATATATAGCTCTCTCCAACGGAATGCCTGCAAGGGCAGGTGGATACTAACCATCCAAGTATGAGCCATGTAACTACATGTGCGCCAAGTGTCCCAGTTAGCCAAAGTTAACTCCAGTGGATGCTTCTAGAAGATTCTAGAGCTCTTTGGGCAAAACACTCTCTCCATGTACCCCATGGGGGTTGAACCCAAGACCTCTTCCTTCACATCCTTGAGTATTAACCACTAGGCTAAGTGGATTACTTGGTTACAAGAGTAAGTGACCTACTAGTAAGTCTAGAGTCGAGATCTTTGGCCACATAAATGGATGACCAAATGGTGTCCGATTTCAGATCTGACTAAACCGGCCAAACCCTCAGATCATAGACTTTACTTTATTACATGCCCCCTCCCAAATCTATGTCTAAATGTTGGTTGATGATACGAACATGATTGTTAGGGATGATAATTCTCTGCTAAAAACTTTCTAAATTGTTTGAACTTGTTTTGCATTTCTAATGGCTCTATTGTCAATCATAGAAAAACTCGTTTTTATGCTTCTATTAAAATCATTCTTGACTATGTCAATCTAGCAGGTTGTGATATCATTAAGGAAGGTATTATCTTTAGACTTCTGGGCATTCTTATGGGTTTTGATATTTCTAATGAACAAAGGTGGAATTGGGTTTCGTAGCAAAATCTTTAAGTGGATTGCTCTTCAACAAAATCTGCCACAAAGATCTTTTGTTATTCAACACTATATTTTTCCTACTTTGACGTATTTTTTGACTTATTGGTAGCCTAATAAAAAAAAGGTCTCTCAAGCCATCTCTCTTGCAAGGAGATTTCTTTGGGGTGGTGCCCAGATACCTAAAGTCCCTTGGAATATTTTTTGTATGAATAATTTTGAGGGTGCTATGGGCCTAATTTGTCCTTCTACGATGGCCATTCAGATGGATGCTAAATGGATTCCAAGAGCCTCCTTTTCTGAAGATTTTTGGGCATGTGTGGTAAGGATAGATGTTAAAAAAATTTATACAAAGAACAAAAAAAATTGGTTTAGTTTTCCATTGTGGGATGTAATGAACTCTCTTGTTGTTTTTGTTCCTTGAGGCAACATCCTTGTTACAACTTCTGGAATGCTTGGATGAAAGTCAAAGAATGCTACAACTAGCCTAATGGTTCTCGTAATAATCTCTCCTTCTTGATGTAGGATTCAATGTGGATTGGTTGGATGGTGCATAATAAATATGATTCCTTATCCATACGAATGAATAAATCTAGGAAATATGGTTTTACTAATTGGTGGTCTTTTTAGGAATGAAGATTGATTGATGATCGGTGTATTATGAAAATTGAAAACTTATCCAATTCTTGCAACAGATGATTAAAGATAAGAAGAAGATGCTCCACGACAATCTGATCGGTAACCTTAAAGAGAAACAAATTTCCATTGGAGATGTGGCTGAGGATATGTAGTTAGACTTCAAAAAAACTCATACCAACATCAATTCCATCACTAAAAGAGTGAATAAAAAGTGGAATATGCTTTGGAACCCTCATTAATGGAAGTACAGGTTTAAATGCATTTGGGTTTTTCCCCTCTTTAGCAAACGCTCTTCACAGAGGTATCTAGACTGGTAGCAGAGCAAAAGAATATAACATTAATGCATGAAATTGTTGTTTTTGTGGCCAAATTGAAGATCTGGCTCATTTATTCTACAACTGTAGAAAGGCTCAAAGATTTTGGAAAGGAATAAAGTTGTTTTGTTTCAACTGAGGACATAAGACTCTAGGTTACATAGAAATCTTTCTTAGAGAATCCAACAACATGGATATAGTCTTGTGGCAACTGTTGAGAGCCCACATCTTCTGGTCTATTTGGAAAAACAAGAATAGCAAGCTCTTCTCCAACAACAACAAAGGTCTTTTGTTTTCTTGTTTGGTGGGAGTGAAGAGAATCCTGAATTTTTGTAAAACCTTTACCAATTTGTATTTTTCTGTTCATGCATCAATTTATATTTTTCTGTTCATGCATCAATTTTTTTCCTGCATCAATTTATATTTTTCTGTTCTGGCTCCAGAAAAAGATAAACATGAATATCTTTATTTCTAACATCATAGTCACATCTATGATGTGTTTCAATGAAGTGTGTTCTCGTTTCTATCAATGAATTAAATCTACTAGGGTGAATCTCTGAACACTCCCGTCAAAGTTCAGCAAAATATGTAAAATGGTTTTACGAAATGATAAAAATTAACCGTCAAAAATTAAGAATGTGGCTGCCTAAACTCCCTCCACACATAAACCGCAGAAATATGTTCGCGAATCTTCAACAATTACCTTATTTATACCGGGATAAAAGGTCCGTGAACATGTAGAAGATTTTATTCCGAATCCTGTTAAAGGAGACCTTTTAATATTGAAGTACTATTTGCACTCGACAAAGACAGAACACTTGTACAAATATACCTATTTCAATTAATGAACGTTCAATAATTCACGTAAACGTGACTGTAAAGTAAGACCTGTTCTTTTGATCTTCTTTTCTCCTCCCAACTTCTTGATTTAGGATCCTACTCTTGAGGGGGCTCTTCCAAGGCATTAAGCTTTGACTTTTGTTGTGGTAAGCTTGGCATGCATACCGGAAGAGTAGGGCCAAGAGAGGAGCTTTCATTATCTTGGTTGTCTTCATTGCTAGTAGTGAACCCATCCTCTTTACTGGTGGTGTAACCTTTGGGTCCCCTAGGAGGTCGACCTCATTAATCGAAGGTCGTAACGTTCCTTGCTGACTTTCCTCCTACGTCTTACTTCGGTGAACCCTTCTCAATCCCTCCCCTCAAAGAGGGCAACCATCAATAATGAAAATCACTTCGCGAAACATCAGGGGTTTGTCGGACCCCTCAAGAGCGACGATTCTTGGTCAATGGTTCAAAGACAAGTGCCTCAACCCCGACTTTATCTGCTTACAAGAGATTAAAATCGACGTAGAGGATCTCTAGAAACGGCTTAAACGCATTTCTCCGAACCACCTTTGGCTCTCCACTTCGCACCCTAGGGGGGCGGGGGGCACTGCAATCGGTATTAGTCACTCCTGGTTTGGCAGATTGACCTCGACTTGTGAAGATAGGAATCATCGTTGGATTGCTGCCTCTATCGGGCCACCTAATCAGTTCACTATGGTCTCAATTTATGCCCCTAATGGAGAGACGGATAGAATCGACACTTGGACTTCCCTTGACTCCCTCTCACACAATGTTTTGCTTTGGGGGGACTTCAACATGGTTGAATTTCCTGAGGACCGTTGGAATAACAAGGGGAAAATTATTGACGGTCAGGAAAAAGAGATATGGGATAAAATCAAGTTCTATCTCCACCTGGTCGAGGTGAAAGACATGAAGGGGTTCTCCTGGTCTAACCTCCAATTGGGGGACTCTCTATGGAAAGCAAGACTTGATAGATGTTACATCGACCAAAACACCATCCTCTAGTGGGGTATTCCTTCAATTTCCCAACACATGGACCTGATTATCTCGGACCACTACCTGATTACTCTTTCTTTAAAACCAATTCCCATGCTCCGGAAAGCTACTTGGTTTCAACCTTCCCAGACGTCGTTTTCCCTCCCCTTTGTCTACCAAGAAATTTCTGCAGTTTGGGCGGAGGCCTTTGCCTACTGTAATGAATGGGCTAAGTGTTGGAGAAGCGCGGTGGAAAGGACTAGACAAATTCTGATTAGGACTCATAAGGCAATAAGAGATATCTGGAATAAAAGGAGAGAAACGGTGTATCGGAGGCTCTCACGTCTTGAAGAAGAAGTGAACAAAGGTAACTTGCAATGCCAACAAGGGCTTCTGAAAATTAGGGGAAGACTAAGAGTCGAGGAAGAGGTTCAAAGGAAAAATCTACAAATATTCTTCAAAGATTGGTAGGCGGGGAAGGCTGACAAAGCTTCGAAAGAGATGTGTAACATCCTTAAAAGGAAACAAGCTAGGGAAGCCATCCCCTTCTTGGTCGACAACAATGGGATGGAATGTAGCACAGAAGTTGAGAATAGATATATCATCGTCAAGCACTTCACCCATCTTCTTGGGGTCTCGTCTCCTCTTTCCCCGCACAGGCGTGACTGCATGGCATCCATCTCAAGGGTTGCTCAACCTAGAATCCCTCCAAACATGATTTCTCTGCTGGATGCTAACATTTTAGAGAACAAAATTATCGACGTTATTGATGCTCTCCCCAATGGAAAAAGTTCGGGCCCTGATGGACTCACCAATGAGTTTTTCAAGTCCTTCAAGCACGTGGTGGCCACCCTGCTGCGTCTGGTGTGGCAAGAGGCTCTCTCCTTCGGTGCCCTCCCTGAGTGTCTAAATAATGGTGTCATCAAAATTTAATTCACAAAAGGGGAGATAAGAACAAAATTGAAAATTGGGCCGATTACCATGCTCCAAACTGGATACAAGATAATTGCCAAAGTAATCGCCAACAGAATCTCTTGTCATTTAAAGTCATGGCTTTGTGAGGACCAGAAAGGTTTTATCAAAGGTAGATCTATACTTGAAGCAATTGTTGATATTTGGGAAGGCCTTGCGTTTGCGAGGAGTCTGCACAAGATCTGGTATTCATTTAGATCGACTTCGACAAAGCATATGACAGATTAGAATGGGACTTTATTCTTCAATCATTGAAAGATCTTGGATGCAGCCAAAAGTTCACGAAGATGGTTTCCACTCTACTCGAAAACGCTTCAACAAGAATAAATATCAACGGTAAGCTCTCTAAACCCATACGTTTAAAAAGATCTATCAGGCAAGGTTGCCCATTGGCTCCACTACTCTTCGCTATTGCCTCGGATGGCGTCACTCGCCTATTTAAGCATCACTTGGATTCTAGAAATCTCAAGGGTCTTTCCCTACCTCTTGCTCACGGCCAAATGATTGCGAGACTCTTTGCCGATGACATGAATGCCTTTGTTCTTAGCGATAGCAACTGCATTGAGGTGTTTTGGAGTTGCCTCAACACCTTTTGTGTGGCGTCAGGTTCAAAAATCAACCATGCTAAAATCGCTTTCAGAGCAATCCATGGGCATCCACCCCAACTGGTGATTGATCAAGGGTGTCAAGTTATTCCTAGTGGTCAAGTCTTCCGTCTCCTCAGTATTCGGACGGGCTTCAACATCTTGATGGACCAATCGTGGAACTCGGTGCTATCCAAACTGGATAGCAAACTAAATCATTGGAAAGATATGCAAGCTAACTTGGCAGGGCGTGCAATGGTTGTCAACATATTTATGCTTTCTATGACTATTTACTATATCTCGTGTTGGAGACCTAAGGAGAAAGAATCGTCCAAAGTGGAAAGGATCTGTAGAAACTTCCTATGGACTAGGGACCCAATAGGAGGGGGATTCCCAAAATCAAATGGGAAACTTGTATTAGCTCGAAAGACTCGGGGGGCTTGGGTATTTCGGATATCGCTGGGTTGGCTAACAAGTTGGCGGCAAAGTGGTTTATCAAGTCTTGGAGCAATAGAGAGTCCTCTTGGGCTAAATTGATCTTTAGAAATTTGAAAGACCTTACCTTAGTTGGTCTTCCCGATTGGAAGGACATTGGGATCCTCACGCTTTTGTTCTCCCCCCACCCGGTGTCCCCTAAAGGCTCTAGCCTCATGTGTTCCTTATGGAAGAGTTGGAACAAAGCCAAACAATTCATCAGAATCAGTGATGAGTGGAAGTGTGCTGCTGGGATAAGGCAAAATGACTCTATCCGGTTCTCGATCAGCGGCATAAGGGGGGTGGAGTCTTAGAACCTCCAAATGGCTAAGCGGCTATGGAAGAAGGGGTTCAAATAATGGAAACAGCTCTGGAAACAAGAGACCGGCCAGTGGATCAAGTTTGAAGACTTAGACCCGAGACATAGAGTTTCCCTTGAGGAATGGACTCTTCTTCAAAACAAGTGTTTAGCATGGGACCTCTCAACTACCCGCCTTCTCTGCTAACACGATCTTCCTTGCCTAGAGGGCCTCAAATGGAGCAATGGTAAGAAACTATCCAGAATTCCCAACTTCAAAGAAAACTTAGATGGTCATCACACTCTTAACAATGTGTGGTGCCTTTCTTGGACCAAACTTCGATGGGAACTTAAGTTCATGTCTATTTGGCAACCCCTTATTGAGATCAAGAAGTCCCTTCTCATGTGGCAAATCTTGCATAAGGGTATCTGGTACAATGCAAGGGCCAACAAAATTTGTGGTGTGCCTCCATGGTGCAAGGGTGCCATCGATGCATCGAAGACCTTGTTCACCTCTTCTTTGATTGCCCCAAGTCCCATGTTATCTAGCATCACGTGACACGGGTTTTGAGACTCTCGAACCAAATCAATTGGCAACAGGCATTGTTGGGTGAGGCGGTTGGCTACTCATCAAGGCTGTGGAATGCCATCACGGGCGAGACTCTTTGGAAGATTTGGAGGGAGCGTTGTGCTGTCAACTTTGGCTAAACCCCAAAGGAATGGTCGATTGAGAAATCCTTGTTTCTTCTAGGTAAAAGAATCCCCCGAGATAAGAGATCTCCACCATTTAGGCACCAGTGTATTTATCTCCTCATAGATAACAAGCTGAAACCTAAATGGGTCCCGCATGAGGGAGATGATAGATTTGTACACCTCATTTGTAATGCCCTCTAACTTACGGAACTTGTCCCCTACTTTGTGGAATTTGGAGGGTCCCATGGGCACTAGTCCCATTCACGTGTAACTAAAGTCCGGGAGAATAGGCCAAGGCCGAACTTCTATTTAAAAAAAAAAAAGTAAGACCTGTTCTGTCTCTTTTAGGAAAGAAACAATACGCTAAAGATCTCTCTCACACACACAAGCTGCACGGTCTTTGATGACGCATAAGGACGACAGTCCAGCAAAGTACAATACGCTAAAGATCTCTCTTTCTCTTACACACACAAGCTGGACGGCCTTTGATAACGCATAAGGACGACAGTCCAGGAAAGTAAGCTTCCATGTGGCATGTGATCTTTTCGTCATGGCTTTCAACGCCATGAAGAAGGGATCACATGTCCTTTTCTTATGAACTAACCCGCTCCTTAGAATATTGGAAAGTTGCTTCGAATCATGTACAGAGAAAGGGATGCAGGCACTCTTATCTCATGTAAGTATCACAGCGTTGATAAGCTGGGTTTACTATACCCTTCATTATTGTACGCTATTATAGAATTATATTATCGATGGATATGACAACTGGCAAACGTTATTATTTGTGACTTGTAAAGCCATTCATTATTGAAGAAGCTGCAGCACCTCCTGCCAGCATACCAAAAACTCTCAACTTTTCGGGTTATTTTTGCCTTCATTAACTAACAAAACGATCAATAAACCGCATCATTCAAGCATGAAATAAACAAGAGGGGCGAAAGAAGAAAAAAAAAAAGAAAACGGAAAGGTGGATATGAAACCACGAAAAGAAAAAGAAAATCCAACAGTCCTGCTCCTGTTTTTGTGGGATACAAGGCATCCCATTGTCACTTTTGTACAGCTTTGGACCGTGCTACCCCTAGCTAATGCAAGGGAGACTAGGGCCTCGCTCGAGATTTTTCATATATATATATATATATATATATATATATATATATATATATATATATATAGCTTTCAGAACGTCGATGCATGATTGATTGTAGGTTCAAACACCAACACCATGAAAGCCCTATCTTTCAAATTTAACATGGTGAAGCTTTAGATTATCTTATCTTTCTCCTTTTTTTTCCCATCAATCAAATGGCCTTTTTGCTCCCAATAACTCTAAAAAAACATTGCCACCATGTTATCCGAATGTATAGAGTCAAGAGAATTCAAATACCACATCTCTCTTGTACTTCATTTGGGGCATCGATTGAAACAGTTTAAAAGGGTTACAAGACACCCAAAGTAAGCGTAAGCCATCTGTGAAGAGCTTGGATGGAAGAGCTTAAAAGACATTGACCAGACGTTTTGGAATCCCACCATTATGCCTCAACTACACTGATGATAGGCCATAGATATCTCAACGTGTTAAAAGGAGATATGGTTAAAGGGTATGTTTGGGAGTTCATCATCTGGGTTTATGCTTTTTTGCTCTATGCATTGACCGAAAGTTCCCTCTCTAGAAGGGTGAATTAGCCCTCAAATGTTAAAGGAGAGCTGATCATTTCGGAATGGAGGATTCCTTTTGAGTTCAGGTTTTATGTGTACTTTTATTTTTGTTTCATGCACCTAATCGACTTGAAGGGTGAGCTAGAACATGTCTTAAACTTATCAAGTATCGGCCACTAATGGCTACAAAGATAGGGTTGGCACCACATGGATGCACTTTATTGTAATTGTAATTCTTGTGTTACGTTTTTAATTTACCTTGAATTATAGTGTTAAAATAAGGTTAACCCAGTCTATATGGTTAGTCCAATCTGTACTAATGTGTTCCATGACGTGAATGAAATTGTATTTTGTACCAGAGGAATGATGTAGCAACATAGTCCCTCATATCCCGTTAAATGAATGTCCCCCATCTATCTTACTAGATAAACCCCTTTTCCTTAAATTACAGCTACAAAGAGCAATCATATTCATGGGCTCAACTTCTATTAATAAATGTGAAATCTCTTAAGGAGTTGAAGATTAGGAAAGAGAAGCTTTGAGGCTCTTTTAGTATAGAAATCTTCCCCGCATTAAGGCATTTAGTCGAAAAGTTGCAATAAATATGTAAAATGCTAAGAATTCCTGGATTCGTTAGCCTCTTCTTTGATTAGGGTCCTACTATTTTTTTTTCAACCCTTTCATAAGAGATTGCATCCATACATTTGCATACTTATCTTACAAATAGTCCATTCTTTTTATTGTTCTCATTGTCTCTTGTATGTGTGTTTTTTCCCCATTTACAAGAATTTGTGCACGATAACTATGCTATGAGGATGAACAGCAAATTGTACGCTTTATTTTACACAAAGCAACTAAAATCAAGTCGTTTCTCATTCGATGATATAGTCAAATGTCACTCTGATTGACATCCGGAGCATGCATGACCTACATAACTATCATTGGGTCTCAACACGTCATTTAAAATAGCCATGTCAGGTAGATGTATATGTGAAAGAAATTTGGAATAATTATTATATTGCATATTGTTAGGGCGCATGCATGTTGGAGGAAATATTACAACATGGATATGACTAATCATTAGTTTTATCAAAAGAGAGATGCATTAGTTGTATCCAAAATAGAGATGCATAAAGCCACATGAATACTTAAATTTGGTACGTGGATGTGTGTATTTGCATGTGAAAATAAATTGATTTGCTGTGCATGCTTTATTAAGAAGGATGTTAAATGCTTTGAGAAAATACAAATGGGCTTGCTCTTGCTTAAGGGGTATTCCTTGAGGTGTATTCGTTGTGTGACTCAAAAATTATTCATATTCGATAGGTTGCTTGAACCAATCTATGTCATATATGAGAAATATGCGGGTAAAGGCTGCCAACGACCAATGGCCAATGTCTAGCCATCTTTAGAGTGCCACACGTTCGATTCAACAAATATAGATGACTTCTATACTATCTCAAAAAACATATTGATCCAACATATCTTCCTTGTAATCTCCCATTTAGAGTTCTCTACATCACCATTTAATCTATACTCTAAGATTCCTACATTCAATCATGAGTGTAAGATTGAGGGTCATTACAAGGAATACAGAGGCAAAGTGATGGTTAACACAATGCATTTTTATCACTACGTGATCGTGCATTTCGTCAAATTGGGTGTTGAGCGCATATCGTCATTTAGACGACCTTAATCTTAACATTATTTTTTATAGTTCTTTTTTGACGCTCCTAGCAATGTATTTGAAAGTGTCAGTAACTGAGCGTTGCTTATACGACTTATTCTTGAGGATCACATATGTCACCTTGCTTACCATTCCAAGCATTTATTTCGCTTTAACGTAAGTCTCGATTCTTTATGTCAACTCTACGCTTGTACTCGACATCTTGGAAGGCAACGTAAAGAATCAAATAACTTTAATTAAGTGTATCCACGACGAATCTAAGATACAAAAGAGTTGAGGAAGAAATAGGATCATGAAAATACAAAAGAAAAGAGTTGAGGAAGAAATAGGATAATGAAAATATTATAAATCTACTGAACGCCTCCCCCTCCAACCTTCAAAGTGTGGGACCACAAACTATTTTAACAATTTATGCAGATGCATCATACACATCTGGTTCAAAATATTAGGGGCTTTACAACACGTGAACACTTTATATTGATATGGGACTTACAAGAATACATGTAAAAATACGTCACCCATTGTTGTGATTTATGCCTTTAGAAATTCCAAGTGGGAATTTTGTAACTCTCAAAGAAATTTTAGCGTAGATTATTCTATCAGAACTGTAGCATGATAGAATAGATAGAGTCGAACGGAGTGTATATATATATATATATATATATATATATATATATATATATATATATATATATGTGTGTGTGTGTGTGTGCGCGCAAATTTTCAATCGTTCCCTTATTTATACCAGGAAAGTGGCCCGCGAGCATATAGGGGAAGTCGTTGAGCCAGCCTTTGCCACTCAATAAGCACACGACACCTGTACAAAAAATCCGTATGGAAATCAATTAACAAAGTCAACATTCAATAATCCACGTAAACGTGACTGTAAAGTAAGACCTGTTCCGTCTCTTTCGTGGAAATATAAGTAGGGAAAAATTACGGTAAGCATGATCCCTTATATATATACATGATCTCATATATATATATATATATATATATATATATATATATATATATAGAGGTAGGTTAAAGGAGATCTTTTAATATTGAAGTACTCTTTGCCACTCAACAAAGACAACACTTTTTTTTTTTAAATAAAGAAAGTTCGGCCTTAGTCTAATCTCCCGGATTTTAATTATAATAAAGAGAAAAAGTTACAAGTGAATGGGACTAGTGCCCGTGGGACCCCCCAAATCCCACAATGCAGGGGAGGAGTATGGCAAACTACAGGGCATTACAAAGACAACACTTGCACAACAAAGACAGAACACTTGTTACATATACGTAAGGAAATTGATGATTCAATCATTCTCTCTCTCTCACACACACACACAGACACAAGCTGGACGGTCTCTGATAACGCATAAGGACGAGAGTCTAGGAAAGTAAGCTTCCATGTGGCATGTGATCTTTTCTTCATGGCTTTCAATGCCATGAAGAAGGGATCACATGTCCTTTTCTTATGAACTGACCAGCTGTTTAGACTATTTGAAAAATGCTTCAAAGCATGTACAGAGAAAGGGATGCTGACACTCTTATCTCATGTAAGAATCACAGCTCTGATAAGCTCGGTTTATTTTACCCTTCATTATTGTACGACCTTATTGGAATGGGACTTTATTCTCCTCTGATAAGCTTATACGACTTATTCTTGAGGATCACATATGTCACCTTGCTTACCCTTCAACAGCATCCTGACGGAACACTGTTTACAAAGAGAGCAAGTGCTTCTGGAGTGGTGACGACGCCCCACTGACTGCTGCTCTGGCGACTGACTGAAGACAACGACCAAAACTCTGAAGCCCCGGGCTGTTGTGGTGACGACGGAGCTGCTTGAGGTGACGACGCTCTCGCGACTGACTGGAGCCATCGCGACTGACTGTTCGTGTCCATCGGGCTTTGGTGTCGACTGACTGAAGGCGAGCGTCCATCGCGACTGTTCGCGCTTTTGTCCGTCGCGTCTGACCGTGTGTCCATCGGGCTTCGAAGGTGACTGGGGTCCGTCGCGATCAACGGCCAACTTGACGATCGACTGAGAACCCCTCACCTGAGGATCTGACGATTGTTGGGGAACCAGGTCCGGGCGCAACGAGCGACTGATAGGCGACTGTTTGAACTGGGTCTGCACGAGCCTTTGGCGGTATAGCTTTTTTCGAGGGTCGCCTGAAGAAAGCTCTTCTGTCGCGCGCTAGCAATATTTCCGTACTCTGCACGTGTAGTAGCTTTGTTCAAGAGATATTTAAAAGTTTTTTTTATCAATTTTAAAAGTGGAAGCGTGAATCGTGAGCGCCTGGCTTAAGTCGAACAAAATAAAAGAAAAAAAAAAGAGAAAGGAAAAAGAAAAGAAAGAAAAAAAAAAGAGGTTAAAAAAAAAAACAAAAAAAAAGAGACAGAAGTTTCGAAGAAAAAAAAGGGAAAATAAATAGAAAAGTTAAAAGAGCTTCCCTTTTATGTGGGATGATCGCGGGCTATTTAAGATGTGTTTTTTTTGGCGGTTATTAGTAGTGATCTCAGGTCTCCCTGCTTCTAGAGGTGCGATAAATCATCTTTTTGGGTAGGTGTCGATTGTTTTTGTCTCAATGTCGACCCTTCTTCCCTCGTTGGTCCTAAGCAATGTGGCTCTCCCCCAATCCCAGTGTTGTGAGTTGGGTTCCGGCCCTTCGGACATCGCTCCTCCGGTAGTTTCTTTATGCAAAGAGTCGGTGGCAGCAAAGCAAGAAGAATTGATGAAAACTTGTCTGATCGGTCAAGTCTTTGGCCGTAGACCCCCTCTAGAAAATGTGAGATCTTGGTTGCGTAAGGAGTGGTTCCCGCGTGGTCTAATTGTGTGCAAATGTCAATTCCTGCCGGCGAATCACCTGCTTCTTGTGTTTGAGAATGAAGAGATGGCCTTCCAGGCCCTACAAGCCGGTTCTTGGCAAGTGGGCCGGTCCACCTTATGCCTATTCAAGTGGTCTCCAGACTTCGTTCCAAACAAATCAAAGCCTCTTCGTTACCCGCTTTGGGTTGAGCTTCCCAATCTGTCGTATTTCTTGTATGGATTTCTTCGAGAAATCGTTTCACCGATCGGTCGTCCTATGGCCTCAAGAGAGGAGGTTGGGGGACTAATCTATGATGGTGTGCAATACTCCTTCAACGCACGATGGCACCCGCAAATTTGCGTTGAAGCAGACTTGATCCAGGTCCTCCCCTCGAAGATCTCCGTAAATTATGGCGGTGGTAAAATTTGGGTACAAGAGATTATCTACAAGAATTTGCCCAATGCATGCTTCCATTGTGGGCACCAAGGTCATAGGATAAAGGATTGCCCACTGAAGCAAAATTCCAATAAAAACAAGCTTAAACCAGATAGGGCCCTGGATCCTTTACCTCAAGTTGGCACTCGGGGGCATCCCCCTCCGATGGAGGAAGAAGAGGGCACTCGTGTGGCAGAAACAGATTCAGAAGGGTTCACTGAAGTAAGGCGTAGGAGGAAAGTCAGCCCTCGAAGACCATTAGCAAGGAACGTTACGACCATCGCTCCTTCGAATAACATGTATTGCAGCCTAGAAAAGGAGATTAACGAGGTCGACCTCCCTGGGGATAACATTTATGAAGAAGATCCAACTGACAATTCCATTGGATGCTCTACCAGCAAAGAAGACAACCAAGAAGGCTACACCACCACTAAAGAGGATGGCTTCACTACTAGCAATGAAGACAACCCAGACAGTGAAAGCTCCTCTCTTGGCCCTACCTTCCGGTTTGCATGCCAAGCTTACCTCATCAAAAGTCAAAGCTTAAAGGGAAACAACCTTCGGGCATGCCTGAGTAGGATCCTAAATCAAGAAGCTGGGAGGAAAAAAGATGATCAAAAGAAGCAAAAAGCTTGGGTCCCTCCCCTCAAAGAGGGCAACCATCAATAATGAAAATCACTTCGATAAACATCAGGGGTTTGTCGGACCCTTCAAGAGCAGCGATTCTTGGTCAATGGTTCAAAGACAAGTGCCTCAACCCTGACTTTATCTGCCTACAAGAGATTAAAATCAACGCAGAGGATCTCCAGAAACGGCTTAAATGCATTTCTCCGAACCACCTTTGGCTCTCCACTTCGCACCCTAGGGGGGCGGGGGGTGCTGCAATCGGTATTAGTCACTCCTGGTCCGGTAGATTGACATCGACTTGTGAAGATCGGAATCATCGTTGGATTGTTGCCTCTATTGGGCCACCTAATTAGTTCACTATGGTCTCAATTTACGCCCCTAATGGAGAGACCAACAGAATCGATGCTTGGACTTCCCTTGACTCCCTCTCTCACAATGTTTTGCTTTGCGGGGACTTCAACATGGTTGAATTTCCTGAGGACCGTTGGAATAACAAGGGGAAAATTATCGACGGTCAGGAGAAAGAGATATGGGATAAAATTAAGCTCCATCTCGACCTGGTCGAGGTGAAAGACATGAAAGGGTTCTCCTTGTCTAACCTCCAATTGGGGGACTCTTTGAGGAAAGCTAGACTTGACAGATGTTACATCGACCAAAACACCATCCGCCAGTGGGGTATTCCTTCGATTTCCCAACACATGGACCTGACTATCTCGGACCACTACCCGATTACTCTTTCCTTCAAACCGATTCCCACGCTCCGAAAAGCTCCTTGGTTTCAAGCCTGCCCGACGTCATTTTCCCTCCCCTCGGTCCGCCAAGAAATTTCCATAGTTTGGGCGGAGGCGTTTGCCCACTGTAATGAACCGGCTAAGTGCTGGAGAAGTGCGGTGGAAAGGACTAGGCAAATTTTGATCATGATGCATAAGGCCATAAGAAATATCCGGAATAAAAGGAGAGAAATGGTGTATCGAAGACTCTCACGTCTTGAAGAAGAAGTGAACAAAGGTAACTTGCAATGCCAACAAGGGCTTCTGAAAATTAGGGGAAGGCTAAGACTCGAGGAAGAGGTTCAAAGGAAAAACCTACAAATTTTTTTCAAAGACTGGTGGGCGGGGAAGGCTGACAAACCTTCGAAAGAGATGTGTAACATGCTCAAAAGGAAGCAAGCTAGGGAATCTATTCCCTTTTTGCTCGATAACAATGGGGTCGAGTGTAGCACTGATGTTGAGAATAGATCTATCATCGTGGAGCACTTTACCCATCTTCTCGGAGTATCGACTTCTCTCTCCCCGCACAGGCGTGACTCCATGGCAACCATATCAAGGGTTGCTCAATCTAGAATCCCACAGAACATGAATTCTCTACTGGATGCTAACATTTCTGAGAATGAAATTATCGAGGCGATTGATGCTCTTCCCAATGGGAAAAGTCCGGGTCCTGACGGCCTCACCAATGAGTTTGTCAAGTCCTTCAAGCATGAGGTGGCCACCCCACTGCGTCTAGTGTGGCAAGAGTCTCTCTCCTTCGGTGCCCTCCCTGAGTGTCTTAATAATGGTGTCATCAAGTTAATTCACAAAAGGGGAGACAAGAACAAAATAGAAAATTGGCGGCCGATTACCATGCTCCAAACTGGATATAAGATACTTGCCAAAGTTATCGCCAAGAGAATCTCTTGTCATTTAAAGTCATGGCTTTGTGGTCTCTTGTCATTTAAAGTCATGGCTTTGTGAGGACCAGAAAGGCTTTATCAAAGGTAGATCTATAGTTGAAGCAATTAAAGAATTTGTGCATAACGACTATGCCACGAGGATGAACAGAAAATTGTATGCTTTGTTTTACACCATGTCGTCTTTTTTCTAATCCTTCACTGAATTTCAGGTCGAGTTCACGATCTAAAGAACTAAATGATTTGAGATGACATATTCATCGGATAAGCAATGACAACCACTTTCTCTAGTGTTTAAGAAAATCTTGTTAACGCTCACATACAACCTCTTATCTAACAGAAATACTCCTCTCATAGAAGTGTCATCTCTAAATTAAGGAACTTGTTTCAATTCTTTTCTATGATAAGTGATCACTTATGGAAAATTGTATGAGAATAAGGAACTTGTTTCAACTCTTTTCTATGAGAAGTGATCACATATGGGAAATTGTGTGAAATTTACATGTGGTGTTTCAAAACCTTCGTAGCCTAACACCTACATTTCTTTTGCGGAGAAGGTATGAGAAAGGGCATATGATATGTTAAGGCTACCTCTGCTAAGGATTAACCAGATGCGGATGTCCTTGTAGATGTCTTGTTAGAAAGTACCTTGAATAGAGGGAGTGCAAAATGTGCGTTGTCCTAGAAGTGAAAATTGAGGGGCCAATATGATGTTCAGAAAGATAACTAACTGTTGAGCCCATAAAAGTCACATGGTCAAAGTCAACCAAAGTCAAAGTCAAAGCGGTCAAATTCAACATGTTCAAGGTCAAAGTCAACATGAGCAAAGTCAAAGAGTTCAAAGTTCGGGTGTCAAGGTGCACAGGTAGTGCACAAGTAATTGTTCACTAAGGTTATATGTTGCAGAAAGTTGGTTGCAAGTTGCAGAGGGTCTTTCTGTAATTTCTCTAAGGTTCAAAGTGTTTTTAAAGTGTTTGGAAGGTTCATGTGAACCCTCTCTTAGGCGCACATTTGAAGAATTAAAAGGAAAAATGTGAAGGTATGTGAAGCAGCAGCATACACAAAAGTGAAAGTATGGCCCCCCAATTAAAATTTTTGTTTTAATCTAAAGTCACTACAAGAAAAAATAGGGATTCCTTGGCTACCCACTTTTGGAGACAATCTTGGGACATCAAAGTGAGCACCAAGATACTATAGTAGTTAGGAGCATACGTCAACCGGCACTCAAATCAAGGCAAGGCATCATTCTTGAAGACTAAGAAAAGTGAGCATAGTCTAGACTAAGAAAGGAGTAAGAGACATACACGAGTGTTAGACACAGAGAAGAGAAGTGCAAGGTGTGCAAGAAGAGTGACTTAGAAGTGTACAAAGAAGTGCTAGCCATGCAACCAAAGGTCACAAGCTCCCATTGAAGCTATGTGCGCGTCGATAGAAGGTGTCCATCCCTCCTCGTATCGGAAGCTTGAGTGCAAGGTGTGCACAAGTGCAAGCTTGGAGAAGGTGGAGGTTTGGTGCAGAGAAGGTCGGCGAGAAGTGCTAGCCATGCAACCAAAGATCACAAGCTCCCATTGAAGCTGTGTGCACATCGATAGAAGGTGTCCATCCCTCCCCCTATTGGAAGCTTGAGTGCAAGGTGTGCACAAGTGCAAGCTTGGAGAAGGTGGATGTCTGGTGCAGAGAAGGTCGGCGGCAGCAAGAACCTTGGGTATTTTGTAACTTTTTTGATTGTGCACTCTTTGGGATTTTGCAGAGAGAGAGCATTTGGATTGTATTGTACATCACCATTGTACTTTTCTCCTTATAATCAATCTAGAGAAGCTTCTAGTGTCTGTATCTTTCTTCTTATCTTTCTCCCTTCTCCTACAAACATTATGTTGTCACAAAAAATAGGTACTTGCTTAACCTGCAAGTCAAGATCAACAAACAACTTCTTAAGCCACATAAGCTCACATGAGACTTGTGCTAAGCCTCTATGCTCAGCTTTGGTCGATCAGAGAGCCACTATTGGTTGTTTCTTTGACATCCATGAGATGTTCTTCTTCCCTAGCATGATAACATAACCACTAGTGCTCCTCCTGTCATATTTAGAACCTATCCAATCAATATCACAATAAGCTTGTACATTTAATCCATCATCAAATGGATAATATAGACCTTCATTGACTGATACCTTGAGGTATCTAAGTACCCTTTTGGCTACAGCAAGATGAGGTACTCTTGGTGCCTATAAAAATTGGGATAACACTCCAATTACATGTGCAATATCTAGTCTCTTCATAATAGCATACAAGAGAGAACCAATTATTCACCTATACATGGTCGCATCCTTCATTTCTTCACCTTTATGAGCACATAGTTTATCATTTAATTCTAATGGATTTGAAATGGGCTTGCAATCACACAAGCCAAACTTCTTCAAAAGATCTAGAATCTATTTCCTTTGCATCAATCATATACCTTCCTCTTTTATATAGTACTTCAATCCCAAGGAAGTACCTTAAAATCCCTAAATCAGAGATTTTAAACTCACATCCAAGCTTCCTCTTTATGTCCTTGATTTTGGCTTCATCATCCCCTATGATGATCAAATCATCATCATATATACATATAAAAACAGTTTTGCTACCTTCCTTCTTCACAAAGAGTGGTGGTTTTGCATGACTCTGATTGTATCCACATTTTACGAAGTAGTCCACAAGTCTTTGGTTCCAAGCTCTTGGGGATTTCTTGAGTCCATAAAGATCCTTCTTTATCCTACATACATGATGTGGAAACCTCTCATCTTCAAAGCCTTGGGGCTGCTCCATGAAGACTACCTCTTCAAGCTCTCCATTTAGGAAAGCATTCTTCACATCCAACTGGTACATCTTCCAATCTTTTGAGGCTGAAATTGCAATCAAACTTCTGATGGTGGACATTGTAGCTACTGGGCTGAATGTTTTCTCAAAGTCTATGCCATAACTTTGAGCAAAACCTTTGGCAACCAACCTTGGTTTATACCTAGAGATGCTTCTATCTACATGCCTCTTTACCTTGTACACCCATTTGTTGCCAATGACTTTCATGTCCTTTGTTCTTGGCACCAATGATCAAGTATCATTTTTTCAAGTGCTTTGAATTCCTCCTCAATGGCTTTAATCCGTTCCCTATGCTTATTTCCTTCTTCAAAAAAGTTAGGTTCTTCACAAGCTATAACTTGAATCATGTAGGCATAGTGTCTTGTAATGAAAGAATCATAAGTTAACCTTTGGACAGGGTATTTGACCCTATTGGATGACCTTACCTCACCGTTAAGTGGTAGGAATCTCCTCCTCCTTGGTTTAGATGCTTTAAATCCTGGAGTTTCTAATTTTTCCATATCTTCATCACTTGTAGATTCCATGTCTACCCATCAATGGGCTTTGTTATTTGGCTTTTCCTTTCCTTTGCTACTTCCTTCACTTGAATGAGCTTCATTCCTTGTCCTTCCATGCCAAGCCAATGTAGTACTCTCTTCTGATGGTGTGCTTGAAGTGATTGGACCACTTATCTCCATGCTTTGTTGTTGCCCTTTGAACTTCTTCTCAGCTTCATATGCATCATCAACATGTAACACATCTTTGCTACCATACCAAGGTAGCAACTCATCAAATATTACATCCCTAGACACCTTAAGCTCTTTGGTGCAAGGATTATAGCATCTAAAATCCTTTTGCTCTGAATAATATCCAAGAAATATACACCTATCTACCTTTAGGTCTAACTTGTGTCTCAATTCTTGAGGTATGTGAACATAACACACACAACCAAATACTTTGAGATGTGAAAGGTTGGGTTTCGTACCACACCAAGCTTCATTAGATGTAACTCCATGTACTCTTGAGGTTGGACACCTATTCATAATGTATATGGTTTTATTTGTTGCATTAGCCCAATAAGAGTTAGGAACATTCATTTCATTTAACAAAGCTCCAGCCACTTCTGCTATGTATCTATTCTTCCTCTCTGCCACCCCATTTTGTTGAGGTATATACCTGCAAGTGAATTGCATTTTGATTCCATTTTCATGTAAAAAATCTAAGAATTCATTTGAAAAATACTCTCCCCCTCCATCCAATCAGAGAGTCTTTATATACTTCCATGTTTCCTTCTCCACTAGGTTTTTGAACCTCTTGAAGTGGTAAAACACCTCTGACTTTGACTTCATCCAATACATCCAAACAAACCTTGACTGATCATCTATAAATGTTTCAAAATATCTATTACCTCCAATGGATGGCTTCTTGTAGGTCCCCATACATGTGTGTGTATGAGATTCAACATTTCATTGCTCACATGTGCTCCCTTCTTGAATGGAAATCTGCTTTGTTTTCCTGATTGACAAGCATGGAACAAATGTTGCATATTCTGAGATGTAAGATCAGGTAGACCACCCACCAAGACCTTCCTTTGCATGTCCTTCATCCTTTGTAAGTTTATGTGTCCAATTCTTTTATGCCATAAGTCAATTTTTGCAGTCTGTTTATTTCCTATTGACAAGTAGATAGTGTGAGGGGTTGATGGCTTTACCTCCATGGTGAAGAGTCTTCCTTGCTTCTTTCATTTTGCTATGAGCCGGCATGGGGTCTTCAACAAAAAATCCTTGATCATTGAACCTCACCTCATAACCTCTTTCAACCATTTGACCTACCAAAACCAAGTTCTTTGTGATGGTTGGCACATGCAACACATCCTTCAACACTTTGGAGCTTTGAGATCCATTCAATGCAACATCTCCCACATGTGTAATCTTGTGCTCAGTTTCATCCCTTGTCTCTACATGTCCGTGAGTGATGGTTGAGTGTAAATTAAAGAAAACATCTTTATTGCAACTCATATGGTTGCTACAACTGCTATCAATGTACCATGTAAAATCTGAATTCATTCTTTCACTTGACCCATACATCATAAGCAAGTTCACATTTTTTTAATTTGCTGAAGTACTAGCATAATTACCTTGGTTCCTTTTGTATCCTTGATTGCCTCCTCCTTTGGAGCAATAATCTCTTGCATAATGGCCCGGTTTTCCACAATTGTAGCATTCTCCATTGGATGCTTCTCTTCCATGTGATCTTCCTCCTCTTCCTCTACTCTTTCCTCTTCCTCTTGATCCACAGCTTTGGTTGGAGCCTTCTTGGTTGCTTGAGCTTGGTTTTGGCCTTCCTCTCGCTCTTCCTTGGGAGTTTTTTCCACCTCTTTTACCTTTTCCTCTACCTGCATAGAAAACTTGGGCTTGGCTACCCTTTGATTGTGAACCTCCTTGGTTTATCTCCTCGGTCACCATCAATGTGACTAATTGATCACATTCTGGTAGGGAATCCCTCACATAAACTGATGTGGTGAATGCTTTCCACCTTTCATCCTCTCTCAAACCATTGAGAGTGTGCACGAAAAGATCGTCATCTTTGATTGGGCTCCCAATTGAGCCTAGAGCATTTGCAAGCTCCTTAACCCTAAAAATGTACTTATTTATGTTAGTACCTTGTGATTTCCTAAGATTATTCAGCTCATCTTGAGCTGAATCTTCCTTGACTTCTTTGATGAAGAGTACAATCTCTCCAAGGTTTCCCAAACCTCCTTGTATATGTCCAAGTCTTGTATAAGCCGTATCATGCTATTGCTTATGTGTTGGGATAGAATGGATATGACTCTCCTATCCCTTTATATGCATTCATTAAGTGCCTTGACCTGCCCTTGAAGTGGTGGATCATGTACATGAGGCATTGGCTTCGTGACACTTACTAATCCCCATAATCCTTTGCCGATAAGGTAGTTCCTAACTCTAAATTTCCATGGTTGATAATTGCCTTTCTCTAACTTCTCTATTTGTGCATTATACTCAGCCATAATGAGCTCTACGATGCTCCTCTATCTTCTCCTCAAGTGTTTGTATGCTTTAGGTGTGGATATTCGCTTTCAATAGTTTTTCCCTTGCAAACCTTCGACTAGTTGAGATCTCAATCGATGTAGCCCCCTTTCGATGTCTTCTTGCTTTGATAAGTCCTCCTTGTGCTTCCACGAGTTATCTTGATACCTTCAAGTCTTCAATATGCTACCCACTGATGTCTCCAAGCCTCCAAAATGTCTCTGATACCATTGATGAGGGATGATTCTAACACCCAAATGCAAAAATGGAAGATGGCTACCCTCCACTATGTCCACAAGCAATGATATATGCTCACTCTTCTAAACTTTTCTCTAAACCACTACAGAGACTTATGATGAAATTTTGCAGACTTAGAGTAGACTATAAAAGCTACCCAAAACGCTTTAAATCATCAAAAATGAATATTCCAACTAGGAGAACCACCCTCTACAAAACAGGCTACCTATTTACAATACTATTTGCCTATGTGCATAGATATACCTTCACAAAGTTGGCAATTTCTCACAACTCACTCAATAAAATAACTTGAAACTTTGGAAACATTCAGGGCACTATATGAGAGATCAAATGAATCTTGAAATCAATGAAAATGAGTACAATGAGAGAGAAAAATGCTCTACAATCTGGTACAATTAGATTTGGAAAAGCCTAACTACACATCCAGATAGAGAGGAGCGAAATCATGAGAAAATGAGGTAAGCAAGCAAGGGGGCTGCTTGCTGGAGTTTATGAATTTACTATACTAAGTGGGAAACTTGTGGAATGCATACAAATCAAGAAACAAAGGTGGGATGATGCTTATATAGAGTTTTATGTTTCCTACAATCTACCTAACCACCCACCAATAAGTGTAGGTGAACTTCTTGGTGGGTACGTTGATGAGATTTGAATTTGATTGCGTTTGGTGGAGCTTCTAACTTTATTCCACAATTGGGGCCTCCTTTTCTATTGGTCCACTTGAAAAACTCGTGGTTGATCCCTTTTGCATGATTGAGACTTGATTTTCAATAACATATACACATACACACACATATACATACACATACATACTTACACATATATACATACACACACATATATACATACACACACATTGAGACACACACAGACATAGATACACACACATAAAATCACATACATACATACATACACACACATGCATATGCATACATACATACATACACACATGCATACACACACATGCATACACACACATACATAGAGATACATACACATATACATACACACACACATACACTAACATACACACATATAAGTACACATGCATAGACACACATAGACATGCACACACATATACATACATGCACATACACACATCATTGGTCACTAAGCATTCAATATATCTAGCACATCACTCAAACTTCGAAGAGCCATTAGCTTATGAAGAAGCAAAAGAGAAGCATGGATGGAAGAATGCCATGGAAGAGGAGATAGAAGCTTTACAAGAGAATGAGACTTTGGAGTTAGTACCCAATACGTCATTTATGAAAGTCATAGGTTCGAGATGGATATATATAAGGTAAAGAAGCATTATGATGATTCAATCAACATGTATAACGACAGGGTAGTGGCCAAAGGATATGCACAAACTCAAGGTATCAATTATGAAGAAATAGTTTCACCTATTGCAAAGAGGCCTACCATTATAGTATTAATGAGTGTTGCATCTTCCAAGAATTGGAAGATTTATCAAATGGATGTCAAAAAAGCTTTTCTAGATGGATGGATATCAAAAGAGTTATACATGGCTCAACCTCCTAGTTTTGAAGAGCAATCATATCCATGTGTGTAGGTTGAGGAAAGCCTTCTATGGCTTGAAGCAAGCTCCTAGAGCTAGGAATCATAGATTTATTACTAAGTTTAGGATAAAGGTTTCAATGAAAGCAAGGCAGATCCTTTCCTCTTCATTAACAGGAACCAATTAGAGGTCATATACCTATGTGTATATGCTAATGTTATAATTTTTAAGGTCATGATGTAGAAGGAATCAGAAGGATCAAACCTCAAGTGAAGAAAGAATTCAAGATCAGTGATCTTGGTTTTCTCACATACATCGTAGCATTGTAAGTAGTATATATAGAGAAAGGTATGTTTCTCACACAAAGGAAATACATTAAAGATATGCTTTCTAAGTTCAAAATGGAGAATAAAAGTTTCAGGTACTCCCATGGAGGTAAATCTAAAGCTGAGTGCTCATGACGGTGAGTTAATTGAAGATGTGACTAGCTATCAAAGTTAAGTTGGAAGCTTAAACTATGCTACACTTACTAGATTACATATGTACTATGGAGTAAGTGTGGTGAGTTAGTTTACGAAAATCCTAAGGAAACCTTATATGGAAGCAACCAAGAGAATTCTCAAGTATTTGAAAGAATCAACATCTAAGGCTAATTATAGAGGACTTGCAAACGCTACATAGAAAGCAATGTGGATTAAAACCCTACATTCTCATTTAGGGATAAAGACTTCCACTCCATATGTCTTTGGAGATAATATACGTTTTTTACATTGTTATGCTAACCCAATCTATCATGCCAGGACTAAACACGTAGAAGTCAATTATCATTATGTCAGAGAAAAGATTATAAGCAAGTAGATTAAACCTTCATATGTATTAACTCATCAATAATGTGTAGATATGATGACAAAAGCATTGGATGGAAGCAAGTTAAATAGACGTGAAATCAATGATTGGAGTGCAAGAAATCTTGAAGGATTGAAGACTCAAGCTTCTTAGGCTTAAGGGGGAGTTTTTTTTGCATTTAGCAAGCCTAAGAATTTTGGCTAAATCCTTGAGGACTACACACATATATTTCTCTACATATAGAGACTTACATGTGAACTCATGCTTGTTCATATTCATTGTACTTACCTTGGATAAATGTAAAAGCAAAAGTGAGATGAAGGAATCTCATGATATTAGGGGGCCCATTCCACAACTCTAGTAGTTAGAATGTAATTTTTAATCATCTTCCAAATGTAGGATCCCTTTTAGGTGAGCTATCTACCAAGTTCAAATTCAAATGTGAGTATAAATAGTCATATCTCTTGGTCACAGGTACACAAAAGATCTAAGTGTGATTGAGCTACAAATCCAAGTCTACATTGAGAGTAGATCCTCTAAGTGTATTTCTCTACACTCCCTTTGTATCATATGAGCAATATCATTCATATTTGGATACATGTCATTGAGGAAGTTGTTCTTTGCGTTTTGCCTCATTGCTTTGATGTACCTAGTGAACTTGTTCAATGATGTTCTCTACATATAAGTATCCATTTTCTATATTTCAACGTTGAATAGTTTGATTGACATATCTAGAATCTAGGTATCAATTTTCATCAACTTTGATTTAATGAAATGGGAAATATGAGTCTCAAAAGTTGACTGTGTCTACATATCTTCTAGATCTTGAATAGTCAGGGTGACCCCTGAGACTTGATCAATTTATTTGTTATTGTATGGTGCAGGTAAAATAATAAAATAACTTACTCTAGTTGTCTATTCACTTGAATCAGATTTGTGAAAAAGCTCTTTGGTCAATTCATACTAGGTTGTGAGCACTGAGCATAATAGACAAAGCATAATACTAAGACCCTCTCATCCAAAAATAAAAGGTTCTCCACATTCCTTACACATAGGAGTTATAAATTTTGATGCAAAAAAATTGAGAGAGATGTTCTAAGGGGCTTGAGTATGGTTCTTAATGCATATTTGGAAGCTAAGGAATTGTACTAAGCATCCCTAGATTGATATTGGCAGCTATAGAACTTGTTTGTTGTAGCACCAACTCATCTTTGGACTCAACCCATCACCTCTTCACAATTACAATGACCATCAAGATAATCCTCATGGGCTTTCGCTACATAAAAGGCATTTGAAAGATTGAAGAATGAAGTCCCACTAGAGTAAGTCAAAGGGTTTGCCAAAGTCCATTTTGAGAAAGCAAACATGTTGCATAGTTAACATACTTAGCAATTGGATTAGCGAGGACCTTAGCAACGATCTTCTATCATGTTTGCAACATTGTGATTGGCCTCCAATTTTTTATCCTATTTCTAAATTCTTTTTTGTGAATCAATTTAATTACACCATTTTTTAGAAAATGAGCCAAGATGTTGAAGTGAAAGGCCTCATTCTAAAGGAAAAATAAGGGGATCACTAGAATGTGCTTGAAGGACTCAAAGAACTCGTTGGTGAAAGCATCTAGACTTGGGATTTTACCATTGGAAGAGAATCAGTCACTTCTAATATTCTATGTTGGTGGAAGGAGAATCAACAAGAAGCAACATATTTTTGCGGAATTCTTCTGGTTCAATCCGTATAGATGGTGGCCATACAAGCATGCCTATTAGCAAAAGCAGCATGGTCACCCCCTGAGGGTATGTGAGGTGGTTGATTATAAGTGTAATATCCTCTTTGTTTGTTTTGCACTCGACACCAAGGCCACCAATAATGTATGGAAAAGATTCCTCATTGTTCTTTTTCTTAAGTTTTCTACACATTTCTTGCATTGTTGTATCCATTATTCCCACTTATCAATCCTTAAAGTAGATATGAATATTCTTCATTTGATATTCCTCTTCATATCTAAGCATGCTTCTAATCTTCTAGAGCCCAAACTAAAGGTGGGAATGGCCTTTGTTTACTTCTAACCCAATCTTATAGAGCCTTTGGTAAACATTCTTCCTTCTAGAACAATGAGTGTTTGGGAGCTCCAAGTGAGTCTTGAACAAATATGTTTGTGTCTTCTTAACCACCAAAATCCTACATTTGGTAGGAAAGGAGTGATTGTTGAAGGCTTAGTTTCTTAGGCCGAGGTGATCTCATGCTGAACCAAAATGAGAAGAATGTCACATGATTTGCATGGAACCAAGGATCTTTCCTATGAAGAGTGTGTTGTTTGAAAAAAAAGAAACATGGGATAGTAATCTAGAACTAAGTCCACACAGTGAGCAGAGATAGGAGACTTATTATCTACCATATTCTCTAAAACATTACTCCTCTCAAGTGTAGCTTTTTAGAGATTCAATCCACCCTCGAGGTTAGACAATGAGATGGCACACCTGTCTGTGGCCTTCACTTGAGCATGGTGGAGCTGAACATGGTCATGTCCTTCTTAAGAGCATTCATAATGAGTCCACTTTGTTCCCATCAATTCCACTAAGCCTCCACCATATTCAAGTCCCCACAAAGGATCACATCTATAGATAGAGATTCCAATAATTTCCAAGTAACATTTTTTGTTTGTGTTGAGATTGAGCGTGTTAGGAAAGATGGATGGACACTCCAAGAAATGAGTAGGTACTGCCAAATCCTGCTTAGTACCAGCCCCTTGAAGGTTCAGATATGATATGTGGGCCCTCTTAGCTTTCCAATGACACTATATAAGTGCCTATGTACTTTGGAAATGCTGTATGAAAAGATTGAATCAAAACAAACTAGTTCCAAATAGAAGAATCAATGAAAACCTTCTATTTTTTATCATACACCTGCTGCTTGTTATGCTCAGTGCTACCAGTATAGTAGGGATTGGAAATATTCCTTTTAGGGGTATCTAACTAGCTTAGTAAGCTAATGACTACAAGTGGAATCACTTGAAATGATGCACTATACAGAGAGCAATCAATTTAACAAATGAATCATTACCCCTGATTTTTAATTAGGACCTCTGCAGAGTTTGACCAGTGAGTGCTTTGAAGCACCTTTCTCCACATTGGCTGAATGGATTCCCTTCAAAATTTCTCAGAATGTAGATACCTTGGATTTGATTCTAATAAGCTATAGATTAATGAATTTGGTGGAGAATTGACTGAGATATGAGCATCACAAGTTGGCAGTTATGAATGAGTATAACAGAGAGATCATAGATGAACAATGTCGATGTATTCTATTAATGAACAATGTTGTACAAGATCATAGGCTTGACAATCATAGCCTAATGATGGAGATTAGTTTAGGCTAGAATGTAGACCTCACACTCTTTCACAATGGCAATGGAGAGCTCAGGATTGGAAACTTCTGCCCGCGACTTTTACATGCTACATTTTATAAGTACTTCATTCAAATTTGAATTTGAATTCATCTTTTGGCTCTCTCTAAAAGTAATCCTTAAATCTAGGAAATATTCCCTCAATGGAGTAGATGCTTTTCTAACTAAAAATTCCACGAGTTTTTGGTAGGTGATTACAAATATTCTCTCAAGTCAAACAAATGACTTTTACAAATGTAAAAGGATAAATTTCTACTAGGAATGGTTTCCATGGAGCTTCATGTGTTTATGAACTTCAAGCCAAATGTGTGGAATTGGAATTTGCACCAACATCTCCCCCTCAAGCAAAACATTTTGGCTTGGTCTTCATCTTCAATCTTCATGAATATCCTGCAATCCAATCGTTGATTTAAACCTGCAAAGTTTTGTACCATCTAATGCTTTAGTCAATAAGTCTGCACATTGCATATTTGTTGACACATAATTCGACTGAATCTCCTTGCTCAATAGCTTCTCTCTCGTATAATGATAGTGGACCTAGGCATTGGCCAATCCTCTATACTCTGCCTCTGTAAAAGATAAAACAATCATAGGTTGCTTCTTTGAAGACCATGATATTGGCTTATCACCTGTAAAGGATAAGTATCATGAGGTACTTATTCTATCATCTTTGGATCATGCCCAATCTGCATCTGAATATATCTTGATGTCCAAGTTTGATGTATAAGGGAAATACAAACCATGATGTTGGGTACCCTTAAGGTACTTCAAGATCCTTTTGGTATCCTCTAAGTGAGGTGCCCTAGGCTTGTGCATAAACTGACTTAGAACACTTACTCCATAAGCAATGTCAATCCTTGTAAAAGTAGCATAATTCAAGCTTCCCACTATGCTTTGGTAACCTGCAATGTTTTCAAGTACATCACCTTCATGAGCACTTAACTTTAGGTTTACCTCCATTGGAGTACTTGCAACTTTGGCATCCTGCAAATGAAACTTCTTTGACATATCCTGTATATACTTTCTTTGAGTAATGTAAATTCCAGAGTTAGTATAGACTAACTCAAGTCCAAGAAAATATTTTAGTGATCCAAGGTCACTAATTTTGAACTCCTTCATCATAATTTTTTATCTACTTGGTGTCATTAGCATCATTACCTGTAAGTATGATATCATCAACATATACACATAGGTATATTACCTCTGAATTACTTCTCTTGATGAACAGAGAAGTATCTGCTTTACTGATGACAAAACCTTGATCCTGAAGGTATGTAGTCAACCTATGGCTCCATGCCCTAGGTGCCTGCTTCAATCCATAAAGAGCTTTGTTCAGTTTACATACATATGTTACCTTGCTTGGGTCCTCATAGCCAGGAGGTTGTGACATGTACACCTCCTCTGAGGTCCAGCCATTCAAAAATGCATTTTTTACATCCAATTGATACATTTTCCAATTCTTTGATGCAGCCACACTTACTCTATAGAGGGATTCATATTAGTCAACAAGTCATTAAGAAGGCTATTCATCTAAAAGAAGGAACATCAATGATGTTAGGAAACGGATGGATGCTCATAATGTTGGAACATCAAGCTTACATTATGCTTGAGGCGGATAAGCTCTACATAAAAAAAATCATCATTTGAATTGTGTCAAAGTTTCCCATTGAAAAGATTTTATTTGTGCTCATTTTTGGTATTTTTTCATAATATTTTTTATGGATTATTTACCAATGTAAAAACCTAGAGTTCTACACATGTAAAGTGAGAATAAGAGAGCTCACATTCCACAAATTTGAGGTGGTTGAGCTTGACAATCAATCAATCAATCAATCAATCACCTAAAAGTAGATCATATTAGATCTTCACTTTTCCTCGATTGTAGGAAAGTGAAATAATTCTTCTCAAAAAACTATCCCACCTTGATTTGAATTCAAAATCCACTTGTAGAAGTCATGGAAAACTTCAAGAGTCTATATAAAGGATTCAAAACCATTGTACAATACATTGAAGCAGTATACATACACTTTGGGTCATCATTGTGTTGCTCCTTTATTTCTCTGCACCATCTTCTTCAACAATAGTGAACTTATAGAGGCTCTTGCTCTCTCTAAAGAGCTCTAAATGGCATGAACGAGAACTCATTGGAAATTTATTAGTGTCTAGTTTATTATGTAAATTTTCAAAGCATTGGGTTAATTAGATTTGGAGAAAACTCAATTTTACTGTCTCGGGGACTATCTCTACATAGCCCTAAAAAGTAGGGGTACCTTTGTTGAGTGTTAAGTTCATTCGAAAAGCATATCTTGCTTATTACTTGTTTCTTTATCATCAACTCAAGCAGAGTATAGAGGTTTGATCATAACAACTCAAGAGGTGATATGGTTAAACAGATTGTACTCAAAAGTGGGACTTGCGAGTTCCAAACCTCACATATTAAGAGATAATGTTAGTTCCATGCATCTAGCAACAAACCCTATTTTCCATGCAAGAACCAAACACATAGAGTTTCATTACCACTTCATAAGGGAGAATCTCATGGCAAAGGAGATTTACATTTCTTTTGTTCTAGCCAAAAAGCAAGTAGCAAGTATGATGACAAAGGCTCCTGATGGAATAAAGCTTTGCAGATTTAAATCAAATGGTAGGTATTCAACCTATTAGAGAATCAAGACTCAAGAATACTTTATCTTGGGGGGGATCTATTGGAACATCAAGCTTAGAATATGCTTGACATGGATTAGCTCTACATAAAAAACAATCATTTAAACTGTGTCAAAGTTTCCCATTGAAGGGATTTTTATTTGTGCTCATTTTTGGTATTTTTCATAAGGATTTTGTTTCACACATGTAAAAGGAGGAAAATAGAGCTCACATTGCACAAATTTGATGTGGTTGAGCTGGAGGATCAACTAATCAATCAATCACCTAAAAGTAGATCAGATTAGTTCTCACTTTTCCTAGATTGTAGGAAAGTGAATTGACTCTCTTCAACAAACTATACTGCCTTGATTTGAATTCAAAATAAACTTCTGGAAGTCTTGGAACACTAGAAGAGTCTATATAAAGACTTGAAAACCATCGTACAATACATTGAAGCAATATACATACACTTTGGGTCATCATTGTGATGCTCCTTCATTTCTTTGCACCATCTTCTTCAATAATAGCAAATTTGCAAAGGCTTCTTCTTTCTCTACAATGCTCCAAGTGGAATGAATGAGGATTAATTTGAAAGTTATCAGTTTCTTGTTTATGTATACAAATTATCAAATATTTGGTTTAGCAGATTTGGAGAAAGCTTAATTTTATTGTCTCGAGGTCTATCTCTACATAGCCTTTAAAAATAGGAGGTACCTCTATTGAGTGTTAAATTCATTCTTGAAGCATATCTTGCTTTATACTTGTAATCTTGTGAATTTGAGACACTCAACCCTATGTGCATCATTCCTCCATAATGAATTTTTTCAAATGTAATCATGGTGTATGCTATGAGCATTTGAAGTTAATTGTTTGATCCAAAGATACCAAGTTTTTTGAGCTAGTTAGTGTGCAAACCTATCTGTTTCCTATCAACTCTTTCTCCATGATGCTCCGAAGTACATAGTAGATTTTATTGCACTAATCATATTCATTTAAGGTCTATTTGACTCTCCATAAGTGCAAGGGATGGTCCTGTGCAAGTTGGCCGGACCAAACTTCTTCACTTCGCAACTCACTTTTCTACATCCTACAAGCCTCTCCAAGTTCTCTCATATAAGAGCATTTGCAAGTCCTTTATATTCAGCTTTAGTTGATGAGAGAGCAACTATAGGTGTCTTCTTTGATGACCATGAAATCAATTTTGTACCTCCAAAAGTGAGATTGCCTGATGTGCTTATCCTATCATCTTTGGAACCTACCTAATCTACATCAAAAAATAACTTGACATCTATTTCAAATGTATAAGGGTAATATAACCCTTCATTTATTATCCCCTTCAAATACTTCAAGATTCTTTTAGCTACTTCCATGTGAGGCTTCCTTGGAGTGTGCATAAATTGACTTAGCACACTAACTCCATAGCATATATCAACCCTAGTTAGGGTAGCATAGTTCAAGCTTCCAACAAGAGTTTGGTAACTAGTCACATCTTCAATCATCTCACCTTCATCAGCACTTAGCTTACGATTTACCTCCATTGGAGTACTTGCAACCTTTGTAGTTTCCATCTTGAATTTGGAGAGCATGTCTCCAATATACTTTCTCTGAGTTAGAAACATACCTCTCTCTGTATATACCACTTCCAATCCTAGGAAGTAAGTAACTAGGCCAAGGTCACTGATCTTGAACTCTTCCTTTATTTGAGCTTTGATCCTCTTGATTCCATCTGCATTATTACCTGTAATGATTATATCATCCAGATATACACAGAGGTATATGACCTCTGAATAGTTCCTCTTTATAAGGAGGGAAGGATGTGCCTTGCTAACCATAAATCCTTTATTCTACAAGTAAGTAACCAATCTATGCTTCCAAGCTCTAGGAGCTTGCTTCAAGCCATAAAAGCTTTCTTCAACCTACATACATGTTTTGGATATGATTTGTCTTCAAAACTAGGAGGTTGAGCCATGTATACCTCCTCTGAAATTCAACCATTTAGAAAAGCATTTTTAACATCCATTTGATAGATATTCCAATCCTTGGAAGTTGCTACACTCATAAGTACTCCAATAGTAGGCATCTTTGTCACAGGTGAGAATGTCTCTTCATAATCTATAGCTTGGGTTTGAGCAAACCAGCCACAAGCCTTGCTTTGTGCCTATTAATTGAGCCATCACAATCCTTCTTTTCCTTGTAAATCCACCTTCATCCAATGATATTCATGGATGGTTTTTTGGGAACCTATTCCCAAGCCTGATTTTCTTGAAGAGCTTCTATCTCTTCTTCCATGGCATCTCTCCATTCTGGTTTCTTCTTGGCCTCTTCATATGTTGATGGTTCTCTTGAGTTTGTATCTTGACCAATATAAATTGAATGGTTACCAAGGATGTGTCATAACCATACCGTTCTAGCTTCCTTTTCTTATTGCCCACAACTAGAGCATGTTCCCTTGTAAAATATTATAGGGTTTTGGCCTCCTATGTCTCTTTGTGTAGTTCTCACAATTTTCACTACTATTTTGATATTCCATGTATTGATTCTCTTTGGTATGACCCCAAGTTTCTTCAAAAAATTCCCCAAACTAAGTAATACTTGAATCTTCTATGAGAGTTTGCACTGTCCAAAAGTCATGATTTCTTCCACATAGCTTGATCTTTAATTTTTTACAATAGGTTTTGCAATCTTCTCCTCCTTTATATCTCTCAATCTACTATCATTTACTGAGTTTTTCTTGATTCAATTCTCTTTTTTAGGACCAGATTGAGAGGATTTTTCCATATTTTTTACATTTTTTGTCATTAAAGAAAATCAAATGCAAATTGAAAATAAAAATAAAAAGCTTGCACTCTTAACAAATGGTTTCAATGATGATTCTACATCCACACTCACCAACTCTACAATCTTCACCGTCCCAATTTCACTTTCTTAATCCTCTTAGAAGAGGTACAAAGAATTATTAAACTTCAAACAATCAAGCAAAGGATTATCAGATTGAGCATGAAACTGACTCATGTGACCAACTTTTCTCCTCAATGGACTTCAATTTTACAAAGGAATCAATGTCTTTCCTTGACAATCACGATTGAAAAGAGAATATCTGGCTTTTCTTCCCTTCACATTGATTTCCACAACATAGATACCTTTCTTGTGGTATGATAAGTGAAGTTTCCTTGTGATTTTGGCACCACCAATCTAGGTTACTCAAATGCCTAGAAACGGCACCAAAGAAGAGATATTTCACTTTTCCATTATTTCAACATTTATCCCATTGTAGCACTAGTGACGTGATTGAACTCTCTTAATGAAAACATGAAACTTCTTCAAATCATCAAGCCAAGGATGCATTAACCTCATTCTTCCTTAGAGGCTAATGCAATAAATTACAAATCAATCATTCATACAAGAATCAAGTAACACTTTACATGATATCATTAAGTATAAAAGAAAATATGGAGTTAGGAAAAACAGACCTTTTGAGATGTTACAACTAAAATCTTAAAATTATCATAAATCAATGAATATCTCATTAGATTGAATGATTAAAGTGTCTAATCCATGCCATTTTTCATGGAAAATCCAAATATAACTAGTTCCAAAATGAACTAATTTTTCCTCAAGTTCTCAACTTCTAGGGTTCTAAACTATTTTTTATACTCACCTAGTGACTCTCTAACTTTGCAGATATCTCTAAATCAATGAAGAATTTTCCTAAGCTTTAGAAAATTTAATTCACCTTTTCAAGATATTTACTAAGAAAAGAATCAAAATACAAAATGTTTCTATTGCGTCTTGTTCTCTTTGATCTTCTTCATTCAATGTATACACTCTTTGAACAAGGATGTTTTGCACATTACTCCTTATAGAAGCTAGACGAATTAGGTCTCGAAATCTACATGGTAGCTTCCACACATATAGCGTACCCAAGAAAGAACCATCCTTTTTTCATCTATTATATAGTATAATGTGTTCTACATGATGTACACACCGTCTTTTGATTCTTCAACAAAGTATTCTACAAATTCTCTTACATATATTGGTGAACAAGTTCCAATTTGATTTTGTATCTCAAAGTTAAATTTTGTTTAGATCCATTCTCTTGGCATCTACTAATACATTAGGTCAATTTGGGCATAATATTATTGTTCCTTTTTGTTGAGATATCAAGCTAAACATGTGATGATCCAAGATGACACGTATCATTTTCTCATTTCTCTGACATGTATAGTGGTCATGCCGGTATATGTCAAGGACACTTCATTGAGCTTTATTAGATTTATCTACCGAGAGTGATGGCACATTTGTTTCTTGCCAACTCACTCATTTGCGGACATTAGGTTTTTCCTTATGTACTGGTCTTTATATATTGCACTTGTTGTATTCTTAATTTAGTTCATTGTTGTACATTCCTTTTTATGTAATAGAAGAAGAAGAAGATCAGTCTCTCCCTTGCCTCAATCTGAGTGTGTGCTTCTCTTTGATTGTGAGAGTGTGTGTGAGCTCTCTTCCTTATCTCCTTCCTCGTGACATGGTATCAGAGCCAGCGTGGATGTAGAGAGCTCATGGAGAAGGCGACGGTGAAGAGTACGCAGCAAGGCATGGAGAAAATGCGATTCACAAACGATCTTTATTTGTTATGAAAATCGGTGTGAAGGTGGGGCCCACAAAAAGACCAAGTCAGTTTCAAAAACTGTAACTTGCGTTGTGTTCGAAAACACTCATATATTCTAGATCCACAATTTCAAGCGATTCTGTGTACTGGTGATACACGAAAACTGTGTTTTTCTGATATTGAACTGTCACGTCATAGTGTGACAGTGTTCAAGCAGAGTGTTGCTTGTAGTGTTTTGCAGTGTTTTGAATTGGTGCAAAAATGGAAAAATGCAGATGGAATGAGTCAGCTTATGAGCGATAAGCTAGACAAAGACAACTTCCATGCTTGGAGATTCAGAACGACGAATTTTCTGATGGGAAAATGCTACTAGAAGTACATCGAAGGAGAGAACGAAAATGCTCCGCACTTACCAAAGAGGAATCAGACTCCAAAAAAGTTAAGAGCATATGAGGAATGGAATCAAGGAGCACGAAAGGTAATGTATTGGATATCTGTTAGCATACAAGATAGCATGGTTGGGCACATACAGGATGCCAACACTCCGAAAGAGGCTTGGAATAGTTTGGTCACATTGTATGAGACCAATACAAAGGCATGGAAATTGCAACTCAAGAATGAGCTGCATACCTTGGAGAAAAAGAGCATGTCGGTAAGTGACTATACCCTGAAAATCAAAAGCATATGTGAGTCACCTGCATCTATTGGAGTGAATGTATATGATGATGATAAGGTGGAAGTATGCCTTCGTGGTTTCGGAGCTGCATATAAGCAGTTCAGAACTTCTATACAGACTAGGGAAAATATTCCAAATTTTGTTGATCTGGTATCTATGCTGATTATTGAAGAAAAGAATCTTGGTGAGGACTTAAACTCCCAAGGAAAGCCTAGTTCTGAGCAGGTATCCTACTCTGGCAGAGGAAGAGGCAGAGGTAGAGGTTTCAGAAGTGGAAGAGGAAACAATAACCAAGACCAAGGTCAAGAACAACAAGAGGAAGAAGATAGTTTCGAGGCAAGGGGAGCCAAAGAGGTCGTGGAAATTTCCAAGGAAATGATTCAGGTAATGATAGTAAAGGGTGCTGGAATTGTGGTAAACCTGGACACTTTGAATGTGATTGCAGGTTGAAGAATCAAAATAACAGAAGGCAACAAAACAACTATGCATCCACAAGTGCAGATGATTCTCAGAAGTTGTTTATGGTTCAACATCACATGATGAATACGATGTCTACTGGTGTTTTAAAATCAAATGATAATGTATGGTATGTTTCTTCAGGTGCTTCAAATCACATGACCAGTCATCCGGAATGGTGTAGTACTTTGCAGAAATTGCCAGTTCCTAGATATGTTGAAACAGGTGATGACACATCACATCCTATTGAGCATACAAGAAACATAGCACTATCTATGGAAGATGGAAAGGTAAAACATCTTGCTGATGTGCTGCATGTTCCAAATATAACAAACAATCTGGTTTTTGTTGGACAAATGGTTGACCAGGGATTATAAGTCAGGTTCAATGTTGATGGATTATATGTAGACAAGTACAAGCAGGATGGACGATTGGTTGCCAAAGGAAACAAAGTGGGTAGGATGTCCACCTTAAATGTGAAAATTCCTGAAATGAATGCAGCCATTTTTGCAAAAGATGCAGGAGTTATTGTTGATATAGAGATGTGGCACAAACGGATTGGGCATGCAAACTTGCAAAGGCTGAAATTGATGCAGTCAAAGGGGATTGTCCATGGACTACCAAATTTCAAAGTTGCAGAAATGCAAAAGGTATGTACAGCATGTCAATTTGGTAAACAGTCAAGAGCATCATTTCCACATGACAAGCATGTTAGTGAGCATGTACTAGAAGTAGTACATACAGATGTTTGAGGTCCAGCAAAGACCACATCTATGGGTGGTTGTAGGTTTTATGTTACTTTCATTGATGACCATACACGGAAAGTGTGGGTCTATTTCATGAAAGAGAAGAGTGAGGTATTCACTCACTTTCAGAATTTTAAACCTATGGTGGAAAAGCAGACAGGGAAGTATATTCAAACATTAAGATCTGATGGAGGAGGTGAATACATGTCAAATGAGTTCAGCAATTTTCATGCAGGTACACGCCACAACAGAATGGTGTTGCTGAATGCAAAAATAGACATATTGTAGAAATAGCAAGAGCCTTGATTGCTGAGAAGAATATGCCTCATTGTTATTGGGCGGAAGCTGTTCATACTGTTGTATACATCATGAACGAAACTCCGACTGCTGTTGTACATCAAGTTACACTTGAAGAGAAGTTTACAGGTATAAAGCCAAACTTATCACATCTGAAATTTTTTGGCTATATTGCATATGTACATGTTCTAGATGAATTGAGGATGAAGCTTGATCCAAAAGTAGAAAGGTGTGTCTTCATTGGATACTCCTTGAGCAAAAGGGATATAAATGTTATAACCCACTCACACGACACGTGAAGGTGAGCAGAGATGTGGTATTTGATGAAATAGCAAGCTTCTATCCAGATGCCAAAGAAGGACTGAATCTTGAACCAAATGACAAAGAAAATGCTGAAAATCAAGTGTAGAATCTAAAGTTTTGAGTGGACCGGATGCATCACCAAGAAATAGTTCCAACTCAAATCCATGGAGTGGAAGGTTGCGTGGAAATTGCAATCCAGCAAATTCATCAAATACATCCAAGAAAGATAAAGAAAAGCTTTCTGCTGGTCATAAAACATGTGCAAGTTTTGAAGACATTGATGGAGATTCAAGTGGTTCAGAAAAGATTCTTGATGAGGAACTTGGATTGCCCTTTGTAAAGACTCTAGGAGTTAGAAAGGCACATGCAGATGATACAAGGAGAAGTGACCCAAGACCAAGAAGATCTGGGAGGATGCGGAATTCTGTACAATGATTAATATATGATAGTTACATGGCTCATCATTGTGCCTACATGACAAAGGTAATACAAGATGCTGAACCTTCTTGTTTTGAAGATGCAATTGGAAATGCAGATTGGCAAAAAGCTATGGATGAGGACACAGTTGCACTTTATGGAAATGATACATGGAAGCTCGTTCCATTGCCGCAAGGAAAGAAACCCATAGGCTGCAAATGGTTTTACAAGGTAAAGCATAATGCTGATGGTAGCATAAGCAGGTATAAAGCACGATTGGTAGCTAAAGGATATGCACAGTCATATGGCATTGATTATGAGGAAACATTTAGCCATGTAGCTAAAATGTCTACTGTTAGAACACTTGTTGCATTAGCTACAGCAAAATGATGGACTTTGCATCAGATGGATGTGAAGAATGCTTTCCTACATGGTGAGTTATAGGAATAAGTATATATGGACCAGCCACAAGCATATGAAGATTCAAAGCATCCAAAATATGTTTACAGGTTGCAAAAGGCATTGTATGGGCTGAAGCAAGCTCCTCGTGCATGGCATGCAAGGATTGTTGATTACTTAACCAGCATTGGGTTCTCTATGTGTGATGCAGATCATTCACTATATGCAAGGAAGGCTGATGATGGCATCACGATTGTGGCTATTTATGTTGATGACCCAATTGTAGGTGGTGATAATGAAGAAATCATTAAAGAGGTAAAGCAACTTCTTATGCAAGAATTTGACATGATATATCTTGGTATGCTGCGTTTTTTCTTGGGCATTGAGTTTATTCATACCGAAACAGGTATATGGATGTCACAAAGGCAATATGCCTTGAATATGCTGCAAAAGTATGGTATGGTTGATTGTAAGCCAATTTCTATGCCATTAGATCAGAATTTGAAGTTAGATACTATGTTAGGTGAATCATTGGAAAATGCTACTATGTACAGGAAAATTGTGGGAAGCTTGATATATCTCACAATTACGAGGCCTGATCTTAGCTACACCGTTGGACTTGAAAGTCAGTTTATGCAAGTTCCGAGGAAGCCACATTTGGATGTTGTATTGATCTTATTTATGTGAGAACAGATGAGCAGGTTGCTGATATTTTCACCAAAGCACTTGGAGCTTAGAAGTTGAAGACGTTTCAGGAGATGCTTGGATTATAGGATATGACGTTAAGCTTGAGGGGGAGTGTTGAGATATCAAGCTCAACATGTGATGATCTAGGATGACACGTATCATTTTCTCATTTCTCTGACATGTATAGTGGTCACGCTAGTATATGTCAGGGACATTCATTGAGCTTTATTAGATTTATCTACCGAGAGTGATGGCACATTTGTTTCTTGCCAGCTCACTCATTTGAGGACATTAGGTTTTTCCTTATGTACTGGTCTTTATATATTGCACTTGTTGTATTCTTGTTTTAGGTCATTGTTGTACATTTCTTTTTATGTAATAGAAGAAGAAGAAGATCAGTCTCTTCCTTGCCTCAATCTGAGTGTGTGCTTCTCTTTGATTGTGAGAGTGTGTGTGTGAGCTCTCTTCCTTATCTCCTTCCTCGTGACAATTTTTACTACATCAATAACATTCCAAGTATGTGGTTGTTTTTCAATTTAAAGTAAAATATAGTATCTATGAGATGTAACTAACGTAGCTTGAAATCAAATGTTTTAGCTATAATAGATAGTGGCTTTTAATTGATATTTAAAGATTATTTAGTAGCGAGCACCCCCTACAAATGTGCTAAAGGACAATAATTTTCCAAAAGTACAATAGATCAAATGTACTTACAATCATAAATGTCTTGATATGTTATGTCTAAAATAAGGAAAATTAAATTGATGGTAAAAGGAAAAATGGAGTCTCTTGATGTTTGATAGTTATAGTTAATTACAAAAAGTGCAAGGCTTTTTTATTTTTGATATAGACTATGCACTTTGAAGTACAATGTGTGATAGGTTTGGAAATAGAAGAAGACAGAAGGGTTTAAACCTAAGAAAAGATGGGTTGATAACCTGAGCCGAGAATGATCATCCTCTCATTTAAGGGTCGGGGTCTCATGGATCCATCTAGAGAGGTGATTATAAACTACAAGTTGAGGGACAAATGTCTAAACACAAATTTCATTCTCCTACAAGAATTAAAAATATATGGGGAGCACTGTCAAAGAATATTACAAAAAATCTCAGTGGATCATAGTTTGATAAATATGGATGCCTCACATGACAAAGGTGGACGAGTTCTAGGATTCAAGAAACCATGGTCCTCCTTGGTTCTTGGTTCTTCCATCTATCCTCTCCATAGGTGGGTTGTTGTTAACATTGGGGGTGATCAACCTTTTTTAGTTGCATTGATGTATGCTCCAAGATTTGAATCAAAATAGAATGAGACTTGGAGCTCCCAAGGATCCCTTTCTTTCAAGATGATTCTCATTAGTGGCTTCAACATGATGGGATTTGTCTTGGATAGGTAGGAGAGAAAGGGGTGTTTGATTGAGAGAATGGAAAATGTCAATTGCAACCATTTGAAATTTCACCAAGACTTGATCAAGCTCAACCATCTCTAGTGGTTTTTGTGTTCTAACCCCTAGAATGGTTTAAAGCTTTGTAAAGCGTATCTAAAAAATGTTACGTTTGTGAGAAAATTATCAACAACCTTGTAACCCATTGTGTTACTATGTAGACATTAACTTATCAAATTATTTTCCTATTTTGATGTCCTTCATGTTGCCTTCAAGACACAAGAGAGATATTTGGTTTTAGACTGCATCAATCACTTTTGCTTTGTTTTTGGTGCACCATGATATAGAACCCATTTGGAGGAAAGCATTTCAAGTGGGTCGTTGCTCCTGCACATTATAGGATCAATGCAGTTGAATCAACCCATTTTACCTTGTCAAGATCTTAAACTAGATCCAAAGGTAATAAAATAAAGAAGAGAGAAATTATTTTGAAGACCCAGGTGGTTCCAAGTAGAAGTGAACAATGGCAAGGTGAAGCTCCAACTAGGGCTCATAAAAAATTAGGAGTAAAGCCAAAATCAAAGAGAAAATCTAAAGCACAAGAATTGGTCTTCACTTTAGATAGGGGTCGGAAGGAAGGCAGATACAAATTTGAAAGAAATGTGAAAACATATAAAGAAGAAGATAAAAGAGTTCACTTCCAAGATGATTAATCAGATGGGTGATGAATGCTCTATGGAGGAAGAGAATTGGAACTTTATAGTTAGAGAGTTCAAGGAGATCCCTGGTTATCATCCCTCATGATTGATAAATGATAAAGAGTGTCTTGCCTTCATTTTTAGAACAAGAACTAAAATGGTACCTCCAAATATCACATGATGGCCCCATTTTATTTTGATACCTCCTAGATGCCTAAATGAGAGAGATATCAAATTGATCCACAAGAAAGATTTTACAACATCATAGAAAACGTGATCCGATAACCATGTTGCAAACAAACTATAGAGTCATTGAAAAAACTATTGGGAACTCCATCTCAAGTAATCTTCAAATGTGGATCCAAAAGGAAAAATATATACTTTTAAAGGGAATGTATATTCTTGAAACCATTATAGAAATCTAGGAGTGTTTGGATTATGCTAAGGAGACAAGATAAAACCATATGTTTGTAAAGATTCACTTTCATAAAGCCTACGATAGACTTGAATGTAATTTCATTATGAAATCTCTCAAGAACCGGGGCCTTGCTTCCAAGTTCACCAAAATGGTTCCTACTCTGGGCAAATGCCTCTACTTGAATCAAGATTAATGTCAATCTTTCCTATTCATTTAATCTCAAGAGATCCATCAAACAAGGATGTCCATTAGCCCCTCTTCTTTTTTCTATTTTATTTGATGGGCTTCATTCCTTGGTGAATGACCTTATTCAAATGGGGAGCATCTCTAGCTTATTCGTTCCTAAAGATGCCCCAACTCATGCTCAAAATGTTTTCAAATGATACCGACATTTTCTTGCATAATCAAATTCTTTGCACCATGCAGTTCTTGAATTTTTGGAAACATTCTTTGTTGCCTCATCATCAAATATCAACCACAAGAACCACTTTCAAGTCACTCCACCAACCCCTTGCCTTAGTTCATCAAGGATCAAGGATGTCAGGAGATTTCTTTGGATCAAACCTCTCGTTTATTGGGCATCTCTTAGGCTTCAACATTTTGATGAGCATGTGCTTGAAGGTGCTTAGCAACTTGGAGACCAAGCTCCAATATTGCAAGGGTGTGCAACTAAAAGTGGCAAGGGAATGGATAGTAATAAACATGTTCTTGATTTCATCTATCATTGTTTGTTTGAGACCAAATGACAAAGGATTGGAAAAGATGAATAAAGCGTGCATGAAACACCTTTGGATGGCAGATCCCATACAAGTCAAAATCAAAGGTGAATATTATTTTAATAAATAGCACAGATGTACAACTAGTGAAAGACACCTACATCTTGGAGAAAAGGGTTCTAAGTGACTGCAAAGTTCTGATGTTCGCTAGGTTGGGTGTCTTGCAATTTCCACACCCCTTTGTAACCTTGGTGGCCAGGTGATTCTAGAGTCTTACGATGATAGATAGATAGATAGATAGATAGATAGATAGATAGATAGATAGATAGATAGATAGATATGTTGGAACATCAAGCTTACACTATGCTTGAGGTGGATTTGATCTACATCAAAGGCTATCGCATCGAAAGAATATCCGTTGGAGAGTTCTTTTTCATATGCTCATTTATTGTATTTTTTGAGAATATTTTGATGGCTCATTTACCGTTGTAAAAGCCTTGAGTTGTACACATGTAAAGGTACAAATATAGGGCCAAAATCCCACGAAATTTTGGTGGTTGAAGTTGCATTCAATCAAGCAATCAATCACCTAAAAGTAGATCAATCAAGATCTTCACTTTTCCTAGATTGTAGGGAAGTGAATTGATTCCCTCCAACAACCATTCCCACCTTCATTTGAATTCAAATTCAAGTTGTAAAAGTCGTGGAACACTCCTAGAGGCTATATAAGGAGTTGAAATCACTTGTATTATACATGGAAGCAATATACATACACTTGTGACCATCATTGTCTTGCTCCTTCAATTTTCTGCATCATCTTCTTCGCCAACAGTAATCTTGCAGAGGCTGTTGCTCTCTCCTCAGAGATCCAAATTGAGTGCAAGAGGACTCATTGGAAAGGTATCAGTGTCTAGTTTATGCCTGTAAATTTTCAAAGCATTTGGTTCAGCAGATTTGGAGAAATCTCAGTTTTTCTGCCTCGGGGTCAATCTCTGCGTATTCCTGAAAAATAGGAAGTACCACCGGTGAATGTCGCATTCATTCCTATAGCATATTTTGCTTATTCCTTATACTTTTGTGCATTCCATACACTCAACCCTATGTGTATCACTCCCATAAAAGGATTTTTTCTAATTGTAATCACGCTGGTCGCTATGGGCATTTGAAGTTCATTGTCTCTTCCATAGATAGTAAGTTTTTTGAGCTAGTCGACCTGCGAACCTATCTGTTTTGTATCGACTCATTCTCCTTGATGCTCCAAGGTACATAGTGTGTTTCTTTGCACTTATAGCATGCCTATAAGGTCTATTTGAGTCTCCAAAAGCTCAAGGGCTGGTCTTGTGCCGGTTGGCTTGACCAAACTTCATCGCTTCGAAACGCACCTTTCTACCTTCGACAAGCTTCTCCAAGTTTTTTCAGTGGTATCAGAGCTAGTTCAAGATGGGTGACGGCTTTCCCTCAATGATCGAGAAGCTTGATCGACACAACTATGCGGCTTGGCAAATCAGAATGGGGGCCTATTTGCAAGGTAGAAATCTTTATGGAATTGTAGCAGGTGATGAAGCTATGCCTATTCCAAGATCCAAAGGAGGACCTACACAGGAGGAGACAGATAAGCTCACACTTTGGTGCGCAAGGGATGCTCAAGCAAGGTCGTACATACTAAACTCTATCTCTGACTTTCTATTACCACATATTAGAGGATGCAAGACATCTCAAGAGACTTGGGATGCCCTGGAGACTTTCTTTTCTGCTAGTACCAAAGCAAGAAAGAATCATCTTTGGAACGAGTTCAACCAAATGAAGAAGACACCTAAACAAACCATCACAGAGTTTGTTACCAAGGTCAAAGAGGTTGCGGATCAGTTAGCATCCATTGGAGAGCTGATTGAAGAAGAGGTCATCATGAGGCAAATTCTCAACGGCATTCGAAGTGATAAGCAATGGCAATCCTTCACGACGGCCTATGATCTCATCATGGATGTGCAGACTCCAGACTTCAACATCTTTCTTGGACAACTCTTCAATCAAGAAGCCAATAATAGCATAAAGGAAGGTAACTCTTATCATGGTAATTCAACTAGTGCTCTATATGCAGATAAAAAGGATAAGAAGCAGAAAGGCAAGAAGAAGGAAGAAGATGAAGAAGAGACTTCCCAAGCCAACTTCACAAGCAAGAGCAAGTGGAAAGGGAAGAAGAAAGGATCAAAGCAAGACAAAGCCAAAGATCAGAATGTTCAACCTTGTGCCATATGCGATAAGACCAACCACACCACTCAGAATTGCTGGTTCAATGGGAAGACCCAGAAAGGAAGTGGAAGAGGTGGATATGGCGGCAATAGAGGCAGAGGTGGACACAACTTCAACAACAACAATAGAAGCTATAATAGAAGGGACTACAACAATTATTCAGAAGATCAACCACATGAAGACTCATTACTTCTTATGAACCTAAGCCACAAAGAAGGTAAAGAAGATGATCATTTGTTCTACATAGATTCAGGATGCTCGAATCATGTTGCAGGCAACGTTGCTCTTCTATCTGACTTGGAAAGTCCAAAGCATAGACATGAAGTGCAAACAGGGGATGACACGAAGCACAATGTGGAGAAGATTGGTAATGTCAAAGCTTCCAATGGCAGGACAAACATTCTGAGTAAGGTTCTCTATGTACCCACTATCACTAAAAACCTAATCAGTGTAGGCCAAATAGTTGAAAAAGGCTTGCAAGTTAGGTTCACCCAACATGGAGCTTTTGTGGAAGATCCATGTCAAGGCTTCAAGAAGATAGCCCGAGGTGAGAAGCATGGTAGGCTCTTTACTTTTGAAGTAGGAGATACCAGGAACATAGCTCTATTCAACTTTGGGTCTCAAACCCTAAGTGAGCTTGAAGTGTGGCATAAGAGACTTGCTCATGTGAATGAAAGAACCTTGAAGGATATATGCAGGGATCAAAGTGTTCTAGGACTGCCGAACATATCAAAGCAACACATGATCAACAGGTGTGATGCATGTCAGATTGGGAAGGCACAAAGACAACCATTCAACCACAAAGGCTACATCCACAACAACTTATTGGACTTAGTACACACAGATGTATGGGGACCAAGTCAAGAACCTTCATTGGCAGGATCAAGGTATTATGTCTCATTTATTGACGACCATAGTAGATGGACTGTTCTATACTTTATCAAGAGTAAGAATGAAGTATTTGATTGCTTCAAGAAGTATCTTGCACATGTGGAGAATCATACAGGTAGATCACTAAAGAAGCTCAGATCTGATGAAGGGGGAGAATACTTCTCCAAAGAGTTTGATGAGTTCTTGCAGGACAAAGGTATCAAAAGGGAAGTGATTACTAGGTACTCTCCTCAACTAAATGGAATTGCAGAGAGGAGAAACAAGACATTGGTTGGATCAGCCCGAACAATGCTTGAAGAAAAGAAGTTGCCACATTATCTTTGGGCAGAAGCTATTTCAACTGCAGTGTACCTTGTCAATCGACTACCATCCAAATCACTTCAAGGTATGACTCCTTATGAAGCATGGCATGGAAGAAAACCTAGTCTTGGACATTGCAAGGTTTTTGGTTGTTTAGCTTATGTTCATGTACCATCACAAATAAGAGGTAAGCTAGATGAAAGGGCAACAAAGGCAGTGTTTATTGGATATGATTCAACTCAGATGGGTTACAGGTTCTTCAATCCTTCAACCAAGCAATTCACTACAAGTAGAGATGTTGTGTTTGAAGAACACAGGTCTTGGTATGATGAAGACAAACAAAAGGTAACACTACCATATGATCTTGATTATGACTCTCATCAATTAGGAAGCAAGCATGATACACAGGTCCAGGATCCAAGAAGTGATACAGACGATGACCAAGATGAAAGAGAAAGGGATTACAAGCTATGGAAGTCAAGAGGCAAAGCAAAGATGCAAGAGGTTGGAGAATGCTCCAAACAAGCACCTAGAAGATCAGCAAGAGAGAAGAAACAACCAGAAAGGTATGGATATGATTCCACATTTGTTACAAAGCATTCAATCTACTTGGCAAAAGACTCTATTTCAGAGGAACCCTCAACCTATGAAGAGGCAAAGGGAAACCCTAATTGGGAAAAGGCCATGAACGAAGAGATAGATGCATTGAAGGAAATGGACACTTGGGATTTGGTTCCGATGTCACCGAATCAAAAGGTAATTGGTTGCCGATGGGTATATAAAGTTAAAAGAAATTCAGATGGATCAGTTTGCAGGTACAAGGCAAGATTAGTTGCCAAAGGATGCTCACAAACTCATGGTATAGACTATGAGGAAACATTCTCACCAGTTGCAAAGATGACTACAATCAGGACATTGATAAGTGTAGCTGCTGCAAGGAATTGGAGACTCCTCCAACTTGATGTGAAAAATGCATTCTTAAATGGTTGGATAAGTGAAGAGGTATACATGTCACAACCACCAGGTTTTGAAAACCCTAATCATCCATCTTATGTTTGCAGACTTAAGAAAGCATTGTATGGATTGAAACAAGCTCCAAGAGCTTGGAATTACAGGTTGGTTATATATCTTCAAGACCAAGGGTTCAAAGCTAGCAGCTCCGATCCTTCTCTATTCATCAAAAGGGATCACAATGAGGTTATCTATCTATGTGTATATGTAGATGATATTATTGTGACAGGTGATGATCTAAATGGCATTCAAAGGATCAAGAGACACATGCAAGAGGAGTTCAAAATCAGTGACCTAGGTGAGCTCACATATTTCCTAGGTATGCAGGTGATATATACAGATGAAGGAATGTATTTGATTCAAAGAAGATACATTCAGGATCTTCTTCTCAAGTTCAAAATGGAGAACACTAAACCTGCAGGTACACCTTTGGAGATGAATCATAAACTTAGTGTTTATGAAGGTGAGAAAATTGAAGACATTAAAGAGTATCAAAGCTTGGTAGGTAGCTTGATATATGCTACTCACACAAGGGCGGACATCTCATATAGTGTGGGAGTGCTTAGTCAGTTCATGCACTCACCAAGAAGACCACACATGGATGCGGCTAAGAGAGTACTTAAGTATCTCAAAGGTACAATCAACGAAGGTATATTCTATCCTTACTCTTCAGATTTGGATATCAAAATCTACTCAGATGCAGATTGGGCAGGAGCTAAGGATGATAGAAAAAGTACATCTGGTTACTTAGCATTTGCAGGTTCGAAGCTAGTTTCATGGAGTTCCAAGAAGCAACCAACAGTTGCTTTATCTTCAACTGAAGCAGAGTACAGAGGCTTGACCATAGCAACTCAAGAGGCAATATGGTTAAAAGCATTGTATACAGATTTGGGACTTGTGAGTTCCAAACCTCACATATTTGGAGATAATGTAAGTTCCATGCATCTAGCGGCAAATCCTATTTTTCATGCGAGAACCAAGCACATAGAAGTCCATTACCACTTCATCAGGGAGAAGCTCATGGCAAAGGAGATCGACATTTCTTTTGTTCCGACTGAAAAGCAAGTAGCAGATATGATGACGAAGGCACTTGATGGAATAAAGCTTTGTAGATTCAAAGCTATGGCAGGTATTCAACCTATCAGAGAATGAAGACTCAAGCATACTTTAGCTTGAGGGGGAGCTGTTGGAACATCAAGCTTACACTATGCTTGAGGTGGATTTGATCTACATCAAAGGCTATCGCGTCGAAAGAATATCCGTTGGAGAGTTCTTTTTCATATGCTCATTTATTGTATTTTTTGAGAATATTTTGATGGCTCATTTACCGTTGTAAAAGCCTTGAGTTGTACACATGTAAAGGTACAAATATAGGGCCAAAATCCCACGAAATTTTGGTGGTTGAAGTTGCATTCAATCAAGCAATCAATCACCTAAAAGTAGATCAATCAAGATCTTCACTTTTCCTAGATTGTAGGGAAGTGAATTGATTCCCTCCAACAACCATTCCCACCTTCATTTGAATTCAAATTCAAGTTGTAAAAGTCGTGGAACACTCCTAGAGGCTATATAAGGAGTTGAAATCACTTGTATTATACATGGAAGCAATATACATACACTTGTGACCATCATTGTCTTGCTCCTTCAATTTTCTGCATCATCTTCTTCGCCAACAGTAATCTTGCAGAGGCTGCTGCTCTCTCCTCAGAGATCCAAATTGAGTGCAAGAGGACTCATTGGAAAGGTATCAGTGTCTAGTTTATGCCTGTAAATTTTCAAAGCATTTGGTTCAGCAGATTTGGAGAAATCTCAGTTTTTCTGCCTCGGGGTCAATCTCTGCGTATTCCTGAAAAATAGGAAGTACCACCGGTGAATGTCGCATTCATTCCTATAGCATATTTTGCTTATTCCTTATACTTTTGTGCATTCCATACACTCAACCCTATGTGTATCACTCCCATAAAAGGATTTTTTCTAATTGTAATCACGCTGGTCGCTATGGGCATTTGAAGTTCATTGTCTCTTCCATAGATAGTAAGTTTTTTGAGCTAGTCGACCTGCGAACCTATCTGTTTTGTATCGACTCATTCTCCTTGATGCTCCAAGGTACATAGTGTGTTTCTTTGCACTTATAGCATGCCTATAAGGTCTATTTGAGTCTCCAAAAGCTCAAGGGCTGGTCTTGTGCCGGTTGGCTTGACCAAACTTCATCGCTTCGAAACGCACCTTTCTACCTTCGACAAGCTTCTCCAAGTTTTTTCAAGATAGATAGATAGATAGATAGATAGATAGATAGATAGATAGATAGATAGATAGATAGATAGACAGATAGATAGACAGATAGATAGATAGATAGATAGATAGATAGATTGCACTTTATCATTTCAGTGGCCAAAGGCTCCAAAGTTCTCCTGCAGTCTGGTATTATATTTTTTCTATTTCCTTTTTTAATCATAGGTGGTCCCAACCTAATTCCACTCGCCTAGCGACATCCATCATATTAACTACATTTGTCCTTCATGCAACTAACCATCCTTTTCCCACCGACAACACCTTTTGGTAGGATGCACCAATTTTGATAGATGTTCCTAGATCTTACCCATACCAAAGTTCAGTTCCTATAGCGACATGACCAGTAATGATCCTAAAACATGGAGGTGCAAAGTAGACTGAGTCTTGAAGAGAATTGGTGAGCCAAGAATCATTCATGCTATAGGAGCAATGCAGGGCAATTGTAGAATATGAATATACACACACACACACACAATATATATATATATATATATATATATATATATATATATATATATATATATATATATATATATATATATATATATATATATATATATATATATATATATATATATATACACACACACACAAAGAGAGGGGGGATAGGATGAGGGAGGATTGGAGAGTGTCGTGATAGAGTGGGTTATCAAGAGATCAAAGTACAAACAATATAGTATGGTGGGAAGAAAGATTCTAGGTTTGTGCATCTCACACTATTGATCATAGATAGGCACAGGAAGATAGATAAAAGAGGATCATCTTTGAAGATAGATTTGTGGATTTTCATAAAAAGTTGGTGGTTTTCATGAAGGAAGATAGAAGTATTCATAGTAGCATTTTGTGCGCCAGAAGAAGTCAGTATAGATAATGTCAAGCAAAAGACGTTTAGAGAGAAGAAGGTCCACGAACGATACTTATGTGCACAGAACTAGGAACCGAGAAGAGAGAGCAAATTTACCAAGTGAGGTAAGTTTGTTCGAAGAATTGGAGAGGGGTAATCGTGGAGAAGTTTCGGCGCAATAAGCGAGAGTACCTTTATTTTGATTAACAAGCAGTGAATTAGAGTGACGTCAGAGGAATCGTTGAGAGCACGGGGACCGACAAGGAGGATGAGGTTACAAAAGGTCGACTGAAGAGGTGATTGGTGATGTGCAACGAGCATGGTGTGGCCGACAACAATGGTTCTACCATCCCTTTCTCCCTGAAGAATATCCCAACTATTTTTCTACCAATGTATTCACACTTCTTGTTAGACTATCATCCTAACTCTTGCATTAAGTATGGTAATTATTTGTCTCCTATGTTAGTGTCTAAAAGATTCATGCACAAGTTCTTGGGAAAATAAAAAAGGCTTCATTTTCAGCATCGGTGCTAGTGTGCTTTCTCCATTGTTGCTTCATAAGAGCTTGTCTTAATAAATTGCTCTTTGGTCCACTCCTTTTGTCTCTTCTCTACAATGTCAAGTTTAACAACTTTTTGAGTAGATTATCATTCTCAGTCCACATTAAATATGTGTTACAATAACGATTAAGCTATGATGGTGCCACTGTCTCACAATAGCATTCGTGATCTTTCTCTGATCCCTTAGGCCAATACAAAAGAACTCTACGAAATAGTATTGATGTCGTACAATCGTAGGCTGAGCTATACAAAAGACTTATCTCTTGTGGGTGTCCTAGGATGGAAAAATGATGAACTTTGTATGCTCACCTTCTTTTTTAACCGAATTATTTCCAAAGGTTTGGCATTGGTTTCCTTGCTTTGGAAAGCTTGGAATAACATGAAGCCCCACTAGTATCTTGCCCATGATTAGAAATGGGCCACAAGGGTAAGACAAAACGATTCTATTGCCTTTCCAACTTCTCGCATCAAGAAGATTGAAAGGAATCACAGTGCCAAGAAACTATGGACCATGAATGTCTACATTTGGAAGCATCTTTGGAACACTAATAGAAAAGAATGGATCAGATTAGAAGATATTGATGCAAGTTTAGGACTTGACTATGATGATTGGTATCTCCTATGCATGTGCATAAGGGATTGGGAATGAGAGGGCATGTACCTCTTATAGTTTAATAGCGATCTACTCTCAAAAGGTTTGAGATTGTATAATGGAACTATCGTTGATTTCATCCTAAGGATAAGCCCCAAAGCACATTTCCACACAAGGCAAACGAAAATGGTGAATCTCCTAGACTTGGCATTCCTAGAATAAATTTCATTGGCATTGCGAGAATAAACTTCTTCTTCTTTGGAAAATCCTCCATCATGAGATCTAAACCAACTCCAAAGCCTAGAATTTTCAATGCCCAATAATGTTGTAAGAGATGCCTCAAATTGCAAGAAGACATTGGCCATCTCTTCTTCTCCTACCGCACAAGCATTGAAGTGTGGTAGTTTAAGGAACTCTTTGGATTACACACCTGATCGATTGAAAGCAAACTCTTTTGGGTGAGGCACTTTGGAATATATGGAAGAAAATATGCACATCTGACTTTTAGGATTCACCTAAAGAGTCGTTGATCAAGAAGCCTCCAAGAGTAAACTACCCTTTAGGCACAAGAATAGTTACTCAAGGAGATACTCTAAAAGAAAAATGGATCCCTTATCAAGGGGACAAAGGGCATGTGATCCTTCTTTGTATCTCCCTTAATATCTCTTATCTCTTTCTCTTTCTTAATATATATATATATATATATATATATATATATATATATATATATATATATATATATATATATATATATATATATATGTATGTATATATATATACACATGCATACAAACATGTATGTGTGTGTGTGTTTATGTGTGTATGTATGCATGCATGTATATGTATGTATGTATGCATGTATGTATGTATGTATGTATCTCTCTCTCTCTCTCTCTCTCTCTCTCTCTCTCTCTCTCTCTCTCTCTCTCTCTCTCTCTCTCTCTCTCTCTCTCTCTCTCTCTCTCTCTCTCTCTCTCTCTCTCTCTCTCTCTCTCTCTCTCTCTCTCTCTCTCTCTCTCTCTCTCTCTCTCTCTCTCTCTCTCTCTCTCTCTCTCTCTCTCTCTCTCTCTCTCTCTCTCTCTCTCTCTCTCTCTCTCTCTCTCTCTCTCTCTCTCTCTCTCTCTCTATCTCTCTCTCCCTCCCTCCCTCCCTCCCTCCCTCCCTCCCTCCCCCCCCCCTCCCTCCCTCCCTCCCTCCCTCCCTCCCTCCCTATATATATATATATATATATATATATATATATATATATATATATATATATATATATATATATATATATATATATATATATGTATGTATGTATGTATGTATGTATGTATGTATGTATGTATGTATGTATGTATGTATGTATGTATGTATGTATGTGTGTGTGTGTGTGTCATAAAATTTCTTCACTATGTAAACCTATTGGAAGCACAGTCTCCTGTTAATTGGGATGTCACATATCTAACGATTCCACAAATATATATATATATATATATATATATATATATATATATATATATATATGTGTGTGTGTGTCATAAAATTTCTTCACTATGTAAACCTATTGGAAGCACAGTCTCCTGTTAATTGGGATGTCGCATATCTAACGATTCCACAACAAAAAATTGGAGTCATCAAACATGCAATATAGTTCAGCACATGCCAACTAGGTCATCAAGCATGGAGTATAGTTGTGTATCTCTTCCATTCGCACCAATGTGACCTTAACATCTGGATACCTCTAAACTACAAAAGCATCATCATGAATCTTTTATACCCACAAAAGTCTGAAGGATAAATCATTAAACCATTTTGCTCAAACTTCATAAAAATACAAAGGTGGTATGCACAACTTGTACATAGTGTGTATGTAAGTTCAAATAGAGCTGAAGAAATAGCAATCAAAAGTTTTATTTATGCCTCAAAAATAGTGCTCTTTCTTATACTTTGAATAGTGCTCAAGAAATAGCGATAAAAAATAGTGCTCTTTCTCATACTTCGAATGTCCTTGCAAAACAAGAAGACTATTTACATGCATAATAGGTGCTTCCACCAAGATCAAAGTCTATTTGAGGAGCACGTTAAGCAAAATGGGTGCCTAAGAAAACCCCAAATATATGACGATACATAAGGATAATATCTCAATCCCAATATGTATACTATTAACAAATGATCCTTTGAAAGCACATTTTAAACCTGTGTAAAAATCTTAAATGTTCCCTATGAATGCAATATCAAAAGTATGTTGGGATGCCCCTAATCTATATTATAAAGACCAAAAGGAAGAGATAAATTGACGAAGGTATATCCAGACATAGTTCTTTTCTTTTGCGGTCACTAAGCAAGCATAGCTTAGTTGTAGAAAACTATCAATCAAGCGAATCCTACTCATGATGATACTTGGATGGGTTACCTCTTGAGAAGTCTTTCCTTCATGCTCCTTCACCAATGAAGTCAAGTCCTCCCTCTCGTGAAGCCAATAGTTTCAATGATGACTTGGTAACATGGCAAGGAAATGACAAGGCAATGCCATGATCTATGCATCGGTCATCACCTTAGTCATGGATAGTTGTAAAATATAACTATCATTGTTTAACACATCTACATTCAAAATCACTCTACTATTGGAAAAGAAAGCTTTCCTAAACCTCACACAATATTATCATTTCGATATTCTCTCTAAACAACCACTATAATAACTCGCACAAACCTACAAAAATGCATAGAAATAAATACAAAGCACAAGTGTGTAGATACACAACTTTCATAAATTAAAGTCACAATTCAATGTCTGCTTGACCAAGGCACCAAGTGATTTATTTAAATTTAGATTGGAGAAAGTATCATATGAGTGTTTGGACTTTTAGATGGACATCAATGATAATAATTCCAAGAACAAAGATATGGCTTCCTTGGCAAAAAATGGATCAACAATCCATACATTAGTTCACCTTTCCAAAGAAAGAGTATATGACCACAACAATTGATACCTTGCAAAACAATGTTTCAAATGTTTGATCTATGACAATGTTGAAAAACCTCACTTCATGTATGTCTGAATACATTCTATGAACGTAAAAAATACACACCAAATGATGAAATTCAAGATACTAATGAAGCACTCATATTTGATTTCAATGAATACCCTACTTATCAATATTTGATGGCATAGTATAATTTCTTAGAGCACCAATCAATTCTTTGTTAAGAAATCACTTACAATAGAAGACCAACCACCTACTCAAAAAGTGTATCTCAAGGTGGAGTAGATATAGTTCATGGAAGAAAGACCCTCTACAATAAAGTACAGAGAGACATTTTGTACAACAAACGCCATGGTCTACATAATAGAGCATGAAGTCCTTCCATTCACCACTTACAACCTCACCGCAAAAGATTTTTCATAGACCAAAATGCTAGGAATCATGTTGATTATTTTGGCAAAAGAAATGTACTAAACCCAAGTGAGAGCAATGTTGCATCATTTGGAAGTGAATGGGAAGCAAAGAAGAAGGCAAAGGAGTAAAAGGAAGCATCAGAGTTAGAAAGCAAACCAAAACATCCTCGTCATAAGATTATGTTGTCTAATCATTAGAATTGATTTTCTATTTTAATAAGAAGTGGAAGTTCTATCTTATAGTATCTTGAAAGTTTTACCTAAAAGATTGCCAATCAATTAATTTTATTCACTTGAATCTATGACAAATTTAGTTTGACCTATGCGAAATCACATTCTTGTTTTAGTATGCTTTTTCTTGCCAAGGATTCTTAGATCTAGAGAGAACATCATTTGTCCTTTTGGGTCGTATACCTCTCTTGTCTTGCTTCCATGTGGCTACCCTAGTTATCATAGATCCATCAAGACCATAGCAAACTTATTTTGGGAGTGTCGATATATCAAGGGATTAGTGATAGAAAGATCATAATTTCTATGCAAATTTATTTGGATAATTGTACAATTTAGTATTAGTTTAGGGATTTATGAACATCACAATTGAGGTAGTTATTTAGACTCTATATCAAGTATGTATGTGGATAGACTCACACATTTGGCAAGCAATGAATGCTCATCTCTTTGTCTAAACAAGACTATTTTCGAGATTTCTTCCCTAAAAAGTATACGGAAGCATGAACCTTAGGCTCTTCAAATGGACACTAAATAACGGATTACAGTTGTATGGCTCTTTTTGAATGGGTGCTTAAAAGAATAAGATATTGAGGATATTTTGTTCATCTCAAAGCATTTGGAGGGGAGCAAAGGCAAGAGGAAATAAACCCCATGAAGACTACTTCGAAACAACCCATCCTTTTTCTATAGAACTTGATAAACCAAGTATCCTTAAATTGTGAACTATTGGAGGAATTTGATTACTTAACTAAACGGTAACCTCCTTGTTGCTTCGTTGTGATCACTCTTAGTTATGTGTAACTTTTAGTTGTTGGACCTCTTTGAGTAGCCCACAAAGCTCTTCTATAAAGGCTGGTGACCAAACTTGATAATGGTGTGTGTAAGACGATAAATAATTATGTGAAATAGTGAGGCATTTTCCTCATACTAGTCTACAGCTCGTTATCTTTGATTACAAAGATCATTGAGTGCTTAAATGGGAGGGTACTCTTATTGTTTTTAATTCTGTGTCCTAAGAGCCTAAGGAAACACTCCAATGATTCGAGACTACCCAATTTTTTCGAGCATTTTTCTTTCCAATTTCCCAAATACCTTCACTTTTGATCACAGCCCAATGGGTTATCAACCAGCCCACCTCTTTCTAGAGGATAGGCTATTTCGAAGAGATCTTAGATTGTAGCTTGAGAAATCTTTACAATGAGCATTGAATCATGCTACTCTTGGGATACACACAAAAAGGTGCCCCAAGTCTTCCTCTTTAGAAACACATCTCTTGCACCAAGCAAGGGAGCCTAACTTATTTTGGGTCCTCACATTGGCCTATATGCCTTCATAAACCATTGTCCATAAAGCATTGCCTTCTTGTTCTCGATTAACAAGTGTCACAACATCCCAAATTTCAATTCCCTTCAAAGTGATCAATTCAAACCCCAACATTAATTAAGGGCGAGGGAGAGGTCAATATTTCTTTTGATTCTCAGAATGTCTACCAACTTGTTGCCATTATCCCATAAAAGGCCTTTGATATTGGGATAAATCCTATACCAAAGCAATCTTAGTTCTACCCTTCTCCAAGCGTCAATTCTTCTTTTGATTATACACCAACCTTTGTAAGTAAGTTTGAGGCTATTTTCTAGATCTTCATGTCTCATGCATGCATTATTGCCATAATTCTACATGCTTCCAATAATGAATGCATTTACTATTTGTTCATTTGCTTTGGCAGGATGGGCATGAATGCATTTACTATTTGTTCATTTGCCTAAACCCCACCTCTCATCTCCAATCTAAATTGAGATGGCAGTGCCCCCTAAGATTGTTCTATATTTTCCAACAAGAGGAAATCGTATTAAAGGCCTTGTGAATGACTTTGCTATAGAAGAAAACAAGAGTATTGACATCATGGTTTTCCCCATTGAGAGTAGGTGGTAAGAGAGAAACATGTGTGTTGCTAAAGACCAATTGAGCCCATGCCTCTTCTTGTTTATTCCAAGCCTTAATCATCCACTTATCTATCATTTTCTCAACCATAATCACAACAATGATCCCTAAACCAACCTTTTCCTTTGGGAGCCAACAAATATTCCATTTAATCATGGGGATACCTCTACGTTTTGGACCTGAATCCACAAAAAGTTTCTGCAAGCAATATCCAGCTTATATAGCTCCCTCTCAGCAGTCTTGGAGCAAGAGAGGAAGTAAATGGCGCAAGGATATGGAACATTTTAACAAACATGGCCTTACCTATCACATTAAGTTGCATGCCTTTCCACATGAAAACCTTACGAAATGTAGAGAATGGAATATGGTTGGAAAGAAGTGTAATAAGCGATTGGCATGATATGCTACATAGTACAAGCATTCTGACATTCCATCAAAATGCTCAAAGAACAACTTGATCAAAAAGATCTTTAACAGATGTTTTTAGATCAATGAGCAAATAGACAGGATGATATTCCTTAGCTTGTGGCTTTGAAACATTTTGAGCATAACTTGATAAAAAAGATCGTGTAACAGATGTTCTAAAATCAATAAGCAAACAGACATAGATGATATTCCTCATCTTGTGACTTTGAAACATCCACAGTATAAACATATAACACTACATTATCTTGAAGGCCACCCTCTGATGATCAGAATAATGAACTGATCTTGAAAAGAGACTGGTGCACTAATCTATATAACCCTCTTGAAATGGGTGCTTAAAAGAATAAGATATTAAAGTAGACGATTTAATACTACACTGTGAACAGAGCCACAGATATCTATACAAATCTTGTCTATTTTTTTTTGCTCTAAACCTGTACACTTAATATCAGTGCCAGCATGAGCGTTCTGAGTTTATTTCCATGGATTGTTGAGGGTTCTTCCTCCCTCGTAAAGCTTTAACGATGGAATTAACAATTTCCTACTCACCTGCATAGACGTCAACCGAGAAAAACATTATGAGTTATATAAGATCAGCATTCTCATATTTAGCATTTCAAATTAGCAAGGAACTGGGAACTTATATACCTGTCTCCAATACTAGAGGGCTCATGTGCATTTGTATCCTCACTTGGCTGGATTTAAAAAAATCTCTCTCTCTCTCTCTCTCTCTCTCTCTCTCTCTCTCTCTCTCTCTCTCTCTCTCTCTCTCTCTCTCTCTCTCTCTCTCTCTCTCTCTCTCTCTCTCTCTCTCTCTCTCTCTCTCTCTCTCTCTCTCTCTCTCTCTCTCTCTCTCTCTCTCTCTCTCTCTCTCTCTCTCTCTCTCTCTCTCTCTCTCTCTGTGGCTCCCAAGTTAGAGGAACAACTGGCCACTTTAGAGCATACCCTTTGAGAGTTAATAGGGAAACATAAGAAAGAAGGGGATTCTGGACTGAACGGGATTACCCGTAGAGTCGTCGCCCTTGAAGCCAAGGTAGCAGCCTTGGAGAAGGAGAACCCGTCCCTCCAGGAAGAGCTTCTTGCTATCCGCAAGCAGCACTCATGGGATCGTGAGTTGCACACTGGACTTACTGATATGAGGACAAAACTGGACAGCATACGTGAGGGGGAGATCGCCCCACAACTAGAGGGCATCCGGGCGACTATCAAGAAAGAGTGCATAGAGGTGGTTCAGAGTGAGCTTGAGACCAAAAAAGATGGATGGGTCGAAATTGTCGAAAAAAACCCTCGACAGGAGGCAAAGAAGAACAATCAGCATGAGGAGATCCACATAGTACACACCACCATTGAGGAGCAGATGCGACAGGCTCGCAGGCTCAATGTCCACGTCTCCGGCCTCACAGAGAGAAACATGTCACCAAAACAGGCCGGGTGTCGCTTGTGCACACTACTTGGATACTGCGCAGATGAGCCTCTCCCTTTCACCATAGCCTGGAGAACGGGACGGGACACCACACGGAGCAGAGCACTTATCCTTCAGTTCTCGGATGAGACCGGGAGGAGAGACTTCCTCAAGCGATGGGCGGTACTACACACTACACCGGGCCATGGTACAAAAAAAACGCGATTTTTTCGTAAAATAAAAATCTTTTAAATCTCGAACGATTTAAACGATTTATTCGCGATTTTTATTTTTTTCGATTTTTTTTTTATTATTTATTTTTGCTCTATTTTGAGATATTAGCATGCGTTATATCCATATTACATGCATTATATCCATATTACATGCATTATATATAAAGTTTATGATATATATGTATATATTAGGATGTTTTACATGTGTATATACAAAAAATTCCAAAAAAAAAAAATCACAAAAATTGCAAAAGAATAAAAATCGCGATTTTTATTTTTAATTCCAGTGATTAAAACGTTTAAATCTTTTAAATCCCGATTTTTAATCGCGATTTAAATCTCTCGTTTTGTACTATGCACCGGGCACCCCGATCTATTTGGATGACGACCTCACATGGATGCAGGTAGAGCACAGACGTGCATGCATGCCGCGTGTCCTCCAGGCTAGACACGAGGGACATCGTGCCCTATACAGAGACGGTCGTGTCATCATGGATGGATGATCCATTCACTAGGGATTCGCGGTCTATGAGACAGCACAACCGGAGGTACGCATTGCAATCTAGAACTGCAATGGATCTTTGTGGACACATCTAGGGTGCCTCGAGGAGGTGATGGAGGGCGAGGACATGATCTTCTTAACAGAGACACATGAGAGCCCGAGGAGGAGCCTACTGAGGATTGAGGGCTATAGGTGGGAGTCAACTCACCGCCGAGATGCGATATCACACTACACGAGGATCAGGAGTAGCCGTGCTCTATAGACAGTCTCTACAGCACATGGTACAGGTGGTAGCCAGAGACCCAGAGGCACGTTTCATGTGGATACGCCTCCAGCTATTAGAGAAGAGTAGCGTATTTTGCTGTTTGCTATATTGCACCCATCGACTCGCACTTCACACATACCCGTGAGCATCCCTCATAGGGAAAGGGACAAGACACCCCATCTCCATATGACTGCCTCAGTGACACCATTATGGAGTACACCGAGATGGGCGAAGTCTTCCTTATAGGAGACTTCAACGCCCGCACTCAGAGCCACCAATGCAATATCTACGACTTTCACGACCTTGAGATGCTCCACACAATGAAGGATGTGTTTACACTCAGAGCCTCAGCCGACACCGCCACACCCACCTCATACGGCCAACACCTACTCCAAATGGGAGCAACACACCATCTCATTATCTATACTGGGATGGCGACCTGACCCACCTCGGGTGGTCTCACCTGCATCCCACTCACAACACCGGATGGAGGCCGTGTGGTAGACTATGTTATCGGAACCCCCGAGGCAACACATCTCATCACCTCATTCACCATCCCACCCATACCGATTGGAGCTTATCACACATACCTCGCCCTATCCATACACGGCTCACCATGCATACCCCACCCTTGCCACCATACCACCACATGCCCATACCACCATTTACTTCAGACATGAGCTAGCACACATCTATAGCTCACATGTTCGAGAGGGCATCTAATCCCTTGATCCCTCCGCCCCTTTGGACACTCTCACCGCCCACTTCTCCTTGGTCCTCCACACATCCGCTACTCTGAGCTTCCCATACACCACCCACAGCACCACACATTCGACACAGTTGGGACATACACCCCAGAATAGATGGTACGATGAGGAGTGCAGACGACTATACCGACACCTCAGAGCACAGAAGATCTTGGGATCCATCACGGAGAGGGAGGCACGAGGACCGATGTGAGCTCTCACACGCCGGAAGCGGCGAGCTTTTGAGGAGAGACAGGAGGCAGAGGTATTTGCCCTTCTCATGAGTAGGGATTGCGCCACCGCCTGGAGGGCCCTACGTGAGCCACGCCCACCTACACCCATAGAAGATCCTCAGACTTGGCACACCTACACCCAGAGGTTATATGACGTCCCAAGACAACCCCCATTGCTGATTCCCCCCACACCGCGTTGTGTGATATCCACCGTATTCACGACAGGCATGGTAGGACAGGCCATCCATAGGCTGCAGCATGGCCGCTCAACAGACAACACGGGACTACAGGACGAGTACTTTATATCTGCAGTCGATGTAGTTTCCCACCTGATCACCCACCTCTTCAACCATGCTTTGGTTCAAGGGTTACCTCACTCGTGGACTATGCATGCCATTGCACCTATCCACAAGTCATGCCATATGATGGACCCGGGGAACTATAGGACTATTATCATAGGCCATATCCTGGCCAAGATCTATGGGGCAGTACTAGAGGCAGAGCTTAGTACACATGCTGAGGCAGCTCGGATCAGAGCACCCGGCCAGGCAGGCTTCCGTCGCACTTTCTCCACCATCGACCACATCTTCGTACTTCGTTGCTTGATCGAGAGTGTGAAGGTGAGGAAGCGGAGACTCTACTACTGCTATGTGGATTTCCGCAAAGCCTTCGACATGGTCCCCCGAGAGAGCCTACTACGGAGACTCGAGGAGTTACAGCTACCATCAGACATGCTATGGGCCATCCATGCTTTGTATGCACAAGTCACAATAGGGTGCACTGCCAAGACGGCCTATCCGATAGCCTTGTTAGCACCACTGGTGTAAAACAAGGTTGGCCTCTCTCACCCACTCTCTTCGGTCTCTACATCGACGAGATGATGGAGTATATACAGTGAGCAGGAGGGCTAGGAGGAGACCTCGGAGGTATGCCAGTACACATCCTCTTATATGCTGTTGACATTGTCTTGCTTTCACAGTCACAAGAGGGACTGCAGTCACATTTACAGGAGCTCGATGCCTTATGCATGGAGAGAGGACTCACAGTGAACCTTGGCAAGACCAAGGTCATGATCTTCCATACCTCCAGGACAGTACGCCGCCGAGCCTCTTTCACTGCAGCTGGAGGACAGATAGAGGTAGTGGACTCCTACGTCTACTTAGATGTCACCTTCTCGGGCAGCACAGGTGTGTTCTCCATGGCACAGGCAGCGAGAGACAGATTGCGACAAGGCTATGCGGCACTTGCTGGATTGGAGAGACACTGCTTTCAAGCACATTTCCAGGAGCTCCGGACTAAGGGGCATCTCTTTGATACTCTAGTGACACCCGCACTGATGTATCCAACAGCAGTATGGGTACCAAGCATTACGGAGGCAATGTGGATGCGGATTGAGAGGCCCTAGGTCACCATGATCTCATCCTTGCTCCGCAGTAAGCCCTCCCTTCCACATGACATTATACACGCTGAGCTTGGCACACCACCGATGCTGGTGGAGGCCCTCTTTTAGCTGGTGACCTTTATTATGAGAGTCAAAGAGCTCCCCACCACTCGACTCACCAGGATTGCATTTGAGAGCTCTAGACATTTGGCAAAGACAGGGCATGAGAGAGTATGGTATGCACAGACCTACCGATGGTTGGCAAACCATGGCATGAGCATTACTGACCTCCCCCCTTTTCAGTATGACCTCTCTTCCCCCTACATTACCCTCTCTCGTTCGGAGAGGAACAGGATCATCCGTCAGGACCTACTACAGATACACGTCAGGGAGACATGGATAGCACCACGGGAGCCTCTTCCCACAAAGAGGCAACAGTACACACAGCACAACCTGACAGTGATAGTGGATGGTTTCATTCAAAGACCACGATATATGGATACATACATGGCACCGGCAGAGAGAGTGGCCAGTGGGAAGCTCAGAGTATCATCACACCAGCACGAGATTGAGGTTGGGCGAGCCACACACACCCCCAGGGACGAGAGATTATCCAAGATGTGCCGAGAGGAGGTGGAGGACGAGGACCACTACACATGTAGATGCCAGGCATATGAGGATATCAAATTCCGTTACCCACAGCTCTTCAGGGGGCCCAAAGAGATCTGGGCTTTATTGAAAACAGAGGACCAGCGCCCTCTAGGTGTTTCCTAGTAGAGCTCTTGTGCCGCCGTGCCTCACTTCTCCAGCAGATGGAGATATACCCAACCCTCCAGACTCATATTACAGATTTTCTCATACCTACAGCCGCCCAGGAACCCAGCATGACGCGGGGTGTCACATTACAAAGAGTAGAGGAGCTTAGATGACAACGTCGACGACCAAGACCCCCACTCCAGAGAGGCCGTCCCCACCAGAGAGAGATTCAGGCCATTCACGCACGCCATGACATGGAGATACGGAGACGTCAACAGCGCACCCCTGTCGATCTCGATGTGCAGAGCATTCTAGGGCTCGCCACGGTGCCTTACCCACCGATGCATTATATCCTACATTCACTCCAGGCATCTAGAGGGCTATGACACCACCCAGCCTCCCCTCCCGATGCATATCCCCTCCCGATGCATATCATATTTGTATCTCACTTGTTGAGCATATAGAGTGCATACCCATAGCACCCCACACCCTCGACGCCAACTATTATCCACTCCTTTTATACTCTGTTTTGTACTCACATTTTATTTTCCTCTTGGGATCACAGTGGATTGGATCATGCTCATGTATATGTTTTGTCTCATAGGTCGATTTTGGCCTCTAATAGACGTTAAGAGTCTCTCTCTCTCTCTCTCTCTCTCTCTCTCTCTCTCTCTCTCTCTCTCTCTCTCTCTCTCTCTCTCTCTCTCTCTCTCTCTCTCTCTCTCTCTCTCTCTCTCTCTCTCTCTCTCTCTCTCTCTCTCTCTCTCTCTCTCTCTCTCTCTCTCTCTGTGTGTTTGTAGATGTAGCACATATGATGACATTAGAGACAGATACGAGACTCTGTTTACAGGGCAGCCCACCTTTCGAGAGATCATGGGCTCTAGAGATCAGCGACAGCTCGGGCGATTCTTACTAGAGATTCAAAGTCACAAAGATTCTCTCCTCCAGCCTACTGCGGTTGCCCAGACACGAGGGAGACAGAGTCAGCTCACTAACTTCTTCATTCCACGACGTGGAGCAACCCTCCCCTCCTTAGCTCACACATTGAGAGGGGTGACTCTTCAGCACACTCAGACCTCTCGAGCTAGGAGACGGCCCCGTGCTATAGGATATCGGGCCCCAAGCCTTCACAGACACCAGATTGCAGAGATCAAGGCTCGTGACCATCGCGCCATGGAGGAAAGACGATCCCGGATGATGGCGGATCCCGCTGCTTCCATCGGGGAGGCCTTGACTCCACCTCCACACATGTACCACATCTTACACCTGCCCACTAGTACAGGATGGAGCTAGTTAGTCGTTCAGATGCATTATCATGCTTGTACTACCCTTTTGCATATAGGCTACAAATATAGCACTCCATTCACCATCCCCTCCTCCCACTTTCATGGGTATCTCTACATGCATACTACAGAGATCTATATCAGCCTTACCAGCTTTTTTTTCAGCACTTCTCTTTTCTGATTGACAGAAGATACACCCATGTACATTGATTTGTCTCATAGGCCGAGTTCGACCTCCTAATAGACGTAAAAACTCTCTCTCTCTCTCTCTCTCTCTCTCTCTCTCTCTCTCTCTCCCTCCCTCCCTCCCTCCCTCCCTCCCTCCCTCCCTCCCTCCCTCCCTCCCTCCCTCCCTCCCTCCCTCCCTCCCTCCCTCCCTCCCTCCCTCCCTCCCTCCCTCCCTCCCTCCCTCCCTCCCTCCCTCCCTCCCTCCCTCCCTCCCTCCCTCTCTCTCTCTCTCTCTCTCTCTCTCTCTCTCTCTCTCTCTCTCTCTCTCTCTCTCTCTCTCTCTCTCTCTCTCTCTCTCTCTCCCCCCCCCCCCTCATATTGAGCCACACACCAAGATACACTTCACACACGAGCTCTCACATGTTTACACACACCACTTACACACCAGGCTAATCTCCCTCGATCCATTCTTACCTTTAGTCACACTTACATCGCATATCAACACCATCCTTCATGACTCGGCTATCCACAGCTTTCCACATTGCACACGTACACACCTTCCACACATCCATGCCCCAGAAGAGTTGGTATGATGCAAATTGTCGGGAACTAAGGAAGCATCTACGGATTTTAGAGCTTAGAGGGGATATTACACACACACAGGCACATCATCGTATGCAGAGCCTTACTCGCCGCACGTGGTGGGAATGGGAGGAGAGGCAATACTCGGATATCTACCATTTGCTCATGAGTTGGGATAGTGGAGTGGCGTGGCGGGCGTGGCGACATGTGAGGGAGAGGAGAGAGCAGACACCCATTCGAGACTCGATCATTTAGCATAGCTATGCAAAGAGCCTATACCAAATTCTAGACCAGCCCCCCATTTCCAGACAGTAGAGCTCATGCCCCACTACCTCTTACTTCTTCACACCCACTATGGTGAGCCACACTATTTCCCATTTACAACAAAGTAGAGCCCATGACCAGTTCAATTTGCAGGCAGAGCACCTCATCTACGAATGCATGACTCTGACACCGCTCATTGCCCACCTCTTCAACCGTGCATTGGTTGAAGGGTTCCCTGACTCATGAATTGAGCACACCATAGTGCCCATTCATAAGTCATGCGACGTTATTGATCCAGCTACATATCGAACGATCTTGATTGGCCCCATATTGGCCAAGTTATATGGGGTAGTGCTAGAGATAGAGTTGAGCACTCTCATGGAGAGGAACGGTATCAGGGCTCCAAGACAGGCAGGTTTCAGATGAGATTACTCTACCATTGACCACATGTTCACTCTGAGATGCCCAATCGACCAAGCAAGAGTGAGGAAGAGGAGATTATTCTGCTGCTTTGTGGACTTCCACGAAGCCTTCGACAGAGTTTGCAGGGACCGACTCTTCCGATGCCTACTCGATATCGGAGCTCTAGTTGAGATGATATGGGAGATCTATGCCTTATATGAGAGAGTATATGGTAGAGTCATATGTCCAGGTGGCTTATCCCACTCACTTGCTGGTTTATCGCACTCACTTGCTAGCACCATCAAGATGAAGCAAGGGTGCCCTCTTTCACCCACCCTCTTTGGTCTATACATTGATGAGATAGTGGATTGCACACTTTCAAGAGCCCCGCACAAAGGGGTGGCTCTTCGACACTTTGGTTACACTAGCACTCATTTATGGAGCAGCCATATGGGGGCCGGGATTAGCTAAATCAGCATGGACCGCATTGGAGAGGCCACAGATTCTCATGATTGCAAGACTCGTCTGCAGCAAGCCTTCAGTACCACGTGATATCATCATAGCAGAGCCTGTGCACCACAGATGCTAGTGGAGTCACTGTTCCAGACAGTATGCCTATTACCCATGATCCGGAGCATGGACACAAAGCGCATCACTTATCGAGCTTTCGAGGTGACATGCCACATGGCATTAGCAGAAGACACCTCCTCAATGTACCTGCAGACACAAGACTAGCAGACCATCATGGGTTTGACATAGACAGACTACCACCACTGCGATATGACTTCCAGGCCCCCACGTATTCGCTCTCCCACCAGGAGGGGAATAGGGTCATTCGACAGAAGATATGGCATACATACATACAAAGGACATGGATTAGGCCCAGGGATACATTGCCACCAAAAATGCTCCACTACCACAAGCGTTTTCTACAGATCTCAGATCACGGCTTCATTGAGTCTCCGCAATACATGCACACATACCTACCACAACACCTTCGAGTCGTCATTGGGCAGCTTCCAGTTTCATCACATCAGCTCGAGATCGAGAGTGGTCTGACCACGGGAGTCCCTAGAGAGGAGAGGTGGTGCCCAATATGCCATACAGAGATAGAGAGTGAGGAGCACTTTGTTACCAGATGTCAAGCATACTCAGAACTAGGAGCACAGTTCCACATAGAGCAGTCACTACAGTTGTGCATGACCACTAGAGACCAGCAGACGTTCGGATGCTTCCTCATGACAGCATATGAGAGACAAGAGCAGTCCCTACAGCCCACGCATATAAGAGCATATGAGAGCATATGCTTCCTCATGGCAACATATGAGAGACCAGAACAGTTGCTACAGCTCTCGAGATCGAGTGGTCTGACCAAGGGAGTCCCTAGAGAGGAGAGGTGGTGCCCAATATCCCATACAGAGATAGACAGTGAGGAGCACTTTGATACCAGATGTCGAGCATACTCAAATCTACGAGCATAGTTCCACATAGAGGAGTCACTAGAGTTGTGCATGACCACTAGAGACCAGCAGAGGTTGGGATGCTTCCTCATGGCAGCATATGAGAGACAAGAGCAGTCGCTACAACCCATGCGTCAGATGCCTGTACAACCCACGCATGAGACACAGGTGAGTATTCAGCACACCATTACTCAGTTCTTTCAACGAAATGGGCTACATCAAACAAGCCCACCTTCCAGAGGCATAGGGCTCACTCTCCAGCAGGCAGCAGCACAGAGAGTGGGACCTTGACCACGTAGGGCTGGATACGGACGACCATGACCATACTAGGAGGGTATCTCACACATCATGATAGCCCATGACCACATGATGGAGCACAGGTGCACCACCACATGGGTAGCCTTCCTTTAGGAGGCACTGAGACCGCCACCGATGTACCACATACTCCACCCACCTCCACCCATTATCTGTAGTTAGGATATACATATTCATTCCCATCATGGGACCCCATGTATTAGGTAGCCATTATCTGCAGAGTCTGAGCCACATCTCCCCATGCACCACTACATTATCCCCACTACCTCTCCACCATCCAGTACACTATTCTGTGGTTGTTTCCAACCCTTTTCAGCCTACACAGTTTTGTTTAGAGAGTACTATTCCGTTTTATTTATTTCTACACGGAAGTTACTACAGTTGTACATGGTTTTGTCTCATAGGCCAAGTTTGGCCTTCCGAAAACGTTAATATCTCTCTCTCTCTCTCTCTCTCTCTCTCTCTCTCTCTCTCTCTCTCTCTCTCTCTCTCTCTCTCTCTCTCTCTCTCTCTCTCTCTCTCTCTCTCTCTCTCTCTCTCTCTCTCTCTCTCTCTCTCTCTCTCTCTCTCTCTCTCTCTCTCTCTCTCTCTCTCTCTCTCTCTCTCTCTCTCTCTCTCTCTCTCTCTCTCTCTCTCTCTCTCTCTAGCTAGGAGACGACCCCGTGATATAGGATATCGGGCCCCGAGACTTCACCGACACCAAATTGCGGAGATCCAGGCTTGTGACCATCGCGCCATGGAGGAGAGACGATCCCAGATGATGGCCGATCCCGCTGCAGCCATCAGGGTGGCCTCGACTCCACCTCCACCTATGTATCACATATTACATCCCACCCACTAGCACAGGATGGAGCTAGTTAGTCGTCTTAGATGCATTCTCATGGTTGTTGTACTACCCTTTTGCATATAGACTATCATAGATATCGCACTCCATACACCCCCCACCACTTTCATGGGTATCCCCACATGCACACTACGGAGATCTATATCAGCTTAACCAGTTTCTTTTCAGCACTTTTATCTTTTCTGATTCACAGAAGATACACCCATGTACATCGATTTGTCTCATAGGCCGAGTTCGGCCTCCTAATAGACGTAAAAACACTTTCTTTCTTTCTTTCTTTTCTTTCTCTCTCTCTCTCTCTCTCTCTCTCTCTCTCTCTCTCTCTCTCTCTCTCTCTCTCTCTCTCTCTCTCTCTCTCTCTCTCTCTCTCTCTCTCTCTCTCTCTCTCTCTCTCTCTCTCTCTCTCTCTCTCTCTCTCTCTCTCTCTCTCTCTCTCTCTCTCTCTCTCTCTCTCTCTCTCTCTCTCTCTCTCTCTCTCTCTCTCTCTCTCTCTCTCTCTCTCTCTCTCTCTCTCTCTCTCTCTCTCTCTCTCTCTCTCTCTCTCTCTCTCTCTCTCTCTCTCTCTCTCTCTCTCTCTCTCTCTCTCTCTCTCTCTCTCTCTCTCTCTCTCACACACGAGTCCAGGATACACTTGAGGAGGAGAGGCTTCGACACACTCGAAAACTTCACATTCGGATTACGGGCCTACCCGAAGGGGTATCACCCGAGGCAGACGCCACTGACATTTGCCGTCGACTTGGATACGAGAGCATGCCCTACACAGACGCATGGAGGGTTGGGAGGGATACATCGCGTTTGCGGGCACTCATCCTCAAGATGAATTCTGAGGAGGCACGGACCGCCTTTTTTAGACGTCGATCAGTACTACGTGGACTACCCGGCGGCACCCTCTACATGGACGAGGACCTCACGCGTATGCAAGTGGCACACCGACGCGCTTGCATGCCACAGATACTCCAAGCACGTCGAGAGGGGAGGAAGGCCTTTTACCGTGATGGTAAGGTCTTCATAGATGGACGCCCTATCAAATAGGGCCATGCGGCCTATGAGACATCACTACACCAGGAGACACCACTCAGAGGTGCAGTGTGGAACTGCAACGGGGAACTCTGGACGCGACCAGACAGAGTCGAGGAGATCCCGGCATCACATGACTTTGTGTGCATCACAGAGACACACGAGAGCCCAGAGAGGGGTCTACCACGCATTGCAGGTTTTCATTGGGAATCTGCATTCAGGACCACGACGAGACAGAGTACAGCGCGAGGATCGGGAGGAGTGGCCATCGTATTTCGACAGGAGATACAGAGCCGGATCCATATTATATGTAGAGATGAGGAGGCACGATACATGTGGGTTCGCATGGAGATAGCACAGGGGAGCTCGATTTACATTGCTATATGCTACTTCCCACCAGGCGGATCTCGATACGCAGGACAGGATCTTGGGGGACCGATCCGAGATAGAGACTCACCATACACAGCGCTTTCAGATGAGATACTACATTACAGCACACTAGGTGAAGTCTTCCTTATGGGGGACTTCAATGGCCGCACTCAGTCGCATCAGTGCGAGGCATACGACATGGATCACCCACATCCCATGAGGGCCAGAGACCCGGTTGAGATTAGCACCAGCAGAGTATCAGCAGATACATGTCAGGACACCACCGGCTATGGCAGACATCTACTCGAGCTAGGCAGCCGCCATCATCTCGTTATATACAACGGGATGAATTGTTGGCCAGGTTCAGGAGGATTTACTTGCTTCCCTCACGGGGGAGGTGAGAGCACAGTCGACTACATTTTGGGTACTACCTCTGGAGCTTCACTCATCCCTTCACTTAGTATTGGACGACGCCCACTCGGTGCAGACCACACATTTATCACATTCACACTCTCATCTCCGATTCCCTTAGACCCTCCCTCACCCACTGAGATACATACCACGATACACTTCACACACGAGCTCTCACACGTTTATGCACACCATTTACACACCCGCTTACTCTCCCTCGATCCATGCTCACCTTTGGACACACTCACATCACATATCACCACCATCCTACAGGATTCAGCTCTCCGCAGCTTCCCACACCACACACATATGCACCCTCCACGCACAGGATCCATGCCCCAGAACCGTTGGTATGATGCAGATTGTCGCGAGCTGCGGAAGCACCTACGGATTTTAGAGCATAGAGGAGATATTACACACACACAGGCACAACGTCGCATGCAGAGCCTTACTCGCCGCAAACGGCGGGATTGGGAGGAGAGACAGTATTGGGATATTTACCATTTGCTCATGAGTCGAGACAGTGTAGTGGCATGGCGACATTTGAGAGAGAGGAGACAGCAGACACCTATCCGAGACCCGAGCACTTGGCATAGCTATGCACGGAGCCTATACGAGATCCCAGACCAGCCTCCCATTCCCAGACCGCAGAGCTCACGTCCCACTACCTCTGACTTCTTCACACCCACTATGGTGGGACGCGCTATTGCCCGGCTGCAGCATGGCAGGGCCCATGATCATTTCGGTTTACAGGCAGAGCACCTCATTTATGGAGGCACAACTCTCGCACCGCTCATTGCCCATCTCTTCAACCGTGCATTGGTTGAAGGGTTCCCAGACTCATGGACTGAGCACACCATAGTGCCCATTCATAAGTCAGGTGACACTATGGATCCAGCTACATACCGAACGATCATGATTGGCCCTATATTGGCCAAGTTATATGGGGCCGTACTAGAGACAGAGTTGAGTACTCTCGCTGAGAGGAAGGGCATCAGGGCAGTAGGACAGGCAGGGTTCAGACGAGATTTCTCTACCATTGACCACATCTTCACTCTGAGATGCCTGATCGACCAGGCCAGGGTGAGGAAGAGGAGATTATATTGTTGCTTTGTGGACTTTCACAAAGCATTTGACACTATTCCTAGAGATCGACTCTTCAGACGACTACTTGACATCGGAGCTCCGGAGGAGATGATATGGGGATCTACACCTTATACGAGAGAGTATCTGGTAGAGTCAGATGTCCAGGGGGCTTATCTGATCCACTTGCTAGCACTATCGGGGTGAAGCAAGGATGCCCTCTCTCGCCCACCCTCTTTGGTCTCTACATTGATGAGATAGTGGACTTCATACAGCAGCAGGGGGGAGATGGCATTGAGGTACACGGGTCCACTGTCCATATTCTTTTATACGCTGATGATATTGTATTGGTTTCAGAGTCTGCAGAAGGTCTACAGCATCATCTACACGGCCTAGATGACTTTTGCAGACACAGAGGGTTATCTGTGAACCTTGGTAAAACCAAGGTCTTGATCTTTCATACATCAGCACAGGTACGCAGACATAGTTTGTTCACAGCTGCAGGTGGACCGATGGAGGTGGTCGGATCATATGTTTACTTGGGGGTGACATTTACAGCAGCATCAGGAGTCTTCTCTATGGCTCAGGCAGCCCGTGACCGCATCACACGTGGGTACGCAGCACTAGCTTTGATGGAGAGACAGTGCCACCAGGCATCTTTTCAGGAGCCCCGCACAAAGGGGTGGCTCTTTGACACTTTGGTTACGCCAGCGCTCATGTATGGGGCAGCCATATGGGGACCAGGATTAGCTACATCAGTATGGACAGCATTAGAGAGGCCACAGATCCTCATGATTGCCAGACTGATCCGCAGTAAGCCTTCAGTACCACATGATATCATTCGAGCAGAGCTCGCTGCACCACCGATGCTAGTTGAGGCACTATTCCAGACAGTATGCCTATTACACAGACTTCGGAGCATGGATACAGAGCGTATTGCTTATCGTGCTTTCGAGGCATCACGTGATATGGCATTAGCAGGCGACACCTCCTCATGGTATGCACAGACACGAGACTGGCTTGCCCACCATGGCTTTGACATAGACAGGCTACCACCACTACAGTACGACTCTCATGCACCCACCTACTCGCTCTCTCATCAAGAGAGGAATAGGATCATTCGTCAGGAGATATGGCATACATACATACAGAGGACATGGGTGAGCCCTAGGGGTACATTGCCACCGAAAATGCTCTACTACCGCGAGCATTTTCTACATATATCAGACACGGGCTTCATCGAGATTCCGAGATACATGCAGACCTACCTTCCCCACCACCTACGAGTCGTCATTGGGCAGCTCCGGGTTTCATCACATCAGCTCGAGATTGAGAGGGGTCGGTCCAGGGGAGTCCCCCGTGAGGAGAGGTGGTGCCCACTATGCCAGACAGAGGTAGAGAGTGAGGAGCATTTTGTTATCAGTTGTCCAGCATACTTAGACCTACGAGCACAGTTCCAGATCGAGGAGTCATTCCAGCTGTGCATGACTATGGGAGACCAGAGACGCTTGGGATGCTTTCTCACAGCAGCATACGAGAGGCGAGAGCGGTCACTACAGCACATACATCAGCCACGGGTGAGTACCCAGCAAACCATTACCCAGTTCTTTCAGCGAGTTGAGCTACATCAGAGAGGTCCATCTATAGGGCTCACGCTCCACCAGGCAGCAGCACAGAGAGCACGGCGCCGACCACGCATGGGCGGATATCGTCGACCACGATTATATCATGAGGATGTCTCACGCATCAGGATTGCCTACGACCACATGATGGAGCATAGGCGTACCACCACCCCCTGGGTTGTCTTCCTTCAGGAGGCACTCAGACCACCACCGATGTACCACATACTACACCCACCTCCACCCATCACTTGTCGCTAGGGCGTTTTACTCACATTTTGGATCCCCCCATGTATTAGGTGGCCACTATCTGCAGAGTCAGAGCCACGTCTCCCCAGCCTTTTCCAGCCCTATATAGCTTTGTGTAGCGATATACCTTTTATTTCATTTTATCTTCTACACAGGGTTACTACACTTGTACATGGTTTTTGTCTCATAGGCCAAGTTTGGCCTCCAGAAGACGTTAATATGACTTTCTTTCTCTCTCTCTCTCTCTCTCTCTCTCTCTCTCTCTCTCTCTCTCTCTCTCTCTCTCTCTCTCTCTCTCTCTCTCTCTCTCTCTCTCTCTCTCTCTCTCTCTCTCTCTCTCTCTCTCTCTCTCTCTCTCTCTCTCTCTCTCTCTCTCTCTCTCTCTCTCTCTCTCTCTCTCTCTCTCTCTCTCTCTCTCTCTCTCTCTCTCTCTCTCTCTCTCTCTCTCTCTCTCTCTCTCTCTCTCTCTCTCTCTCTCTCTCTCTCTCTCTCTCTCTCTCTCTCACACACACACACACATTAAGCCACACACCACGATACACTTCACACACGAGCTCTCGCACATTTACGCACACCACTTACACACCAGGCTACTCTGCCTCGATCCATTCTCACCTTTAATCACACTTAGTTCGCAGATCACCACCATCCTTAATGACTGAGCTATCCACAGCCTTCCACATCGCACACGTACACACCCTCCATGCATCCATGCCCTAGAACTGTTGGTCGGATGCAGATTGTCGGGAACTAAGGAAGCATCTATGGATTTTAGAGCTTAGAGGGGATATTTCACACAGATAGGCACAGCATCATATGCAAAGCCTTACTCGCTGCAAGCAGCGAGAGTAGGAGGAGAGAGACTACTGGGATATCTACCATTTGGTCATGAGTTGGGATCATAGTTTTTCCATACGTGAACCATACGGCAAACGCATACGGGTATGAAAGTATGAAAAAAGTATGGAATTTCATTTAAAATATCATACGCGATATCATACTTCTGGCAGAAAAAATACCAAAAATCTGAAACTTATATATATAGCATATATATAATATCTATGTATGTATCTAGTGTATATATGTATGTATGTATATGTGTGTGTCTATATATACTTATGTACACTATTCAGCATACCTTCAGGCCCAAAATGAAGAAAAAAAATTTTCAAGAACGATGTCCGAGAAGTATGGAGTACGGAATGAACCATACGGCAAACATACCCATAATTTTTCATACGTATGGAAAAAATTCCATACGCATACGAAAATAACTATGGTCGGGATAGTGCAGTGGTGTGGCGACATCCGAGGGAGAGGAGACAGCAGACACCCATTCGAGACCCGAGCATTTGGTATAGCTATGTAGAGAGCCTATACCAAATTTCAGACCAGCTCCCCATTCCCAGGCCGAAAAGCTCACGCCCCACTACCTCTTACTTCTTCACACCCACTATGGTGAGCCCCACTATTTCCCTTTTACAACATGGCATAGCCCATTACCAATTCAATTTGCAAGCACAACACCTCATCTACGGATGCACGACTTTGGCACCGCTCATTGCCCACCTCTTCAACCGTGCACTGGTTGAAGGGTTCCCTGACTCATGGCCTGAGCACACCAGAGTGCCCATTCATAAGTCAGGCGACATTATGGATCAAGCTACATATCCGACTAAGAGAGACAAGGGCAGTCGCTACAACTCTCGAGATCGAGAGTGTCCTGACCAGGGGAGTCCTTAGAGAGGAGAGATGGTGCCCAATATGCCATACACATAGAGAGTGAGGAGCACTTTGTTACCAGATGTCGAGCATACTCAAATCTACGAGCATAGTTCCACATAGAGGACTCACTACAGTTTTGCATGACCACTGGGGACGAGCGGAGGTTGGGATGCTTCCTCACGGCAGCATGTGAGAGACAAGAGCAATCGCTACAGCCCACGCGTTATACACCGGTGAGTACCCAGCATACCATTACTCAGTTCTTTCAACGAAATGGGCTACATCAGATGAGCCCGCCCTCCAGAGGCATAGGGCTCACGCTCAAGGCAGTAGGAGGATGAGTGGGACGTCGACCACATAGGGCTGGATACGGACGACCACGACTATACCAAGAGGGTATCTCACGCAACATGATAGCTCATGACCACATGATGGAGCACAGTTGCACCACCGCCACCACCACCACCTGGGCAGCCTTCCTTCCCATCATGGGAACCCATGTATTAGGTAGCCATTGGCCATTATCTCCAGAGTCAAAGCCACATCTCCCCACGCACCACTACATTATCCCCACTACCTCTCCATCACTCAGTACACTATCCTGTGGTTGTTTCCAACCTTTTTCAGCCTATACAGTTTTGTGTAGAGAGTACTATTCTGTTTTATTTATTTCTACACAGGGGTTACTACAGTTGTACATGGTTTTGTCTCATAGGCAAAGTTTGGCCTTCGGAAGACGTTAATATAACTTTCTTCCCTCTCCCCCTCCCCCTCCCCCTCCCCCCCCCCTCCCCTCCCCCGTCCCCACTCCCCCCCCCCCTCTCCCCCCCTCCCCCCCTCCCTCCCTCCCTCCCTCCCTCCCTCTCCCCCCCTCCCCCCCTCCCTCCCTCCCTCCCTCCCTCCCTCCCTCCCTCCCTCCCTCCCTCCCTCCCTCCCTCCCTCCCTCCCTCCCTCCCTCCCTCCCTCCCTCCCTCCCTCCCTCCCTCCCTCCCTCCCTCCCTCCCTCCCTCCCTCCCTCCCTCCCTCCCTCCCTCCCTCCCTCCCTCCCTCCCTCCCTCTCTCTCTCTCTCTCTCTCTCTCTCTCTCTCTCTCTCTCTCTCTCTCTCTCTCTCTCTCTCTCTCTCTCTCTCTCTCTCTCTCACTCAGACACGGGCTTCATCGAGATTCCGAGATACATGCAGACCTACCTTCCCCACCACCTACGAGTCGTCATTGGGCAGCTCCGGGTTTCATCACATCAGCTCGAGATTGAGAAGGGTCGGTCCAGGGGAGTCCCCCGTGAGGAGAGGTGGTGCCCACTATGCCAGACAGAGGTAGAGAGTGAGGAGCATTTTGTTATCAGTTGTCCAGCATACTTAGACCTACGAGCACAGTTCCAGATCGAGGAGTCATTCCAGCTGTGCATGACTATGGGAGACCAGAGACGCTTGGGATGCTTTCTCACAGCAGCATACGAGAGGCGAGAGCGGTCACTACAGCACATACATCAGCCACGGGTGAGTACCCAGCAGACCATTACCCAGTTCTTTCAGCAAATTGAGCTACATCAGAGAGGTCCATCTATAGGGCTCACGCTCCACCAGGCAGCAGCACAGAGAGCACGGCGCCGACCACGCATGGGCGGATATCGTCGACCACGACTATATCATGAGGATGTCTCACGCATCAGGATTGCCTACGACCACATGATGGAGCATAGGCGTACCACCACCCCCTGGGTTGTCTTCCTTCAGGAGGCACTAAGACCACCACCGATGTACCACATACTACACCCACCTCCACCCATCACTTGTCGCTAGGGCGTTTTACTCACATTTTGGATCCCCTCATGTATTAGGTGACCACTATCTGCAGAGTCTGAGCCACGCCTCCCCAGCCTTTTCCAGCCCTATATAGCTTTGTGTAGCGATATACCTTTTATTTCATTTTATCTTCTACACAGGGTTACTACACTTGTACATGGTTTTTGTCTCATAGGCCAAGTTTGGCCTCCAGAAGACATTAATATGACTTTCTTTCTTTCTTTCTTTCTCTCTCTCTCAGGAGGAGATCCACATAGCACACCACCATTGAGGAGGAGAGGATGCAATAGGCTCGCAGGCTCAATTTCCACATCTCCGGCCTCTCAGAGACAGACTCACCAAAGCTGGACGGACGCCGCTTGTGCACCCTACTCGGATACCGTGCGAACGAGCCTCTCCCTTTCGCCAGAGCTTGGAGATCACGGCCAGAGACCACACATAGCACACCACTCATCCTCAATTCTCGGATGAGACTCGGAGGAGAGATTTCCTCGGACGACAGGCGGTACTACGCAATACACCGGGCACCCCGATCTACTTGGACGACGAACTTACACGGATGCATTTAGAGCACATACGTGCATGCATGCCACGTGTCATCTAGGCCCGACGGGAGGGACATCGTGCCCTATATAGAGACGGTCGTGTCATCATCGACGGGTTACCCATCGACTAGGGATTCGCGGCCTATGAGACAGCACAGCAAGAGGTGCACATTGCAGTTCGAAACTGCAATAGATCTTTGTGGACACACCAAGGGTGCCTCGAGGAGGTGATGAAGAGTAGGTACGTGATCTTCTTGATAGAGACACACGAGATCACGAGGAGGAGCTTACCGAGGACTGAGGGCTATAGGTTGGAGTCAATTCACCGCCGACAAATGCGGCAGAAGCACACTATACGAGGATCAGGAGGAGTAGCCTTGCTCTATAGACAGTCTCTACAGCACAAGGTACAAGTGGTAGCCAGAGACCCAGAGGCATGCTTCATGTGGATATGCCTCTCACTAGCAGACGAGAGAGCGGCGTACTTCGCCGTCTTCCATATCGCACCCATCAGCTCGCACTTCACACATACCCCCGAGCAGCCCTCAGAGGGAGGGGGACCCGACACTCCGTCGCCATATGACTGCCTTAATGACACCATTATGGAGCACACCAGAATGGGCAAAGTCGTCCTTGTAGGAGACTTCAATGCCTGCACTCATAGTCATCAGTACGGTACCTACGACTTTGACGACCCTGAGATGCTCCGCACTATGGAGGACGTATCTACACTCAGAGCCTTGGCCCATACCGCCACACCCACCTCATACAGCCGACACCTACTCCAGATGGGAGCAGCACACCGTCTCATTATCTATAATGGGATGGCGACCAAGCCCACTTCGGGTCGCCTCACTTGCATCCTGCCCATGACACCGAAGGGAGGCAGTGTGGTAGACTATGTCATCCGATCCCCGGAGGCGACACATCTCATCACCTCATTCACCATCCCACCCATGCCGATTGGAGCGGATCATACATACCTCGCCCTCTCTATACACGGCTCACCATGCATACCCCACCCCATCTCCATACCACCACATGCCCACACCACCTTCCACTTTAGACATCTATAGCTAGCACACATCTATTGCTCACATGTGCGAGAGGGCATCTATTCCCTTGATCCCTCAGCCTCATTGCACACCCTCACTGCCCACTTCTTCTTGGTCCTCCACACATCCATTATCCTCAGCTTCCCATACATCACCCACAACATCACACATTTCACATGGTTGGGGCATACACCTCAAAATAGATGGTACGATGACGAGGAGTGCAGACAGCTATATCGACACCTTAGAGCAAAAAATATCCTTGGATCCATCACTAAGAGGGAGGCACGACGACAGATGCAAGCTCTCACAGAAGCGCATAGTGCAAAAAAATCGCGATTTTTTCGCAAAATAAAAATCGTTTTAATCGCTGACGATTTAAATCGTTCGAATCGCGATTTTTTTACTTTTTTTCCTGACGAACTTTTTGGGGCAGATTTTAAACCCTGATTTTCAGCGATTTTTTTCGCAAGTTTGAGTCTTGAGCTTCGCTTGGATTGTTGCCTACATTGCTTGGTTGAAAGTGGTACGTGTGGAACTTGGAGGTCGGGAGTCGGGACTCTAACTTAGTAGTAAGTACTTACTACTTAGTACTATCTACTTAGTAGTTTAAGATTTGAAAGTTGAAACTAATGAAGTGTTTTGTTGTTGCTTTTTCTTTTAATTTATTTCAGCCTATAGGATTACCATTTCTCTAAAAGATGGGAAGGCTTCCCGATCCTATTCGCTCTCATGTGCAAACCATCGGGCCAAATACATGGAAATGCAAGCATTGTGAAGGTACTTTCACAGGTTCAGGCTCACGTGTAAGAGCTCATTTGCTTGGGCTGAAAGGTGGTGGCATTGGGAAATGCACAAAAGTGCCACCCAAAGTTTTTGATGAGCTGATGGCAAAACTCCAAGTCACTAGAGGAATTGGTAATGTTGTGGAAGAGGTGAATGAGGATAACCAACATGAGGGAGTGGGAGAATATGATTCAGCAGGTACTTCTAAGATTGCACGAACTGAAAGCAAAGGTTCATGGCCTCGATCCTCCACACCATCAGATGCCGAAGTAAGTCAAGTGAACAATCCATATGATTTGCCATCTACTAGTATATGCATGAAAGCAAGCATGAAAGCAAGCTTGCAAAAGCAAGCAACGGAAGTGGCCACACATGAGATGACGAAATTTTTCATCCAATGTGGCATTCCATTCAATGTTGCTAATACCGTTGCATGGAAGAGATTGATAAATGCTACCAGCAAAATAGGTGCACCATGGCAAGGACCATCTGCACAAGTATTGAGAACAAAGTTACTAAAGAAAGAAAAGTCTAATCTTGAGACAGAGTTGCTTTCTTTGCGGATGACATGGCAAAAATATGGTTGCTCTATATTGTGTGATGGATGGTCAGATATAAGAAAAAGAAGTGTGTACAATATTTTAGTATCCTCATGTAAGGGCACAATGTTTCTTCGTGCCATACCTGCTTTTCAGCCCGGTACTACTGTCACAGATATGATTCATCATTCATGACACATGTTTCAACTTTCATACATATTTTCAAGTTATTGATACTAGTTTGTAGTAACTATGAAGTTTGAACTAGAATCTGGATAGATCATAGTTTATAAATCATGATTCATATTTCATCTTTTATGGCATCATTGATCAATGATCAATGATCATGCATGTAATGTGCATGATGCATAAGCATCATGCACATTGCATGCATAATGCATATATTGGTTATGTAAATGTGCAATTGCCAATTATGATGCAGGTGAGTTCATCTATCGACATGTGCAGGAAGCCATTACTGAAATCGGCCCCGAGCACGTGGTGCAGGTATTACAAATGTGTAATGACATGTCACACTATAGCTTTGATGATTGAAGTTTGAAATGATCCTTGATTTTTGAATTTGTCATGTAGGTTGTCACAGATAATGGATCCAATTGTGTATCCATGGGCCGTATGTTACAGGAAGAGTATCCTAAGATAACTTGGACTCCATGTGCCTCTCACAGCCTTGATTTGATGATGGAGGATATTGGGCAGTTATCTTGGATGAGAGTTGTGCTTGAGAAAGCAAAATTCATTGTGCGATTTGTTACTAGCAAGCCCAAAGTTCTAAATATATTTAGGGCAAACTCTTCATTGCAATTTCAGAAACCATCAGCTACTCGTTTTTGTTACATGTTTCTTGTTCTTGAACGAGTACTTAGGGTTCAAAAGGGTCTACTACGCACAGTGGTTGCAGAGGAATGGTATAGTATCCAAGAAGTAAAGTCAGGTGACACATTGTACGCTCAGTTCTCAAACATAGTGATGGGAGATGAGCAGTTTTGGAAAAAGGGTGAGATTATTATGCATGCTTTGAAGCCTCTTCATAGTGTGCTAAGGATCACAGACATGGAAGGAAGCACTCTAGGCCTTATATATGAGTATGTAGATCGTATTGGAGAGTGCATTGAGAAGATAGAAGGGTTGATGGAGAATGAGTAAGTATTTTTGTTTTTTGTTTTTCTCTTGAATTTTTATTTTAAGACTCATCGTTCATGATTCATAAATCATGATTAATGATTATGGACAATGGACATTGATGTTTATGTTTTTCTTTTCCAAGAAGAATGAGCTCTTAGAATGTGTGAGAAGGAGATGGGATTGGTTTCATAAACCAATCCATGCAGTTGCACATCTTCTACATCCATTATGGCGTAATGAGGAGGCATACTTAGATAATGAATTGGAAGATAATTGGCTCACATATGTGAAAATGTGGACAGGAGATGATGTGCACATGATAGATCAGCTAGAGAAAGAGAGGTATGCATTTCGTACGAGTGACAAGTATTTTGGGAACCCCACAGCACGCTTACGGGAGAACCAGCTTGCGCCTGTGACATGGTGGGAAAGATCTCTTGGGCACACCTTTATTGGTATATATTTAACTTTTATATTATCATTTATGTAAATTGTAATTTTATAAATTACAAGTTACAACTTGAACTAACATTAAACTTTGCATTTTGTATGATGTAGAGAAAGCTTGCTATCAGAGTCTTATCACAAGATTGTGACACTGGCCCGGCGGAAAGGAATTGGAGCACTTGGGCTCTATTCCA